>JAJLRJ010000014.1:18438958-18993958 GCA_024195265.1 Dendrophyllia cribrosa
TTTTTTCTATCTTTCGCTTTCGCTTGATAATGGTATCAGTACGACACCGAAACATCGCACTTATAATATTTTTAACCATCTGTATTTCCAAATACACTTTGATTAAAATAATACTAAAACTCTAAATTCTGGCGGACTTCAGATCTGTAAGTCTGTGGTTTAAGGCATGGTCTTGGTCGTCCTGTTGTTTCCTTAGACAAGAAACTTTTCTCCACATAGTCTCTCTCTACCCAGGTGTATAAATGGATACCAGTGACAAAATGCTGTGGGTAACCCTGCAGTGGACTAGCATCCCATCCCGGGGGAAGCATGCAGGGCCAAAAATTGGCAGTCGCCAGTGGCGATTTAAGACTGACCAGGGCTACCAAAAGTTGAAATTTGATTGCCTGATGTGCAACTATGATACAGAATTTTGAAAAGTTGCAATGTAAATTATGTGAAGTACGAAGTCAAAATAAAACTAAATATGTAGTTTAATTAGACTATAATAATAATCACTTTATAATAATCACTTTATTTAAGTGTCAAAGGTATCTAGCACGCGAGTACTAATTGGGGACACTTTCCAGATCTAATTGGAATTTAGAAGTGTTGGTTTTTGAGGAGAGGGGAAAACCGGAGTACCCGGAGAAAAACCTCTCGGAGCAAGGAGAGAACCAACAACAAACTCAACCCACATATGGCGCCGAGACCGGGAATCGAACCCGGGCCACATTGGTGGGAGGCGAGCGCTCTCACCACTGCGCCACCCCTGCTCCCCACAAACTACTTTTCTCTTCTTTTCTTTTCCTTAACTCTGAGTTCATTACTTTTAGCGAATTTTTAGTTCTGATGTGGAAAATTCGGTAGTTTCATGAGTGATACACATTCACAACTAGATGCCATTTTGATTTTGTGATTGCCATGTGACTCTATAGACTCTAAGTTCTGTGTGGAACGGTTTCAAAGTCGCACATGTCATGTTTCGCTTTGAGAACAGACTGAGGAATTTGAGGGCTACTTTATTTTGGGATGGGCCACTAAGAAGGAGGAAAGGAAGAAGAAGGAAACTGGCCTGACTGGCCACCAAGCACTGCCATTAATTTTTAGCCTTGGAGGAGTAGCAATAAATTCCTAATAATTGCTTCATGCTCCAAAAAGCGGGTTAAGCTCTGACCGTGTTGGCCACCCGGAGGGGGGGGGGGGGGGGGGGGGGGGGGGGGGGGGGGTACTCTGTATATTTTTGGGTGGGGGTGTGTCGCTGGGACTCTGAAACCCTTTCCCTATACCAGACCATGTTCAGCTGATTATGTAACCCTATACTAGACTAGACACTGAAAATCCCTATTCAGACTTGCTATTTTTAGAACTGTATCACTATACACCTACCCTGCGAGCAGTAGATTCTCCTGTGCTGAGCTACGCCGAATGAGAGAGAAACCACTGCGAGCATCCGTTTGCTTTTCCATCGAGCATGCGCAGCTGCGTGACGCCCCATGTGATGCATTTGACATTGTTTTTCGGGAAAATTGTAGCACGTGCCGTTGTTTCGTGGCAAAAATGTCTTTGTCACCTTGGACACCATTTTGATTGTTACATCACGGGCTCGCTTAAACGCAGTAGTTACGTGGATGAGTGCATGCACGAGAGGCTAAACAAGTTTGTAAACTTGTTTTACCGGTTCAAAGTTAATTTATTTGTCCATGGTGCTGGACGGCGGCTCGATCAAAGGAACTCACGGATGCTCGCAGTGGTTTCTCTCTCGTTCGGCGTAGGAGAATCCACTGCTCGCAGGGTACTATACACCTTATTCCAAAATGGCGGCCATTTTATTATTCTTTTATATCCATGTAAATTAGCCCTCTTGGCCTTGTCAGCATGTGCAAAATACAAAAGAATTTTCAAGCGAAAACAAGGCCAAGAGGGCTAATTAACATGCACATAAAAGAATAATAAATTGGTCGCCATTTTGGAATAAGGTGTGTTATAGTGTTTTTAATGGAAACCATCTGTCAACAATGTTGCCACGATGATTTTATTTCCATTCAGGGAAGCCTCTTTCTCTTTTGAGTTTCAGTTCCTATTCTAGACTTCTTCATACCGCTGATCAGTTTCCCAGCAAATGATACCCTATTCTAGACCAAAACTCTCTGATTTCTATACCCTATCCCAGACTAAACTGCTTGAAAACCATACCCTTCACAGCAGCACATACCAATATAGCTTACATGTATATATGAGAGTACCCCCCCCCCCCCCGGGGTTGGCCACCTGTGGCTATCAACGTTACCTTTCCATACTGAACGCACTCTTGTCTTATTCTCTGATTTTTTTTGTAACATTGTTTACGTTTCTTTACGCAGGGTTTGTTTTCATGGATCCTTGTTTTTCTGAGAGTCAGGGATGAACACATTCGACTTAAGTGTGGCATTGATGCCTTGCAGTATATTGTCTTCCAGAAACATCTGTTGGTTTACACTGTCATAATCGTCTGTCTTTCCATTGGTGTTGTCTTGCCTGTTAACTACTCTGGAAGCAACATTGGTGTGTAACGAGATATGTGTTCTGCAGTAATTTTCAGCATATTTTTGTGTGTATATGTTGTGGTTCAAATTTTTCCTTGGTTTAAAAATTTTCAAACCAGTTTAATTTTTATTTTCCTTTGTCCTTGATTCATTATCATAATCTAAGACAAAGGAAAACAAAATTTAAACTGGTTTGAAAATTTTCAAACCAAAGAAAAATTTAAACCACAACATATACATGTGCAAATTGTGTAATTAAACTTAAATAGACAGGCCCACCAAGACTAGCACTAGCTACCTGTGGGCCAGTCCAGCTGTAACGAGATAAAAATTAAGAAAATTAAGATTGTTGCTGTTGTTGTTGTACATAATTATGTATGTTGTGGTTCAAATATTTTCCTTGATAAAATTTTCAAACCAGTTTAATTTTTATTTTTGTTTGTCTCAAATGCATTATCATAATGTGAGACAAAAATTCCTCTGACTGCCAAATTGGACTTGACCTACGGCCTTGTCCAATTTTGGCAGTCCTTGGACTTTCAAGCCACCCCCCCCCCCCCCCCAACCTTGGAATTTCCAATAACCTCCCATGGGGTAGGTATAGATATTTTCTGGAAACACACACATTATTGAATCTCTGGGCTACTGTTTACATTCCTCTCATACTTATAACGCTCAGGACAGACAACCTTTTTTTTCGTCAGAGGGGAACTCCTTTGGAGCAACTACAGTATCCAACTTGAAGCCAACCTCTAGGGTTTTCTGGCTGCATACAGTGTTTGCAATCATCTACTGTGTGCTTATGGTGATTGTCCTGCAACACTTCAGCAACATGTTTGCTGCCGAGAGCAGCGATGATTCTGCAAAGACTATAATGATTACCAATGTTCCTAAAACTGTCACGTCTGACTTGATAAAGCGGCATTTTTGGTGAGTTCACAGTTTTTGTTACTAGGCAATTACGCCTTAAAGAGACACTGTCACCTATTTTTAGTATCACTTTGAAAAGCAAAAAACAGATTTGTTTCAATGGAATCCTACATGTACAAATAATGGTCCGGTTTTGTTAACAAATACTCTATCAGTGCACAGAAACTAGTATTCGTTATCTTTGGCTGCGGATGACCAGGATGGAAATGGATTGCAACTTGAAAAAATTGGCCAATTTTTTCAAGTTCCTCCCAAGAGTCGTGGAAAAATCGCAGAAAAAACTTATTATGGTTTGTTCTTCCTTGAAGAAATCACTTGATATTATCTTCTTGGTGTTCTAAAAGCAATTTTGTGTTTGAGCAATGGTACTTTGTTATATATTGAGTGTATTTTGACCAAAACACGGCAAAATCTGCATGACAATGCCCCTTTAAATCATATGATTAGCAAAATTCTTGATTGTGAATTGGTCAAAGCCATGCTCATTTCGTACATATTGGGCGCATGGCCACATTGGTTGCCCAAATTATTACAGATGTCCAATTACAACTCTTACTACTGTATGTTGCACACATCAATCAGGTGCACTTAAATAGGTTCTTTTTTTTCAAATCTGTATAAAATATCTTATTGACATTTTGAGTGCAAAAATGTCAACATAGACTTTTTAATCTCAAATTTTGTTATTGATGGGATTAATTTGTAATTAAACTTTGTGTCATACAATTCAGGGCTAATCTTGCTCGTAATTTCAAATCATGGGTTCAAACCACAATTTACAATGTTTGTTACTGTTGCACCTGTAGCGAGATTTATGGTGACATTCAAATCCTTGAAGTCCAAGTTGCCTACAACTTTAAGAAACTCAAAGAAGCCCAAAGGAAGGTGATTGCTGCACAGATGGGCCGTCAACACTGTGAAGAGCTGCTTCAAAAGACAGGAGAACGTCCTCTCACCACTATCAGCACAAACAAGCTCTCCCCATGTTGCCAATGCTGTGGGGCCAGTCATGTTGACGGCATTGAATTCTTCACTGAAGAGGAGGAAGATGGAAAGACGGAGGCTGTTCAACAACGGCAGAAGCTGAAGAGTTTGGGAATAGCTTTTGTGACATTTGAAAGTGCTAAAGTCGTTCAGAGGTGAGGGTTAGTTTAAAATATGCAGTCCACACATTTTGTTTCCACATGTTTTGAAAAAAAATAATAACTGCTGTTGAAGCCCCCATAAGCAGACACTTTGGGAAGCATAGTAAAAGTGTAACTGTAACTGGTACTGGTACTGGCCGCTTACTGGAATGGTTCTCTTAATTGGAGGCGGCGCCTGGGGGTACTCTAATATATAAGATATATGGGTATTTGCCACTGTTAAGGGTAGGGTTTTCAAGCAGTTTAGTCTGGGATAAAGTATATAAATCATACAGTTTTGGTCTAGAATAGGGTATCATTTGCCGGTAACTGATCAGTGGTATGAAGAATAAAGTGTAGAATAGGAATTGAAACTTGGAAATTAGGCTTCCCTAAATGGAAATCAAATCATTGTGGCAACATTATTGACAGATGGTTTTCCATTAAAAACACTCCAGAGGTCGCGTTAATGCAGAAATCGTGCATTTTTACGCAAACAAAATGCAAAAATGCATCATCAAAATTTTAATGCGTCCCAGGACGCCAGATGTTGACTTGAAGAACTCACTCCACTTACTTTGAATCTTGAATAGAATGCTTGGGCCCCCAATTTGACCAGACATGTGGGTCCGAGGACCCAGATTGAAAAATCCTAGTGCCATTCCTGCTCTCATATCGATACAGTTTTAAAAGTAGCAAGTCTGGGATAGGGTAGGGATTTTTGTTGTCTAGTCTAGTATAGGGTTGCAAAATCAGCTTAAGATGGTCTGGTACAGTATACATGTAGGGTAAGGGATTCAGAGTCACAGCGGCACACCCCCACCCAAAATATACACAGTACCCCCTCCCTCCCCCCCCTGCCCCCCCAGGAGGCGGCGATAATTAGAGCTGTCCACTTACTCGTACCAGAGTGTCCACTCAGAAAGCTTCAACTTTATACAGATATGAAGTATTTGCTATTTCGACAGGACACTTTCTCTTTAATGAAATCATTCTTAATATGGAGGTTTATTTGTTTTCTTTATAGGTGTCTCAAAGATTTCAACACAGTAAAACATGGTAGTCCAGAATCTTCTGTATCTAGGAAAATATTTTCTGATCACTGGAATGTGATGCAAGCACCATTAGCTGGGAATATAATTTGGGAACATTTGTCAGTTGACCATGAAAGCTGGTGGGCCAGGGCATTATTTATTAATACACTCCTGTTCATCTTTGTGCTGTTTTTGACCACTCCGACAGTCATACTGTCCACCATCCAAGAGCTGGAGGCCTCCATAGGTGAGCAAAGAACGATTGAGTACACTTTGATGATCAACATTTACTAAGGAAATAGTAAATGCAGCTGAGTGAATGTTTGAGTTATAGAAGCACTCGGAAATTTAAACAACACAAAAGTAGTGCTTCTTGTACTTATCAAGACGTGATTTAAGTGCAGAAGTTATAACTTATAAGCACTTGCAATTTTAAAATAATACTTAGTATTATTTTAAATTTGCAAGTGCTTATGTACACTGTAACTCAACATTGCACAGAGAAAGCAAGTTTACTATTAATTTTTGCATTATTAACCGACTGCCTCGCTTAAATGGAAGGTGGGTGCCTGGGGTATCCTGGGGCTTCCACTGTAGCCAGCCAGCCCCTAGATTAAATATTGCCCCCATGGCTGGCAAATCCCCACAACCCAGCCATGAGTCCCCATTCCAGGCACCTGTCACACTGATTGAATCAGTGGAAGGAAAAAATAGAGAGTGGGGTGGGGGAACCCTTAACACAACAGCTACAAAACCGCTAAAGAAGACTAAACAACTGCTACAAAAACCACTACGAAACTGCTCGAGAACTCAAAGATCCTACCTGAGATGAAGCCGCAATGTTCCACGTGAGCAAACAAAGAAAACGCAAACAAAGAAATGCTAATGAATAGGTGAAAACTTTACAAACTACAAACAAATGATGCAAAATTGGTAAAAGCAAAAAATGAATGAACAAAAGGCTTAAATGGCATCCTTAGATCTTACAATTTGCCTGTTCCCATATTGGTGACATAGGCTGCATGCATAATCACCCTATGTGCACTACATGTACATAGGGTGCATGCTCTATCAAGTTATAATGAACTTGAAGTACTGTTTAATAGCTTTCATTTGGTTGCACTTTAGAGTTTCATCTGCAGAACCACACTGCACAGCTAGGGTTTTCGTTACAGCAGGTACACAGCAGGGACCTTTACTTGGCTATTTCAATTCTTGTCCAGGCTATTTCTCAGGAAAATGTGTGGAAGATATTTGAATAAAGAACTGCTAAAGTCGATGGGCTTTTTGATCTTTATTATGATTGAAATAAAGCTGTGCTTTGCTACTAAGGCCTCTTGCATAGAAGTGAAAACATTGACCTAAATTGATCAGAAAGGGCCTAAGATGCACACTTTGGGCCTCAAAATGTCTAACATTTTCTGGGTTAGGCCCCCTCCCCCCCCCCCCCCCCCCCCCCCCCCCCCCCCCCCATACCCCGCACCCAAGTGGGAGGGGTTTTCCCACTGCCAATAAATGGTCCCTGTTATTCACAATTTGGTCCCTGTTATTGCAAACCTTAACTAAAACCCTGACAGCATAATAAATGGCAATTGTCATGTGAAGTATTGCTCAGTAGCTGTATTTATAACTAAAGACATTATAATAACAGTTATGTATCACTAGAATGTAGGCATTTACTTTTATGCAAATGAAAGTAATCAGGTAGTATACCTTCTCATGGAACTACATTGTGGTCATCTTTTGTTTTAACCAAGCGAAAACAGGGCTGTCATTAATGGTCAGCAGCTGGCTATAATGGCTGGCAACTGCTGTCTATAATGGCCGGCAACTGTTGTACTGCACAGCTAGGGTTTTCATTACAGCAGGTACACAGGGACCTTTACTTGGCTATTTCAATTCTTGTCCGAGCTACACTGTATTTCTCAGGAAAATGTGCTAAGATATTTGAGTAAAGAACTGCTAAAGTTGATGGGCTTTTTGATCTTTATTATGATTGAAATAAAGCTGTGCTTTGTTACTAAGGCCTCTTGCATAGAAGTGAAAACATAGACCTAAATTGATCAGAAAGGCCAGCAGTTATGTATCACTGTGTGCTCAAAGGTTGAAAATGACTCAAGAACAACAACCATGGAAGGCTTTGCTTGAGTTTATGACCGCCTATCTTCCTTGTGTAGCCAGATAACTTGAAGCTTAGTCATAATTCATTGATTGCTTGAGCATACTATTTCTCAGAGAAAAAAAGTGTCATCTGTCTCAAACTTTGGCATTGATGATTTCTCAACAATAGCTAACTGTCCACTAAAAATGAGGGAAATCGGAGAAATTTGTTTTCACATTTTCCATACTTTTCGCTTCAAAAAATTAATTTAGAAGAAATGTATGGAAACAATAAAAATTAGTTTCTCCAATTTCATTCATTTTGGGTGGAAAGTGAGCTCTTGTTTAGAAAAAGAAGATTGGCAAGGTTTGAAGCCGATCTGATGAAAGGTCTTACATAAATCACTGGACTTATGACTTATTTATGACAGCACTGCAAAAATTTAGAACATTTTGTTACATAGTTAAACTTGTAAAAGGAATTAACTTTTCTTTATTTGTTTTTCTCATTTCTTCTTCAGCGGAAAAGAATCCCAAACTAGCCGTCCCCCCAAACCCGTTTCTTACCCAGTTTTTGCCCACAATTCTTCTGTGGAGCTTTGCAGCTGTCCTTCCTGCAGTTGTCTCATGGTCAAGTTATTTTGAGGCTCACTGGACCAGGTAAAATTGTGTGTTGATTAGAAGTTTTCAAAATGATCCGCATAAAAAGGATAGTGCTGAACGGAAAATGCACGATGGAATGTCAACTTTTTTCATTGTTACAACTAGTGATCTCATTAGCCAAGACTCAACAACTGCTAAAAAATTAAGGTTCAAGGTGCATTTTGTCTTTTTTTTTTTAAGGTTTCAAGTCATTCGAGACCCAATCGCACAACATGCAAGTTTAAAAAGATATTGTATTTGGGGAACTTCATCAAAGAAGCAAAATTATTAGCTATTGTCTTTTGCTATTCTGATTGGTTAAGCACGAACATTTCCTAAAATTTATTTGACGCAAATGGATTTTCATCATTTTTATATGAAATATAATATGAACCGTCAGCTCTTCCCCTATTCTTGAAATCAAAGATATTCTATGTGGGAAAGAGCCAATGCCGCGGAACAATGGAGTCTATAGTTCTTGTGTGGAGCATTACTTAAATCATTGCTTGTTACTTTGAATGACCTAGAAAACAGTTAAAGCCCCGGACACACGGTGCAAGTTTTTTTGCAATGTTGCACGCAATGGTTGCAGAAGTAGAATCGAGTTCTACTTTTGCGACATTGCAAGAAAAGTTGTCATAAGTAATTTCGTGATTGCTTTGGTTTTGCATTGCTACGCTTTGTGATTGGCTAAAAATTCTCGCGCCACTTTCTCACCCAATAAGAAGTAAAACCGAAACCAGCTGTGACGTACTCACACGCGTTTTCCCGCGCTTGGCGCCGGCTACATGTATTACCTTAGATTTCTGATTGGTTCATTGGATTGTCTGCGTCTGTTGTGATTGGCCAGAGTAATAATTACTTTGGTTTTGGTTTTACGACACTCAAGTAATTACCGCTTTATAACAATAGCAAAGCGCACAAATGACGTCAGTACTCATGTTTGTCTGAGTTTATAATTTATTCTTGTTTATTCTTGCATTTCTGACAATAGAAATTCGTTATTAGGAATCCCCTGAGAGTCACTTTTGGTTTGTTTGTCTGAGTTTTAGTTCTATAAATAGTAATTGTGCGCTTCGCTATTATTATGCCATCCCTGTGTACAAGCTGTTTTGTACTTGTTATCGAGACTCAGTTGGTTAGGTATAACTGCATGCACACTTTCAAGTTATTTGTTAACTTGTCCCCAAAACGCGTGATTTTTTTACAGGTCCAAACTTGAACATTCTGTAATGGTGAAGACCTACATCTTTTTACTGTTGATGATTATTATTTTACCTTCTTTGGCTTTGACAAGGTAAGCCTGTTTGACAAGGTAAGCCTGTTTGACAAGGTAAGCCTGTTTGACAAGGTAAGCCTGTTTGACAGTATAGTTTTTTGTATTGTATTGTATTGTTAATAAAATAAAAAAAAAATAAAATAAAAATAAAAATAAAAAAAGCCTGTTTGACAAGGTAAGCCTGTTTGACAAGGTAAGCCTGTTTGACAAGGTAAGCCTGTTTGACAAGGTAAGCCTGTTTGACAAGTTAAGCCTGTTTGACAAGGTAAGCCTGTTTGACAGTATAGTTTTTTGTATTGTATTGTATTGTTAATAAAATAAAAAAAAATAAAAATAAAAAAAGCCTGTTTGACAAGGTAAGCCTGTTTGACAAGGTAAGCCTGTTGATTTCGGAAAAACCCTTTGTCCCTTGTTGCTGTTCGTTCGGGTTTTTGTGGCTACTACTACTTGCGCCTAGACACTATTTTATTGACTGTGTGACAGGAAGATTGTTAGCAGGAAGTTGTTAACAATAGAAACGCTTACACCAGATTCTATTATTAATGAAAGCTGGCAGCGAACTAACCATTTAAAAGCCCAATATGTGATTTGCGTAGCGTAGACACTGCTGTAACAATAAAAGTTGTTCATTAAGTGTAGCAATGAAAGTTATTAGTTAAATAAAAACTGACTCGCAAACATACACAGCCATGTTACGCAACTTTCCGCTGAATAGCCTATATAAATATATATGAATGACTTCTGTAACAGTGCAAGGACCACTTGAACAAAAAGTTCAACCGTAACTTGTTAATCAGCATTTTAGCCCGTTTGTTTCCATCTTCACTTAGCTTTCTTAACCCCTGATGAAGGTTAGTTTTGTCTGATCGAAATATTGGGCAACATTAAAAGATACCAAACAAATTCAGCTGTTTGATCAGCCTTGCATTTTAAAGTTATTTTTGCGTCGACGAAGGAGATGCTTCCTAATCTTGTCGGCTAGGCGGAACGAATCGAGAAAAGTGTCGGTACCAAATCTGCGCCATCTTGAAACGTCACAATAGTATCCAGCATGCTTAGCGCGTCGTCAAACGTCACAATAGTATCCGCATGCTTAGCGCGTGTTTTGAACCAGAAACATGCTTGAAACGCGAATGCCATGTCACAACGAGGTACATAAGGAGACGCACTTTAATCTGTGATTACTTCTAGTATATATATATTTAAACGGATAATTATGTTTGTCTTTGTCTGTTATAGTGCTGATGCCCTGTTTCATTTGACAGTGGGCGGAAAGTTGCCTGAATTCCAAAGTAGACTGGCGTGAGTATGCTAGTTTTATGATGACAAACCTTTCCACGTTTTTAGCCTCACCACAGTTAGGACATTTACATGTTAAAAAAGCGCGATATTTGGTCTGCGTACCTTTGGCGATTGTACGCGTGAGGAGGAAGTTTTGGTGACGGAGCTGCAATCACAAGCAGTGAAGCCGGGGGTGGGGAGGAGAAGGCTCTCTTGACTTACCTCCTCCCCATTCTTCTTGAGTTTTTGTCACGCATATTCGTACCCTGTAGTAGAAGACCTTGCGCTCCGGGGTTCTTCCCTCGAGGCTTTACCGCAAAAACTTTGTCCTTGTGACTTCATTTTCTTCTTGTCCCCAGGCCACCTGGCCCTGTTAGTCGCCGGCGTCTGGGCATGGGGTCCAGTATGTTTTGAGGACCAGAGAACTAGGCGGCTTTGGGGACGAGAATGCGTTTATCCCGCCAGCAACGCGGGTTAAGCAATATTAAAAAAACACCTCATTACTAGAACCATGGGTCAAATCATGAAATGTTTGCGTCCAAAGGGTGTTTTATGCCTAAATTCCAGTTTTTTTCCTCTTCCTTTTTTTCAGTTGTGTGTTTTTACCTAACAATGGTGCGTTCTTTGTAAACTACCTCATAACATCCGCACTGATAGGTACAGCGCTAGAGTTGTGTCGTTTTCCTGAACTCGTGACATATGCGGGTAACATGGCTTGTGCACGAAACGATGGAGAGAAAAGACTCGCCCGTAAGGTGAGGCAGCAACTGTGTATTAGCAGAAACCCATAAATGGGTTGAAACGTGTTATGCGCATTCACAGCTTCCGAATATTCATGTTTTGCGTAGTAACATATTTGGAAATCCCTTGGTCCCTCGAGATTGGAAGCAAGTTGTTCTAGCGAATTGATTGGTTACTATTTTTATCTTGATTTTCCAAATATGGCTGTAACAACTTCTTAGCAAATTAAATAATCGGAAGCTTGTTTTGAAGCGTACAAGAGACAGTTGCACGTTTCAACCCACTTATGGGTTTCTGGTATAAGGTAAAACTGTTTTACTTGTGTAGCACTCAAGTAATTACTGAAAGAATCATTCAGTGAGGAGGTTATCCCTGAAATGTCTGTATTTCTAACAGTTTTCAGGGCTGTGATTAGACAGTGAACTGTAAATAAGCAGTTTTTAATTTGGTGTCGAACGTACTTCACGATTGCTTCGGTTTTGCATTGCTACGCTTTGTGATTGGCTAAAAAATCTCGCGCCACTTTCTCGACCAATCAGAAGTAAAACCAAATCAATCGCAACTTGCTCGCACGCGTTTTCCCGCGCTTGGCGCCGGCTACATTTACTTCGAGTTCTGATTGGTTCATTTCTCGCACGCGTTTTCCCGCGCTTTAATCTTTAATCTTTAATCATTATTTATACACGGTAAAAATCATCAGGTACAAAAATTCCTATACAATGACTAACGTACTAAAACCTTAAAATCCTAATCTTAACATTAAATATTAATTTACAACAAGCCACGCAAAAACCCTATTTCCATGAATGCCGTGTTTAAAAACTATAATAGAGAAAGCGTTTAAAGGGATGGTTTCACGGTTCGGCGCATGTGCACAGATTAAAATGCTTTGTTCGCTTTCTTACCAATATTTTATCGGTTAAAACCACTCACATTTTCTTCAATAATCACATACTATAATTAGTCCAAACAAAGCGAAGGATGACCAAAATTCACAGAAAATTTCAACGGATTACACCGACAAAGTCAACACTGAATAAAACCTTTGACCCGAAGGATTTATTCTGCGCTCTGGTGGCTTTCGTGGCGCACATGGGTATGTATAATCATCCATTCAATCAGCTGACTGACCGCGACATTTTCACGGGCAAATTCCCCGCCAGAGTTATCCACTCGCTTCCGATTGGTCTAAACAATGAAATTAAATGGGTTACGTCATAGCTTGCACATGCGCCGAACCGTGAAACCCTCCCTTTAAATTCACTTAATGCGCCGGCTACATGTATTTACTTCGAGTTCTGATTGGTTCATTGTATTGCCAGCTTCTGTTGTGATTGGTCAGAGTGATTACTTTGGATTTGGTTTTACGACACACAAGTAAAAAGTAAAACCCAAAACACTCATGCGAAAACCTCTGTTATAGAATAAAAGGGAATTTCTCTGTTAGAGCAGTTTTCAATTGAGTGTCGTAAAACTAAAACCAAAGTAATTACTCTGACCAATCACAGAACTCGCAGACAATCTGATGAACCAATCAGAACTCGAAGCAAATACATGCAGCCGGCGCCAAGCGCGGGAAAACGCGTACAAGCAAGTCACGATTGGTTTTTTGTTTTACTTCTGATTGGTTAATTAAGTGGCGCGAAATTTTTTTAGCAAATCACAAAGCGTAGCAATGCAAAACCAAAGCAATTGCGAAATTACTTTCGACGCTCAATTGAAAACTGCTCTAATATCTTGGCGCTATTCTGTTTTAATAGGAAGCTGTGCGCGAGTTTGCGTACGGTCAGCAGTACGCGTGGATGCTTGTGATCTTTTCTGTTATGGTAGTGTACTGCATCACGTGTCCTCTTGTCACGCCCTTCGGTAAGTCACACAATATTATCGTGTCATATCATTCTTGACACCAGAGCTCTTCTCTTTCATGCATGCCTAAGGGCGAGTCTTTCGCGATCAAGAAAACCGAAAGCTCTGCGGTCGAGAATGCGTGTCGTATAATCTCCAGTTAATTATCCCATAAAGAAATAAAGTGTATATTAAATAAAGCAGGTTTATTATGAAGCTATTGCTTTGATGGTTGAAATACCGGTTTTTCAGTTGTTGATTGGATTTTATTTGACACTTTTGCGCACGCACTACAACCCATTTTTGACAGTAAGAATGCCTTCATTTGTTATACTGCAAGACGGTCGCTTTTATTCCTCTAAACCTCGCAACAATCGCGTGTGAGCCTCGCTTGTCCACGTACGAAAACGTGCGCGGCGAGCAAAATTTGGTTGACGCGGTTTATTCTCCAACGATGGTTACTTCTCTTAAATGTAGAACTGCTTATTTTAGGAATATAAGAAAATTGTCATATTGCACGTTAAAATTCAGAAATCAAAGTTAAATTTTCTCTGTTTTCTCTCTTCAGGTTTGCTGTATATGGGCTTTAAACACCTGGTTGATCGATACAATCTGTACTTCAATCATCGCGCTCCTGCCTACAAATACGTAGACAGCACTGTACATTCTACTGCTGTGACATTTGCTCTGATTTCTACCTTCTTTCTTTTGATATCACTGTTATTCTACTCCGTAATCAGACTAGGTAAGTGCTGAGGGTTAGAGAGTTTTCAATTGAGTGTGAAAAGTAATTACACAATTGCTTTGGTTTTTCATTGCTACGCTTTGTGATTGGCTAAAAAATCTCGCGCCACTTCGTGTTTTCCCGCGCTTGGCGTCGCCGACATGTAATTGCTTCGAGCTCTGATTGGTTCATTGGATTGTTTACGACTGCTGTGATTGGTCAGAGTAATTACTTTGGTTTTGGTTTTACCACACTCAATAGCCCTTTTCACGGTTAACTCTGCTCATTTGCATTACAATGAAATCTAGCATGTATGTGAGGCAATTTCGGGCTATTTTGTAGTTTTAGCCCGAAATTGCCTCGCATCCACGTTGGATAACATTGTAATGCAAATGAGAAAAATAAACTGTGAAAAGGGCTATTGAAAACTACTCTAAGAGCGGTTTTCGTATGACCTTGAAATGATTACGTGCAAACACAACGTAAACATCAAACGAACTGGAATGAAGCAATTTGATTGGTTTAGCGAACGAATGCAAGCGCGCGCGGTTTTTGGTTGGTTTAGCGAACACGCAAAGCAAAACGAATGGATTGCGAGCTAAAAAGCAGCTATTCTCTTTGATGTAACTCGCTTTTTAAGCATTCTTATCGGTCAATCGAACTTGTCTCTTTCCATATTTAGGGATATTTTTAGTGGGAAAACGAGCAAAGCTTGATTTGATCCTTTCAAGTACTGGCGGATGGAACAAAGCGCAAACACTCAGGGAAATCGTTTCTCAAGGTCATACGAAAATCGCTCTAACAGCCACCCCATTCGTTGGCTATTTTGTTCGTTCGTCCGCTTCTTCATTCGTTCGTACTTATATTCATTCGATATTCTCTCATTCGTTCGTTCGTCAATTATTTGTTCGTTCGTTCATTTGTTCTTCATTCGTTCGCTCGCTCATTCGTCCGTTTATTTATTTGTCAGTTCGTTTGTTCGCTTTTCGACCGAGTAAAAGATGGTAAAAGTAGGCTTGTTCAGTCATGCATATAAACACGGTACATTCATGCCCGTTGTTTTCAATTTTAAAACTTAACTGTCACTTACACAACGGTCAAACTTATATGTTAACAAAATCATAGTAGATATTAACTGTATAGCGCCAATCAAAAATGAATGTGTTCAATAAAAAATGTTATTTGGGCGCTATTGAAACTGAAAATTCAGACGTTTCGGGACTTCACTGATCAAGGGACAGAAATCTCGGAACGTCTGAATTTTCAGTTTCAAAAGCGCCTAAATAACATTTTTTAATTGAACACATTCAAACTTATATGTTGTTTAATAATACTTGCGGTAACCGAAATCGCTTTTTATTCTTTTAAGCAACACGACAGAGATGATCTTCATTCAATTTTATATTAAATTTTTGACATATCCAACAGTTATAACCTACTTTGGGGCCAATACAAAAGCAATTCGCACATGCGCCCATAGCTGCCCTTCTCTTTGGTTTCCCTGGAAACCCTTAGTATCTCGTAAAACGTTTCTTCAAACCCAAGGATAACGTAGATTACAACTTCCTCACATCACCCCTGACGAAAACGGTTTCCCTAGAAACGCTCACTTGCTCATAAAACTTGTGTGGTTTTGGCCGCCCGCGATACGTTGACGTTAAATTCAGCAAATGTTTTGTAATTGGTGAGTTGGCAGTGAAAATTATAAATGTCAAATTTTCTTCGAAGTTTAGTATTTAATTTCAGCCGCAATATTGAATTTTATGGCTTGGAATATGGGAGAGTTTCGACTTCTTTCGGAGAACTTTGGCAGTAAGTATCGATTTTCACAACAGGAGCTTAGCCGCTTAGCCAGTTCGAAAATCTTGCGACCTACATGTATGTCTATGACAGTGTGTTTTGGTTAATATTTTTAACCTCCTTTCGACAGTGGTGTAGAAATCAGCATTTAGTATGTGTATATTTTGTCTTCGGTGGTTATGAGAGAGAATTCTTATTATCGCTCTGTTACTTGAAACATCTACAAAATGATTTTACTGAAAACTATATCAGTCGTTACCTCCAGCGTGCATTTTTTTCTTCGTTTGTCGTGAAACATCGATTTGACGTTAAGATAGCGATTTGATAGTTTGCCTGTCTTCAAGAAACTAAGCGCTAACCTGTAATAATTTGGACTATATTTTTTCAAATACGTAAAAATGTGATACTTTTTATGATTTTTTTCCCCTGGTGAACTAATTTTTATTTAATCGTTTTTTTTTTTTCAGATATAATTTATATCTCACTCTGTTGTTCATTTAGAATTGCCTTTGCTAACCTCAGTATTTGCGTAAAAAGGCAATTATCATTTTTCGATCAAGGCTTGGCCAATAGCTCGACTTTCCCAATCGCTAATCTTTCATTGTGCTACTCGCAAAGTGCCATAACAAAATTAAAAACAAGTAAAGCGCTCTTTCTAAACGCCTATCTGCATTGCGCTTTGTAGTTCTTGGAATTAATTAATTAATATAAGAAACAAACTTTGATATCCACACACGGGTCTTGAATTCATGTATGTATTGTCTTGTGTAGTGAATTGATTGTTTTTCTGTCAAGGTTAAGATCAAAATTCTCCTTACGGCCCTTGCACATTTGCACTTATTCACCTTGTAAGAAATTAGTTTTTAATCAAGGCGTCTTTACGGAGACATTATGCATGTTTTTCTTGACTACTTACGTTGCCTAATCAAACTATGAATCAGTTCAGAGTTGAGAACTAATCATGCTTAAATCATGCTTAATTGAATTGTTATGATAAATTTAGACTTTAACCCATTGACACCTGAACCGCCCGTAACCGCCCGTACAAGACTCCACTGCTTTAAAAAATTGTAACTTTCTCAATCGTGTGAACATTGCCTTAACTAGCAGTTGTGAGCATTGACTGGAAAGTCTTTCAAAATGAGATACCCAATAAACACAAAAAAGTCAGCAATTTTTGCAGAATATCAGCGTTTGAATTTGGACAATAACAAAAATTACCGTTTTTAACGTCATAGAAAAACAACAAAAATCACGTTTTTGCCTTTAGTTTTTTTTTATTCAAATCATCGTGGCAAACCCAAAAGTCAACATTTACAGCAAAATTCAGTCCTAGTCCTAGCTTAGCAATGAATTTTTTTGCTCTTATTCGTTGCTCGGGCCGAGCTACAGCTTCTTATTCTAGTGCATACTCACCTTGCCTCGATTTTCAACATCACCACGGCACTGCATGCTGGGAAATAACGAGATTTTTCGACAGCGTTCATTCCGTCCTCCACACTTTTCATATATATACTAAGTCCACAGCCACTCTGACCCACCGCCGAAATTTCGCGCTTGTTGTGTTCTCCTGTGGTCGCAACTTCCAAAATATGCCGCGGTAGGTCGAAAAATTCATCCAGAGTCGAGTCCCAAAGCTACTTCGTTTCCAGGCGGCCATTTTTCCAGTTCAACGAGCAACGAGCCAAATTCATAAACAAAGTACAACACCTAACTCGCTTCGTTGAGAAGTGGACTCTGAACTACCTTCAAGCTTAATGATGCTCATCAGGCAGCTACTAAAGATGAAAAATGGCTGTGAACTTACCAAAAATCGCAGAAACATGATATTGAAGTCTTTATTGAGAACGAACGAAGCGAAATGCCAACGTCACAATGACGTTTCCAGTAAACTCGAGCCTTCAGTGTTTTAGAACAGCAGCACTTTCAATGGTAACTTCAAATATGAAGTCACGAAATCCTATGGGGCGTGTGTATGCAGAAAATCACTCAAAAACGTAAAAATCCTTAGGTGTCAATGGGTTAAAAAGAATGGTTTCATTGTGGCGAGTGATATTCATTTGGTATAATAACCTGTACACAGGCTATTGAGTTGAGTCTGTGGATGAAATCCTAAAGTGTGACCATTCAAATGAAAGCTATTGAGCAGTACTTTCCTGTGGTGCTGTTTATTATGCTGTACAAGGTGGTTCTAACTTTTTGAGTCTGTGGATGAAATCCTAAAGTGTGACCATTCAAATGAAAGCTACTGAGCAGTACTTTCCTGTGGTACTGTTTATTATACTGTACAAGGTGGTTCTAACTTTTAAGTCTGTGGATGAAATCCTAAAGTGTGACCATTCAAATGAAAGCTATCGAACAGTACTTTCCTGTGGTACTGTTTATTATGCTGTACAAGGTGGTTCTTACTTTTAAGTCTGTGGATGAAATCCTAAAGTGTGACCATTCAAATGAAAGCTCTTCAGCAGTACTTTGCTGTAGTGCTGTTCACTGTTCACTCTTATAATACACAGTCCTCCACTTCTTGTAACTTCTATATAAAAAACTCGAGACTTTAAATACAAAGAAAAGCCTTTTCTAAAATTGGAGCAAACTTATGGAATGAGATACCATGCTTTCTGAGAGAACTACCAAAAAGTTCGTTCAAAAACATAATGAAAAATATACTTTTGACTATACTTAAAGATTCAGACTCGTATATTAATATTTACGAGATTATCTCTAAAGTTAAATCAAAAAGTAATTAATTAATATTTTCATAATTATTTTTCTTTTATCTCGATCATTTGTTTTTCCTTTCTGTTTCTTCTTTTTTCTGTTGTTTGATCCTTTCTTCTTATTTTAACAAATATAGTGTGTGTAGCGATTTCTATATTAAAATCACTTAATTAATTTGACTGGTCTGCCAAGATTAGGTTTTGCTGCCTGCGGGCCTGTCTTGTAAATTATATAATAGTGAACTAACTTGTTGTTGTTGTTGCTTTTTCGATATTTTGCAAAATAAAATTTGTTACTTTCTGTTTTTGTTGATGTCAATGTTATTGTCGTTGCTGTTGCAATGTTTACCGCTTTTGAGAGTGACAGGTTCATTTCCTATGGCAATGCTCATTTTCTACTTTAATACAAGAGAAATCTAACATGTTTTTTTTTTTCTCATTTAGGTATAAATGACCCTCAGACTGTGTTTACCTTAGTTGTGGTGACGGTCACGGTTGTTCTGTTTTTACTTCGAGTCTGTTTCGGAATGTTTAAAAGATTTGGCCCTCACAAGGTACGTATCTTCAAACATCTTCGAATATTTTTGCTCAACGTAGAAAAGCCTACCTATGATTACTCTTAATGGGGAAATCTTATAAAGAATTCATTATCTTTTTTGTTGGAAAAATTTGGATTGATGGGTCCTTGCATCATTGCGTTCGACAATAGAAGCACGCTTTCTAATCTCGTGAAGGCGCGCTTTTTTGAGATTTTGGTCAACGCCAAATTAGCCGCCCCGCACATTTTTCAGGGGCACCTCTCGGCTGAAAACTGGTACCAACTCCAGGCCTCGCTTTCGTTCTTGTGCTCAGACTCCTCACGGCATCGAACGCACTCTTTTAATCTGTGTTTACTACTAGTTTTATTGATAACGAATGAATTTCTTATGTTTTTGTTTTGTTTTGTAGCAACCGCCTTCAACAGATGCGGAACTCAGTGGTGCTGACATTTACATTCCCGTAAGTTATCGTGACCTGAAATGTTTCTAGTGAAACCGGAGAACATAGATGATATTTCTTGAGCCAACTTCATTTTCTGAGGAAGTAACGTCTGTGAAACGGCAGCACATAATCCTTTTTGGCGACGTAACGCCATACAGATCTCGATATCGCTTCTGATTGGCTCACAGTTGTTTCAAAACGTATTTCAACCAATCAAAGGCACTACGTCGATTCCACCGCGGTCAAACAAGAGAAATTTGTAAAAGTTAAGCAAAGTACTTAAAAGCTAAGGTTGTCATTTTCACTGTTTAAAGTTTAATATATTGCCAATACACTGTCAATTTACCAAACGTTTTGAAAGTTTACCAAAAAAGTTCTAAGCGTTTAAGAACTGTGAACTGCAGAATTGTCGGCGCCATTTGCCAACATAATTTTGATCAGGCGCAAAGGGTTTTTGTCAGTTTTCAAGGAAAAAAGCTCATTATTTTGAGAAAAATTAAAAGATAGTAATGTCAACTAATTGTTTTTATACATCCTTGCCCATTTTTCCATTTAATATTAAATAAAATCCCACTAAATAAAACGAAAAACGCCTCGTCGATCGGAGTAGCATTTTGTCTAAACTCGTTCCCAGGGCTTTCGCGTTCAAAATCGCGGACGAATAAACCCTTAGACAATTCTGAGTGCTTTCCGCGTAAAACATGATGAAATGTTTCGTTTCGTTTGAAAAACAATTTCAATCGCTGGAAATAACCTCCGAAAACGCCATTTCATCGTGTGTCACGTGACAAAATAATATACGATTCTTGGAGCATTTTGGCAGTCTTGTACAGCGGTTTCCAGTCTCGCCCCGCCATTTTTAAAGCGGAGAAGGCCCTGGGAACGAGCTTGTATTTTGTCGGCGTGACTTATTTTACTTCCGTTGTTACGTTTCAGGAGGCTTACCTTCCCCCAGTCCTCCAAACGATGCGAGAAATGAAGGCGACCGGAAGTCCAGATGACGTGTCTCCTCCCCAGCTCACCAGGCGGAAGACATACGGCACCAATCAAAATGATCACGTGATCGACGCGTCACAACTGACACCCAGCTCAGAAACTGTGTTGACTTTTACTGAGGATGATAAGCACTAAAGCGCGCCGAACCGGCTGTATTTTGTTGTAAAGATTATTTTTACTTTTGTTAATAGATAATTTTGATTCAGTTAGCTCTCTTTAAACGGACATACAGTTGAAGCCCTTTAACCTTTGTCAATATAAAATAATTTTGATCCAGTAAGCTCTCTTTAAATCATCTCCTAGATGGTCACCTCCGAGATCTTCAACTGTACTCGGCAGGGCTGTCATTAAGATTTGAGACAGGCGTTGCTCTGATCTTAACAGCCGTAACAAGCTTGTTGCTTTGTGAGTAAATTTAACCTATTTCAGGCAAGATCACCCGTAACATCAAGGTCCCATCAAGTGCACTCAACTGTAACAGAAGCTACAGGTGATCGCCCTTAATGACAGCCCTGCTCGGTACTGATTCGATTTTTCTGGAGAGGTTAACATACGATTTTCTGCGCAGCATGGACTTTGAGTTCTATTGTAATTTGTGCAAGTTTTGTGCCGTGACGACGGCGGCATTGTCGAAACGTTGGCTTTCTCTCACAAAACGTTGGCTTTCTCTCACAAAACGTCCTGTTTTTTTTTTTTTTTTAAAAAAAACTACAATGGAACTGTTCTTGAGAGGTGTTAGTCTTATGAAAAAATCGGTGATCTTGAACGCGAGTGATGCCCTGAATGCCCTGAGCTACAATACGATCTTCGTTACCAATTACTAAGTGATTTATACCGCGTATCTGTAGGTCTTTCATATTTCGGTTTTGTGGTCCATCTATGCTATTTCCATGTTGCTGTAGTAAGAGACTGAAGCAGGACTTCAGAGACTTGTCCGCTTAATTTAAAAAAAGGATCCGTTTAGAGGGAGTTAACTGTTTCTTGGGCACGATTTTTTAGGAAACATTCTCTGGCCATTCCAAAATTAAAATCCTTCCACATACATGTATTCCTCTCCTGAAATGTGAAAAGAAGTCGCTATTTTGACTGTGTAGCTGGAATACTTTGGTGTCTGACATGTAAACAACTTAGTTGTTTTTCTAGCGTATTCTGAGTTTAGAATGACCAGAATATGTCCTAAAACATCACGTCCTAAAAAGTTAGGTTGGGTCTTTTTATAAGTACATTAAAATAAGGCTTGCTCGGTGTTCTGTGGTTACGCGTGACAAGAGTTTATTTGCCTTTGTTGTAAAACAGTCACAATGCCACAACTGTTGTATCAACTCTACTATTCTGATTTTAGTTAACGAGATTTGCTTTTGTTTAGTCGTTACGGTTGCCAAGTAGATATGAATAACTGCTGAGAGGTATTTAATCATGAGCGAGGTCAAAAGCGTAAGAATAAAGACTACGGTGTTTGATATCTGCCTTTAAATGTTATACTGCAAGATTAACTGCTGTTGTATTCTCTTGCCAGTTCAACTTGTTTTGCAGTTGATACTCAGTATTATTTCTGTTGTTTATCGTCATACTTTTACTTAACTTTTACTGTTCACATATGGCGAAAAAAAAAAAGTCAAATTAATACAAAATGTTCAAGAAATGTGACTTTTGTTTCTTATATCAGTTTAAGTCATGTGCTCTTTTATCAGCAAAAAATTGGAAAATCAAAAAGTAAGTTGTAAGTTAAGTATTGGATTGTTAAATTATTATATTCCATTGATTTATTCTTTGGGAGGTTGAGGTAAATTAATACAAAACGAAAAAAATGATTTGTGTTTCGTGTGAGAACACATTTTGCTTATTGTTGAGCTTTATCTGAGCATATTATATTGCTTAACCTAGAATTATTTCAAAGTATTTAGGTAATTATCACATTAATTCGTCGCGAAGTTGTAGCGACATTTAAAAATGAATTGTCATGTGATGACTTGAAATATTTAGTTTGAAAATGAGGGTTTATTGGTAATAAACCATAGCAAACGAAAGCACATGGAATGGCTTTAGTATCTGACCTTACACCTTTATGATAGCGTCCCAGAAAATCATGTGCTCTGACGAAGGGCCAATGCTGAAAAAAAAAAACTTAAAGAAACTTCAGCTTGTCAACTTCAATTACACAATGATAAAGTTTGATTTATTCCTGTATTTAAGTTAAACTAGGGACATGTCTTGTTCGGCAGTGATATTCAGGTATTATAACTATTAACTGTTTTATGGAGTTAAGTTCTAAGTGAAAGTAATTTAAGTTATCGAAGAGCAAATAAAACTCATCTTAAGATGGAGTGAATGTGTTAATATCTTACCAAAGTAGTCTTGTCTAAGTGGCGTTCCAGTTTCTGATTTAGTAATCCTGATTGTTTGGATTTTCATGTTAGCTGGAACAAAAATCAGAAAAAAGATCGATCCGTTCCTTTCATAATCCTCATGCCCCTTTACCGGGGGGCCTCTGTTTCGTGGTTCTGAACGACCACCTTCTATTGATCTGAAACTGGTTCGCCAAATGGAACGCGCAACCTGAAACCAGATTCAGATACCAATCTGCACGATTCACCCCCGGATGTGGATTGTGCAGATTGGTATCTAAGATTGGTTTGTCCCGAAATGGAACGGAAAATCGAATTTTCGATCGCAAAATCCGGATCTAGATTGGTTTAAAGTTCCCTGCCTTGCGCGATGACGTCACCGATTCACACTGAGCGGGGTCGTAGCTGTCCAAACGATGTCTGTGATTGGCGAACGATACAATTGATACATCTCTTAAACAATGTCCCTATCCCAGCGGGACAAATCCATTGTTTTCTTAGCGAATCACAGACATCGTTTGGACAAGTGCAGGACTACCCAGATTCGGTATATACTCCATGGAGGTTTTTAATTATATGCACACAAAACTATCCGGCACTTATTTAGGGTTAAAAACTCATTTTGAAATGGTTAGCTTTTATTTACTGTTATGGATATCACTACCCATAACAGTAAATAAAAGCTAACCATTTTAAAATGAGTTTTTAACCCTAAATAAGTGCCGGATAGTTTTGTGTGCATATAATTAAAAACCTCCATGGAGCACTTCCCGCGGCCGCAGCACGACTCGTTACAAGGATGTACGTGGATGTCGCGCTCGCCCGTGAAAGGATAATAACATCTAGGGACTAGGCTGTAACAGAGCAGAATAGGTGCAATGGGGAAGGCCAAGGACAACGCTAGTCTCCTAAAACAGCTGCGTTGGTAGAAAATACAATAGGGCACCAGTGATCCAGCTGTGGTGTGGGCGAAGGAACGCGGGCGCACAAAACGGCTGGAAATCGAGCCTAAGGAGCGCCACGATTAACCAAAAAATGACCGGCACAAAAAATGTCTTTCTGTTATCCCCAAATCCTCAAGTGAAACGGAAAGCAATCATCGGGCGTTTGATCATATAAAAAATGTATTATCATTTTAATACAAAAAAAGCCAGGGAAGAGGACTCTCTAACCCCACCCTTCTCTCCCATGCTTAATCAGGTGTCCGTGTCGGTGTCCGTGGTAAATAGTTTTGAAGACTGGTATCTAGTTTCACAACGCCTGCGCAATAGTACCTTCCTATTCCAAGATGGCCGACCCATCCCCCTAAAACATATGAGGGACGTTTAAGCGTTCCTTCCCGGTTAGGATTTATTTAGATTCAATTGTCTTTGAACCCCACGATGGCTACAGTCTTGGGAAATGAGGACGTGGCCTGCTATTTCACCACGAAGCATTCCTGGCGTGGAAAGTGAGTTAAATTAGTGTTGTGTTTGGAGGCTACAAGCGCGCGGTCTGTCACTAGTGGTTTCGGAGACGTTAAAGTTGTGCACTTCAACTTGATTGGTCTTTTGTAATAATTATCATACTGTCGCTTACAGATACAAGAGGATATTTTCTATCGGGACGAAAGGAATAACTACCTACAATCCATCGAATCTCGAGGTTACGAATCAGGTGATTATATTCACGTGATACTGTACTAATAACAAAATACATGTAGCAACATTTACATTTTAGCTACTTGCAGTGGCATGACTAATGACTGCTCTTATATTTACGGTGTTATACGCTTTAGATGCTGTCTTTCACGGGACGTAAAATACATCCTATTGTTCCAGTTCTTTTCTTTCTTGTTGAATTGTTCGGAACGAGCGAGCTATAGAAAATGAAATAAACTTACTGCAGGAGGCGCACGTTTCTTTCATTACATGTAGCTTTCGTTTTTGTTTATCGCCGAAGTTAATAAACGTACATTGTATAATTACGTTTCATATATTGAGCTTTATCGAGCAGTTGATAAATGACTGTTGCAAGCAAACAAACTGATACAAACTGTGACCTGTAAAATTTTACTTGTCATGTCATACTTGATCGGGTGATCGTGGAGTTCAGTTACTTTCATGTCTCCTTCCTAAAATTTACCTGCTTTTTAGCCATTATAGTAGGCCCATTACTTTGAACATTGATCCCTGCTATAACGGTGGCCCTGTTAAGGGAGGGGGGGGGGTGGTGCATGCTGCTGTCAAAGTTTCGTGCACTTCCATGCTGCAAGTTTGCAATTTCATGGAATCTTTTTGTTGTTTAATTTGTCATCATTTCACTTTGCTGATGTCACTGTTAGTTCATTGTCATGTCGCTTTTCGGAATTTCCCTTAACAGGGCCTAATTTTCTAGCAAGTGCTGTCATTGATGTTGTTTCTTGTTCTTTTGCACTAAATTTAGTGGGCCTACAATGACTTCTGCAGAATTTCACCAAGTACCAAAGCCTCCAATGAACTGATCATCACAATGAAGAAAAGTAAGATAAAAATAAGCAGTGCCCGAGCACGTTTACCATGTTTTAATGCAACCTGTTTTTTATCAAAGCTGAGCCATCATACACATGTAGGAGAGATTGTTGGTATACCAGCATTGTTGTTAGACTATGGGTAGTCCCTCTTTTTTCCTCAGGGATAGTAGAGCGAGCGAAATGCGAGCGCGCGTGAAAATCACCCCACACGAGAAAGGCGAGACGCGCCTCGCATTTTTCTTGTGTAGGTAGAGTTACACTCACCGTTGTTTGAAATTCCTGTCTGTAGAGTTCATCCACTAAAATTTTGTTTAGTCGAGTCTTGCAATCCAGAAGCTAACTTGCACAAAAGTCTACTTTTTGCTGCATTTGTCTCTGTGATCATGGAAATTTATATTTTGAATGTTTATGTTGATTTTCAGCTGGTGCAAGTAAAAAGATTCAAAGCATGACATTTTCCACAGAACACAGAGCAGATCTGTTAACTGAAGCACTTGTAAGTCTGTCAGAGCTCTTCATAGAAGTAAAAACACACATCATTGACTTGAACTTGTGACCAGCCACCAAAGTGTCCATTGTATAGTTCTCTACTGTTGCTCTAGGGTTATTGGTGGACCCCAGGGTTCTTGGGAGGTTCCCATCCTGAGGCCAGATTTCAAAGCCCCCTACACTGTACACTGTTAGTTAAGATATATCCTATATGTAAGTACATGTATTGTTTCATAACAGTAGCTTATTGTTATTCTAATAATAGGCTGCTGTTTTGAAACAATACTTAGGATGTATCTAAACTTAAGAGTCTTGTTGTATCAGGTCCCTGGTGAGGAGTGGGGGGGGGGGGGGGGGGGGGGGTAGATTCCTGGAAAAAAGGGGTAAGAAGCTGGAGGGAAAAACAGCATTTGTGAGGTTGACAGGAAGATGATGATGATGATGATGATGATAATGATAACTTTATTTCAACTTGGGTTGACGAGGCTGATTAGGCCTCCAGATTGTACATGTACCTGTTCATGCTACTCTTCCCATTAAGTTACTGCAACACACAAATATTTTGGCTGCCTTCAGATCGAGTAACAAATGCAAGGCCGTGAGTCTGTTTCAGATGCATCGCATAGTACATTTGTCTGTATCATTGTGATGGCATTTTTTTGTGTCACTGTACAAAGGAAGTGCGATCACCTAATACAATAAGCTCATCACATGGTACAGACAAATGTACCACATGATGCATATGAAATAGTCTTGCAGCATCCTGATTGTTACTCTGAAGTCAGCCAGAATTTTGTGAGTATTCTGGGAGGAGTAGTACCTACATGTAAAACAATTTACAGGGCGCGACAAAAGCGCTGTCCGATAGCCCCGGGGCTAGTGAAGCGACCCGTCGGGCAAGTGTCTTTTTGTCGGAGTTTGCCCGACCGGCAAGCAATATTTGTTGCCATTTCTCATCATTAAGTTAAGAATTAAAATAAGAAGTGTGTAATAAACAGTTCTCTAGTGAAAGTGAATGTGAGGAACATTTTAAAAATGTAAGAAAATATCAACGGCGAACAAAAGAAATGGAATTGAATGATGCGTTTTCGTAAATAATTATAATGTACAGTAGCGGCCGTAATTGTGTTTTCACTCCTCTGTTTTTTAAGGTCTTTAAAATCACTGTTGTTTTCATTGTATTAAGTTCAAAGTAAACCAGTTAGGATCTGTCTTGTCGATTAAGACCGTTTTCTTTAAGCAAGTTAGACAACTTGAACATTTCCCGACACAGTCGTTACGTTAATTAATACTGGATAGATTGTTTTTTCCACGAACGGCAAATATTTTTGCCATCTGCCGTTTGCCATTTCCATGGGAAAGTGAGTAGTTTCACGTTTCTCAAACTCATAAACATGTGAATTAACTTCGATTTTTCCAGTGGATTTATTTTACGATTCGAGGAAAAGTTAAAGGATAATAAACTGCGAGCTGCCGTTTGCCGTGTATGCGTAGAACGACGCCGTGCGTAATTTAATCTCTTGATTCTTGCAAGCAAGTCACTTAATATAAAAATGTGTTATTTTTGTTGTATCAAGGGCTTGCAAGATATTTTACGTTATCCAAAGGCGAAAGACTTCGAATAAGAGTACTAGTATCATTGATCAATCAATCATAACTTTCATAACCAGCGCAAAAGTAAGTTTTTCTCGTAATTTATAATTTATTCCGCAACATTCGCCGTCGGAAGCGAACACAGTTGGAGATTTTTTGCCTCTTGGTGTAATATTCATCCCTTGTTTAAATTTGTTTGTTTTTAATAATTAACTTACTTTTGGGCTAGCTTTTCAGAGCTCCAGGCTAGTAAACTAAAGTAGCAGCTTGCCCGAAAGGCAAGCTGATTTTTTCATTTTCATCCCACCCTGAATTTAAGGTTACAGTGTACCTTCAGATCGAAAATTTATTGAACTTTTTTTTGCGTCAAAATAAAGTTTACAGAATGAACTTTCATCCAAAATAAAAATTATCGAAAAATAGTGAAAATTGACGGAGAAATGATGGTATAACTTTTGTGGGCGGCGTTTGTTTATGAAGCGATATGTTTTTCTAAGCGCTTTTTTATCAAAGTTAATTTTTCGCTTGTAGGGGACACTTTAAAGAGGTACAACTCAAAGGGAATTTGTTCGATTTTCCTCAAATTTGGACACAAGCTAGGCTAACATATAATCAACAAAAACGTGTCGGTGAATTTCTTATTTCCGAAAACTTTTTCGTCAAGAGCCATTTCCGTGCGATTACTTCAATTTGTTTTCTCCCTTTTTCGAAAATATTCTGTAACTTTTCACTGCAATTGAATATGGGAAATCGCCGACACGTTTTTTTTAGCGCTTCGTGTCCGGAAACCCGAGAACAAATCAAATTAGCAAAATACAATAATCGCTTTGAGTTATAGTGTTTTAAAGCTGATTCGGACGTTCAAATTTAGACGTCGTAAAAAATTCGACAATTCATTTTATTACCAAATGGTTTCCATATTTAGATAGCCAGCTCTATAAGCTTTAATTTGATATCTGGGTTTAGGTATATTAAGCGTAATCTTAAGATGCTAGAGCTGTTATACTGGAGACACCCCCGAAGGTACATGGTAACCTTAGTTATAAATTGTCCAAATTTCTTTGCAGCGATTTCGCAAAGAATTCTCAGACTTCAAAGCTGGAAGTGAAGTGGTAAGTTCAGAAAAGAACACTGATCAACTAGTCATTTTCCTTCTTAACTCAGTTACTGATTTAGTGATAAAGTATGTTTATACTGTATATGTACATTTACAAAACTTTTACTAACAGTCCTTTAATTGTAAAATTAATTTAATTTTAAGTTAATAAAAACCTACTTGTACATGTACATGACTGTATTAACCCTTTAACCCTTTAAGCCCTAAGAGTGATACCAATGCCTTATCAATCAAAAAGGTCATGAGAATGAAGGACATGCATGATCACACAAGATAAATTCCCTTAATATCTAAACAATTTCTTCCCACTACTTCTATAGGAAATGTATAGGGACAAGAAATGAGAATTTATATTTTGATATTATGGCTTAAAGGGTTAACCCCCAAGAGTGTCACAAATAAAATTCATTTTACCCCGGCCCACCCACCCCACCATCCCCAACTAAAAATATACCTGAGTCCCTTAATGAACATTCAACAACTGCTATCTGTGTCATACCGGTAATTTTACAAAAGAAAAAAATTTCAGCTGTATCTAATGAAACAGATTATGAAGATTTCTTTTCTGCTTTCATCAAATGCATAAAAGCAAACAAACTTGTTTATAGAAAGCTCGTATCTTTGAAATCTTTTAATCCTGAAAAAAGTCAAACAAAGTGGAATGCTAATTGTGAAATCGATAACTGTTGTAAACCAGATTGGATAAAAGCATATACGTTGGCTTTTAGCTGCACCAAGAGCACTAAAATTATTAATTTTCAATTCAGATTTTTGCATAGAATCTTACCAACGAACAGCTTTTTATCAAAAATCGGCATTAAAGACAATCCTAACTGCACTTTTTGTGGCAAAGGTTCTGAAGAACTCACACACCTTTTCTGGCATTGCAATAAAACTGCTTCTTTTTGGGATGATTTACTTCTATGGTTGAAAACAAAAACACTTATCCCCAATGATTATCAAAAGAACATGGCTATTCTCTTGGGTCTGAGGCCAGATAACTCTCGACACTATTCAGTACAGCTCAACTTATGTTTCCTCTTGGCCAAATATTTTATATGGTGTTGTAAGATTAAAGAAACTTTCCTGAGCATCAGAGGATTCTTGTTCGTCTTGAGCACTCAATACAAGATAGAATTGAACGCTACCAGCAATAACAATAAGAAATGGGCTCCTTTAGCACAACACCTAAGATAAAAGCACACAAACTTAAAAGTGTATAGTGTACTTAACCTTTTCTTCTGTTTTCGCTACACACCCTTCTCCCTGCCACAATGAGAGATATAAATTTATTATATATATATATATATATATATATTTATATATATATATATATATATTGTATGCCTTTTTTATTGCTTTGCTCCTACTTATTAAGTGCCAATAAGCTAAACATTTATACTGTTAACAATGCACTGTTGTAAGTAAAAGTCTTATTGTCTTGTAAAAAAAAAAAAAAAAAAAAAAAAAAAAAAAAAAAAAAATTCCCTTTTTTTTTCAGCGCTTTAATGCTTACAAGTATCATTGGAGTGACACAAGACTGCCTGTGGTACTAGAGGTAAATACATGCATATTCTTTTTTTCTCAATATCTTACGACATATCTGAATCCAGGGCTCGAAATTGTGCCCGTATCGGGCGCATTTGCGACTAAGATTTTGCTTTTGCGACTAAAATCTGTCTATTAGTCGCAATTTTGCGATTGTTTTACGGCCTAGTTAATAAAGGAATTATATTTAATAATCTTGTGTCTTCTTTGTAACTGGTAGTTGTATTTTTATCCGAAAAATCCTGTGAAATTCACGTTGAATGTTGCGTGACTTAATTGTCGATTTTATGCTCCATTAATGCGGTTTTCAAAAAGTGTATCACAGGCGCACTTTTTCAGACTTTCTCAGAAATTTCTCGTCTCTCATTTTCGGTTCCGATAGTAGTATTTAGTTTTTTTGCGACTAAAATTTTCGAACTTGCGACTAAAATTTAGGAATTACTCGCAAATTGCGATTGAGAATTTTTTTTAATTTCAAGCCCTGGAATCAATTGTTTCCTATAGTTAGGGGTTTCAATAATTAATTAATATTACTCATCCCAGTCCCTCAATATGTTAGGAGTAGCTATATGCATGTTGTTTGTTCAACTTTCAACTTTATTGCTTCCATCGCATTAGAGCAGTTTTCAATTGAGTGTCGTAAAACCAAAACCAAAGTAATTACTGTGACCAATCACAGCAGTCGTAAACAATCCAATGAACCAATCAGAGCTCGAAGCAATTACATGTCGACGGCGCCAAGCGCGGGAAAACGCGTGCGAGCAAGTCACGATTGGTTTTGGTTTTACTTCTGATTGGTCGAGAAAGTGGCGCGAGATTTTTTAGCCAATCACAAAGCGTAGCAATGCAAAACCAAAGCAATTGCGAAATTACTTTCGACACTCAATTGAAAACTGCTCTATATAATTATTTATCATTTTAGGTTACTCCTTGCTCCTTGGACCAAATTGATCCTTCAACAAGGCAAAAATTGTGTTCATATGATTACAAGGAACTGGAGGGTGTTGTGACGGTTAGTTTAATATTAAGTATACAAAATGTGATCACTGGTTTGTTTGAGACACAAATACATCATTCAAGAATGTGTTAATGCATTTCTAGCTCACACATTTCAAGCACATTTTGTGGTTGCTTATTTCTGAGCTTTATTGAAACTGCGCTCTGATGTGCCGTCTGTTGACGAATTTAAAGTGTCCGCTGTCTGTCTTAGAGAGGTGTCCATCTTATAGAGTTTAGTTATAGTAAAATGACTGAAAAATGGCAGGGACCAACACCAAGTGTCCGTCTTATAGAGGTGTCCGTTAAGAGAGAGCTGACTGTAGACTTTACACTGTTCTTTTACATGTACATGTACCTTACCTTATTTCATTTTTATGCTACAATAACATGCTTGATCAAGTCAGTGTTACAATGGAACCTCTACTTTGGGACATGTACACCTCCTTCAAGGGGCACTTCTGGTCCCGGCCAGCAAAATGCTCATATAATTTTTATTTTGGTTTGCAACTAAGAAAAATTTAAACCACAAGATATATACAGTGGAACCCCAATTAAAGGGGCGCCATTGGGACCAGGAGAAGTGCCCCCTTAATAGAGGTGTCCCTTTAATAGTGATATTATGTGGGTTTTGCTGGCCGGGACCAGGAGAAGTGTCCCTTTAATAGAGGTGATACATGTAATAACAAGATTATATGAGTGTTTTGCTGGCCGGGACCAGGAGAAGTGTCCCTTTAATAGAGGTGATACATGTACATGTAATAACAAGATTATATGAGTGTTTTGCTGGCCAGGACCAGGAGAAGTGTCCCCTTAAAGGAGGTGTCTCCTTAATGGAGGTGTCCCTTTAATAGAGTTGTCCCCTTAATGGAGGTGACCCCTTAATAGGTGTCCCTTTAATAGAACGATAATTACAAGATTAAACCACAACATATAATTACCGGTAATTTGTTCATTATATGATGAAAATGCAGTTTGTTTAAAAATATTAAAAATAATAATTATTATTTTATTAATGTTCTGCTTTAGGTGTCAGACTACCCAGGAGGAATAGCAATTGTCTATGGTGGTTTTAGCAGACTTGTAAGTCAGCATTCAGACAGACACATGTGCATTACAACAAAATATGGACAATCCTTAACCCTTTAACTTCCAAAAGTGCCAAGAACAAAATTCAAGAAAAATCCCAAATTTCATTTTGTAAGATATTGAAAAACAAATGGTACTACAAATAAGTGCTGCTGAAGGAGTTTCATTTGAATGGTCACACCATAGTATTTCGCCAACAGACTCAAAAGTTAGAACTACACTACATGTACATGTCTCCATAACTGACTCTGGGAATGAAAGGGGTAACAATACAACTCATAATAATACAATGTACAGTTCAGCTGGTCCTAGATACACCATGTAGTTCTTACAAAATTGTACAACCAGTTAATATAGAGTACATGTACACCAAGTTTTATTTTCCAACAAGGTTTGCAAACTTTAGTGTTTGTTTTATGGCAATCTGAAACCATTGTTCCAACGAAACAATGATATTTCATCAGTTTTAAGCAACAATACTCCAGGGCCGGGTTGTTCAAAGCACGATTAAGCAAACCCAGGATTAGCGTCAATTTTGAATCCAGTTAAATAACTCAACAATTTAAAAATTTTCCAAAGTTTTCTACCCTTCAGTTTCGACTTTGAATTGTCTTCACTACTAGCTATAAATGACCTTTTGAAAACATTTTCAAACAGAGAAATGAAATCCTCGGTTAACTTTTAATCTGGGATTAGTGTTAATTGGCTTTCGAACAACCGGGCCCAGGATTTTTGGAGTGTTCTGGCAGCCTTGTCCAGGTTTTTCTCAGCCTACCATTTTGAACACAGAGAAGGCATTTTCAAGGCAGTGAGGTTAGAATTGATGATGCCTTAAATAATGACTCGACTGACCATTTTCTATTTATTGCAGCACCTCTTCGCACTGGAGCAGAGAGATGAGCTTATAAAGAAAATGTCGGAATATGCCATGGCAAATGTTGGAATTGGGATCAAGTGAGTAAAGATCTAGTAACCACATCTACCCAACTGAATATGGATGGCTATATAGCATGATATACTTTTAGTGGTAGTTAATCAAAGATTAAAAAGTGTGTTTGACATGCTGTAGCAGAACAGTAGTACATCCCCAGGCTTCAACTATAAATCTGACTAACTTAATAATCATCTACAGTATAGAGCGGTTTTCAATTGAGTGTCGTAAAACCAAAACCAAAGTAATTACTCTGACCAATCACAGCAGTCGTAAACAATCCAATGAACCAATCAGAGCTCGAAGCAATTACATGTCGCGGGCGCCAAGCGCGGGAAAAGCGTGCGAGCAAGTCACGATTGGTTTTGGTTTTACTTCTGATTGGTCGAGAAAGTGGCGCGAGATTTTTTAGCCAATCACAAAGCGTAGCAATGCAAAACCAAAGCAATTGTGTAATTACTTTCGACAGTCAATTGAAAACTGCTCTATTTTGAATCACATCAAATTTATTGGTTTATTAATAAAAAATAACACACATCATGACAATGTATGTATGAATTGATTTTGTTTCTTTTATTAGTCCAACCTGCAATATTGATACACTAAGCTCACCTGTGACATTTTATTAATTTTTAATGGATACATGCTCTTTTTTTTCTTACAGACAAAGAAATAAACCAGTAACACATGACCAGTTTCTCAAACACAAATTTGGAAAATATAGGTAAATTGACTAATTAAATGACCTTACAATGTACTGTAGTTTGCAGGTTATCCCTATTATTATTTTTCTTGATCAACTTTATTTTCACTTTGAAGAAGGGGTGGGAATTAATTCAATCCAGTTTTTCAAAGGCTAGAGAGCTGTTGTGGTCATGTCAGGACTGCATTGTTAAGTCAGTTACAGGCCACCTGTAGTACTTACCATTATCTCCCAAGTATATATGTTGTGGTTCAAATTTTTCCTTGGTTTAAAAATTTTCAAACCAGTTTAATTTTTATTTTCCTTTGTCCTTGATTCATTATCATAATCTAAGACAAAGGAGAACAAAATTTAAACCACAACATATACATTTTGTAGACTACAGTGTATGTAGTTTAACTTTAGTAAAGTGTTTCCTTACTTATTTTAATACTAGTTAAAACAATTCAAGGTTATTTGGTTCTTTTGTTATACGTGCACAATATTTATTACCATCTGACCATGTTAAAATAATCCATCCACAGTGAAGATGAACATATCACATCATTAGCTGAATTCAAAGTCCAGAAAATATCACCAAGACAACCAGTAAGTTACAGTCTGTAGACAATGCTTATGTCTACAATATTTTAGTGTATAATATTGCTGCTGCACAAAATTTAAGCAGTCATTTGCACATTTCCTGAACAAAAAGGTGTCCAGATACATGGTAGGATTCATGAAGGGGGTCCAGAAGTGGGGTCCAGATGGGATCCAGGTGGAGTTCCAGAAGTGGGGGTCTAGAAGTGGGGGTCCAGAAGTGGGGTCCAGAAGCAGAGGTCCAGATGGGGTCCAGAAGTGGGGGTCTAGAAGTGGGGGTCCAGAAGTTAGGGTCCAGAAGTTAGGGTCCAGAAGCTGGGGGTTCAGGTGGGGTTCAGATGGGGTCCAGAAGTGGCCCGGGTCTTGATGGGGTCCAGAAGCGGGAGTCCAGATGAGGTCCAGAAGTGGGGGTCCAGAAGTGGGGGGTCTTGAGGGGATCCAGAAGCAGGGTTCCAGGTGGGGTCCATATGGGGTTCAGATGGGGTCCAGAAGCAGGGGTCCAGATGGGGTCCAGAAGTGGGGGTCTTGATGGGGTCCAGAAGTGGAGGTCTTGATGGGGTCCAGAAGTGGGGATCCAGGTGGGGTTAAGATGGGGTCCAGAAGCAGGGGTCCAGATGGGGTCCAGAAGTGGGGGTCTTGATGGGGTCCAGAAGTGGGGGTCTTGATGGGGTCCAGAAGTGGAGGTCTTGATGGGATCCAGAAGTGGGGATCCAGGTGGGGTTAAGATGGGGTCCAGAAGCGGGGGTCCAGATGAGATCCAAAAGTGGGGATTCAGATGGTGTCCAGAAGCGGAGGTCCATGTTTTGTACTGACCGCTTAGTTGAAAAGACTATCACTTTAGTAACAGGAAATCCTTTTTTTGCAAAAAATATTGCATTAGCTAACAGCAAGGATTATTTCTTCTTTCATATGTCTCCAATTATTAACACAATGATATTGATTTGTTTTCCCAGGATCCTGTGGTTCGCACTCTATGTTTATCAGAGACGTGCATTATAGAAAGAGATCCTGCAACATACATCATTGTCAGCTGTCATCCACTAAGTGATGTATGTTATTTATCTGGCTCCTGATTAGAGCAGTTTTCAATTGAGTGTCGTAAAACCAAAACCAAAGTAATTACTCTGACCAATCACAGCAGCCGTAAACAATCCAATGAACCAATCAGAGCTCAAAGCAATTACATGTCGGCGGCGCCAAGCGCGGGAAAACGCGTGCGAGCAAGTCACGATTGGTTTTGGTTTTACTTCTGATTGGTCGAGAAAGTGGCGCGAAATTTTTTAGCCAATCACAAAGCGTACAGTACCGGACAGAAGTAACCTAACAGGGGAACGCGTTCTTGGAACTTGAAGGAACGCTAGGGAACGCAAAATGGAACGCTAAGGGAACGCAAAATGGAACGCTAAGGGAACGCAAAATGGAACGCCAAAGGAACGCAAAATGGAACGCTACACAACTTCCAAATTTTTAGGGGAACGCGTTCTCGAAATAAAATACAAACTCTCTTAAAAAACGACGGAGAACTCGCTTACTTGGTCACCGCGAAAGGTAATAAATTCGCAAAATTCATTGATTCATGACTATTTGCGTATGACTCATGTTAACGCGACGAAATTTCAATTCAAAATGTCCTGTTGTTTTCAATTCCCCAAAGTTATTACTAGCCGAGAATATAAGACCAAGAAAATGTTTTGCTGTTTAGAATTGGCTGTTCTCAATGTGTTCTTGAAATAAATTACAGCTCAGCTTGTCTGCACTGAGAGATATATTTTTGCTTTAATTCATGTTAATTACATTCAAAAACCAAATAGATCAGGGAGACTTAAAAAACACAAAATCTGATTAGAGTTTTATCAGGTACAATTTTTTCATTCAAGTGATAGAAGGTTTCATTCACGAAAATGCATTTTTCGTTCGTGAATGTCAAGTTTTTATTTACATTCAACAGGATTCAAGCGCTTGAAAAACACCAGATCAAATTACATTTCACACAAATTTGCATAAAAACATTTCATGCATTTCATGCCTCGGCCTAAATTACAAATTAAAAAATAATTTAACACATCTTTAAGATATTATAAAGACTGAAATCACTTTCATTCTGGTTAGATGTTATTTTTACATTCAATTGAAAGTTGTTTTCATCGATTAAATTACATGTTGCACGCAACAAACTTTTACGGGAAAACTGTTGCCGCGGAATTCCTTTGCAGGACAATATTAAAAGTAGGAACATCGGAACAAAGAAAAAGCAAGCTAGGACTTTTTATTGAGGATTCTTCAGCCATTTATATTTTATCACATTTTTGAGCCTGACAAAAAAACAACAACAATTGTTCAGATGATCAATGATCCACTCCAAAATGCGAGCAAGTTCGATCGCAGAATCAGCTCATTCGGTCTCTGTCAATTAAATGTCGGATGACAAGTTTTTTGCTTCGTCCAGTTCGTGGTTTGTTAAAGCATGGCAAGAAAAAACTTACTGTTGGTCTGTCCACATTTATATTCATTTATAATTGTCTTCTACGTACATTTTCCCACCGGATTTTTCCGCACTGGTGCAAATTAACGTTATGGCGATATATTTTTGTCTCGCATATTTCAGACAGCACCAAAGCCGTTCCAGACTCTAGACTGCACACTGTTAGTGTAGATAAGAACGCGTTCTGAAAGAAAACAAGGGAACGCGTTCCATTTTACTGAACTGGAACGCTAAGGGAACGCAAAATGGAACGCAAAGGGAACGCAAAATGGAACGCTAAGGGAACGCAAAATGGAACGCCAAGGGGAACGCGTTCTGCTAAGCGTTCCCTGTTAGGTTACTTCTGTCCGGTACTGTAGCAATGCAAAACCAAAGCAATTGTGTAATTACTTTCGACACTCAATTGAAAACTGCTCTAGCATGTTATTCTCTTTAAGTAATGTTATTTTTGTAAGGTATGTGGTTCATAATATTCTGACAAGTGCTATAAACATTAAAAAAAAAATTATTGTTTTCTAAATGTTTCCTTTGGCCACAGGTGTTTGCTATTATTCGAGATGTTGAAAAACCTCAGATGTTTGCTGTAGAGTTCATCAGAGGGACAACAAAGAAGTTCATGTCGACTGACAGGTCTGTAAAGTGATAATATACTCTGTTGTAAATTTTATCCTACAATTTCTAGTCAAAATCAGTTTTGTGTTCCTCTGAAGTGGAACTTCATATACTGTAAGTGACATCCAAAAATGCCAAGAAAAGTTCTTGCCTATTGTTCAGGAAAGCCTTTTCCTAGAAGCTTTGCATTCCATTCAAGACCCCAACTCCGCAAACGAACATATACAATTCCCACAGGTTTACTTACCTTTAGCAGCATCCCTGGCCTCGGTTGTTCAAAAGGTGGATAGCGCTATCCACCGGATAAATCACTATCCAGTGGATAACGCAATTGGTTTTGCACACCTTTATCCGCTGGATAGCGATTTATCCAGTGAGCAGCGCTATCCACCTTTTTAACAACCGGGCTCTGGAGACCAGCGGCAAATAAGAACCGATTATGCATGCAGTGACACTGTTTCAAACTAACTCTGACTAAGGAAACAGAGAGTTTGCCGAAAATTTAGTAGTCTTTTATATTAAGATCATTTCAACATTTTTCGATCAGTTTAAAAACGTTTTTAAGTTAACATGATAAATACTGATCGCCCAAATACATGTATTTTTTGTCATAGTTGAATAATAAAATCATGTATTTTTGTTCTTCTTTAGAGACTCACTTCTAGCCAGTCTGCTTGATGGAGTCCGTGCTAGTGGAAACAGAGATGTCTGTGTTAAAATGAAACCAACTAAAAGAGGTTTGTCGTTTGATTTTCCTCAATTTTGATGGTAGCAAAGCTGTTCTGAGTAAATTCAACATTTCATAAAAATCGTAGGTGTATTTTTAAACTGCTATCCACTTGAAAACCCCATCTTCCATTTTAAGTGATGCAGAAAAGTCTGTTGTCAAATAAATGTAAAATATGTAAAAAAAAATAATGTTAATATTCAGAGTCCTGATCCCGGAAATCCCAAAGTGGAGAACTTAACTGGAGTTTGAAATGCTAAGGCCGATTTGATGGTACAACTTTGCCACATGTGATATGCTTACAGTAAACCTATGACACAAATCGTATTGTGTAAATCAGACTTACATGTACAACTAGCTGACAAGTCTTGTGTGGTTTTGTAACATGTTTTCAAACTCTACGACACCATAGCCATCTAGAATCTCAGACAAGCTAAGTCGTATACGATTTTGGCATGACATTAGCAACATTGGGAATATATTTTCTAATCTTCAATGGAATTTGTATTCAACTTTAACAGGTTTTAGAATGGCTCCTGTTATTTCATCTGTGGAGGAGGAAGTCGAGAGCCACCATCTCAGATTTCTTGCAGTTCCACCTGGTAAGTGTACAGAAAAATTGCAAATAAAAATTAAGAAATAAACAGCAAAGAAAAGTTAAGTCTGCGGCATTCGAGCCTAGTGGCCCATACAGGCCGGCACTTATCTCCAGTTTCTGTAGCATGAAGTGACTGAGAAAATTTCTACTCCCCCCCTGGATCTGATGTTAGTCCATCGCAGGGCTACCCCCCAGCATTTAATTTGCCCGTACCCAATACACCAGGGTGAAGAGAGGCACTGTGAGAGTAAAGTGTCTTGCCCAAGAACACAACACGATGACCCTGGCCAGGGCTTGAAACCGGACTGCTCGATCTGCAGTCCAGCGCACTGACCATAAGGCCACTGCGTCTCACACAAATATATAAATAAATTGATGATATTAATTTATAGAGGAGAGCCGTCATTTTTTTGCTGGTGATAAAGGCACTAGCATTGGCAAATAAGTCAAGAGTTTATTATACCACTTTAACTTTTTTTTCTTCATCCAGAAACTTTTGCAGAAGCAGTAGAGAGGTTTAACAGCAATATCCCTTACAATGGACTGCTACATGCTGTCACACAAGATGTAAGGACAATGCCCTGCCCAGTGCCAGTATGGTAGTTTTAAACCTTTAACTCCCAAGAACAAAGTTTAAGAAAAATCCCAAATTTCATTTTGTAAAATATTGAAAAACAAATGGTACCATGTAAAAGTACTGCTGAAGAGGTTTCATTTGAATGGTCACACCATACACTGTAGGATTTCATCAACAGACTCAAATTAGTTAGAACAAATGGCACCATGCAAAAGTACTGCTGAAGAGGTTTCATTTGAATGGTCACACCATAGGATTTCATCCACAGACTCAAAAGTTAGAACAAATGGTACCATGCAAAAGTACTGCTGAAGAGGTTTCATTTGAATGGTCACACCATAAGATTTCGTCCACATACTCAAAAGTTAGAACAAATGGTACCATGCAAAAGTACATGTACTGCTGAAGGGGTTTTGTTTGAGTGGTCACAACATAGGATTTCATCCAGACTCAAATGTTAGAACTACATTACATGTCTCCATAATTGACTCTGGGTGTGAAAGGGTAAAAAATCCACTGAGAATTGACCATACGTGTATCTCTACAGGGTCTGTTTGCTGAAAATAAAGAGAAGCTGATAACAGGAGCAATTACTGCACTGCTTGCAATGGAAGGTAAATAATTACAAATTAAGTGATGATTGTGATGGTTTATTGACACTTTCACTGTTGCTGTAAGAACAATCAAGCAGTCAAATGTGAATGGCATGATGATGTGTGAGTTAATACACCATTACATAATAATTTTTGCAGGTGATCAAACTGCCATAACTGCTGAAGATCTTGAAGGACAGTTTCAAGCTATCAGGAGACTCGTTGCTTCCAAAGCAGGATTTCAAGCGTTTACAACTCTACCCAAGTAAACAAAAGATTTTACTGTTGACTAATAGAATACATGTACAATGTACTATGAACAATCTTGTCACACTGGACCTTATTACATGTATGTTCAATAGCTGGCCTAGGTCTGAAATGCTAATTACATCTATTCATTGTATGTAAAATATTTTAAAAATTTATATCATATTTTTACCATTTTCAGATTATTATATCCAATGTGGTGCAAAGTCATACAAATATACAATGTTTATTAATTTGGAAAAAAGATAAATTTTCAAATTAAAAGTACACAATCCATGGACAATATGATGCAATAGTCTTCTGGGAAACAGGAAGATTTATTCTCTTTTTTCTTTTGCCATTTGTCCAGATTTAGGGACAAGCTTGGAGTCAAGGTTGTTAAAGCGCTGAAGAGAAATGATGATGGAGTAACACATGCTGCCATTGACATGTTATGTGCCCTCATGCAGGTGTGATTTAGGAACATACATTGTATGCCTCACCCCTACCCCCTACCCCTACCCCTACCCCCTACCCCCTACTCCCAACCCCCCCTACCCCTACCCCAACCCCCTACCCCATACCCCATACCCCATACCCCATACCCCATACCCCCTACCCCCTACCCCCTACCCCCTACCCCCTACCCCCTACCCCCTACCCCCTACCCCCTACCCCCTACCCCTCTCAACAATGTTAATTTTTATGGTGGCAGGATATAATTATGTATTATTAAAGTCACGTTTTTGTTGAAAAACAGGGCCCACTGTTCCAAACCAATCGGCCAGGTTGTATAGTTGGATAATAAACTTTAAAAAAAAAACTCAGAAAAAAAAGGAAGTAGTTGAAAATTGAAGGTCTATAAAACATGCCAAATTACCTCACATATTACTTTCATTGTATGAAAACCTTAAAATTCTTACTGGATTTTTCAAGTCTGAGGATTGCTAATCTGACTGACAGCCTTTCTAGAAAGTGTCTAATCAAAAGTAACCTTGGAAAATGCCAAAGTGTAAAATTGTGAGAGTTCGGAAGACTGAAAAATTTCACATGAGACAACTAATTCTCAGAGTTGATGAAATGAAGTGAAAGCTACATTACATTATATAGAAATATTCATCTTGAAATTGAATTCCAGGGGTAGGGCGGTCAAACTTAGCGTTTCATCTAACTACAACAACAATAACCAACAAGAACAAGTATAAACACTTAACGTTGTGTTTTGCTTTTAGCCAATGCACGATAACTATGACCTCAAGCAAGAACAGATGAACAAGTCATCGCTTCTTTCCTCCAGAAAATTCCTTGCAACACTTTTAGACATCTTCACCACCCATGTAGTAAGTATTTAGCTTTCACTTTGCTTGCAATTGAGGCGTGGCATGGTGAATGGTATAGAACCAGACAGAAATAACCAAACACAGAACTCAGAGCAGAATGCATTTTGTGCACCAACCGCAAACCTGTCAAAAACTCGTGATTCACAAAATAAATTCAAGATTTTACCTTGAATTCAGTTTGTAGATCTTCAGTTTTTGACAGGTTTGCGGTTCACATGCAAATGCCTTCAGCTCTTAAATCTCTGTTTACAGTATTTACTTCTGTTCGGTACTGTAATTCAAGACTATTTTTTTATTTTTTTTTTATTTTTTTTTATTTTTTTATTTATTTTTTTTATTTTGCCGCACACAATGAATTACAAGCAGAATAAAATGGAGACTACAAGACCAGCATTTTCTCAGTGAGCCTGTGACTTTTCAAAATGCAAGACCGAAACCAAGACTCTAAAAATAAAGTCTTTATGAAACAAATCCAGACTCCAAGATGAAGAGAACTGCTCTAAAAACGAGACTGTAAGACCTGTGAAATTCTGCTAAAATTTTGCAAGATCTATAATTTTTAAATGACCATTCAGCACCTGCCAATTCATATGTGAGGCACATTGTTTTTTTTTTTGCCTGCAAAGGTAATAGTCTTGTTATATTTTAAAGATGCAATGCAAAGCATCATTTCTTGCTTCATGTATTCTTGTCATTGGTATGCAATGTATTTAAAATCTGCTGTGTATTTTTTCTTTCAGAATAGAAGCACTGGAGCTCTTGTTGTCAGTTCGCTTCTTGACTTCCTCACTTTTGCACTGTGCCCACCATACAGGTATGCTTTGTTTAATAACTAAAAATAATGCTCTACCTTCCCGCTTCCTTGACCCTTTACTCCTGGTACATGTGGAGGGTAGACAAAGTCACATAATATAAGCCATAGGTAACCCACTCAGCCAGAGTTTAAGGTGGCTCCCAACAGTTTCCAGCACTTTCCAAGACTTAGATTTTGATGGGTCATTAAAACCACTCTTTATCAGTTGATGCTACAATCGTGATATCAAACAAATGCCCATTGATTGGTGAACATGTTGTTATCATTTTTGTGACACAATATGTTACTATAGCAACAGTATAACGTACTAAAAACATTATACAATGTTATACTGTTGCTATAGTAACATATTGTGTCACAAAAATGGTAACAACATGTTCACCAATCATTGGGCATTCGTTTGATATCATGATTGTAGCATCAACTGATGAAGAGTGGTTATAATGACCCATCAAATTCTAAGTCTTAAAAAGTGCTGGAAACTGTTGGGAGCCACCTTAAACAGGTTCCCGTAGCATGAAGCAACTGGGAGTGTTGGCCTTCTGACCCCCTGGATGTGATGCTAGTGCATCGCAGGGTTACAGTACATACCCCAGCATTTTTCCTTCAGTGCCCATTTTTATACCAATATGGAGATCAAAGAGAAAATGTGGAGCAAGATTTCCTGTCCAACCACCAACCTTTGGATCCAACGTCTCACGCGCTAACGACTACACCAGTGACCACTGTGAATCATATCATCAACAAACTGGGTTTCTGTAGTTTCTTATCATTGTTTTGAAAAAACCAAGCTTTCTTCATTTCTGACAGTTCTGTTACTATCCTGCAGTGAGACAACAGAAGGAACCCAGTTTGACACATTGTTGGAAATGGTTGCAGACCTTGGGCGCAACATTTTTAAACTATTCCAGGTTTGTGTTGTTCTTAAATGCAAAAGGAATTACATCTGACTTCAAGATGTCATTTGAAAACTGTAAAATTGTGAAAATGCATGTCTGACCCAACCTTTTGAAAGTCAGACCTCCAAGAATGACCTTTCCCCACCATAATGTAGCAGGTTTTTCATCATTTGTATTTTGATTTCATTTTGGGATTTACTATTTCAGCATCCATCTATGGCAATAGTCAAGGGAGCTGGTATGGTGATGAAGGCTGTGATCGAGGTAAAAGAATTAAAACTTATCATTGTATATTTATTTTTAACAGTATTCATGCACTTGTTCGATGCCCTTGGAAATTCAGTAAGTGACAGTGAGTACATTCTACAAAATTGAAAGCCAAATTTAACTATAGGAGTTTGCATGATCTCCATACAGTGTTTTCTTTTAATTTCAGCAGATTAATAATACAAACATACTTTCAGCTTCTATCTTGTATTCTCACACTTAAAGTGCCAATCCAATCAAATTTTTGAATATCAGTTTTTTTTTGTTTTGTTTTTTTGCATTTTCGAAAGGAAATATAGTGTAAAAAATAAACTACAGGTATTTAGTTACCTGCCCAAACCATTTTTCAATCCAATCATGGGAAAATGTTATTTTTTGGCCATTAACTATTCGCATTTGCATGGCTGCCATTAAATTTGCATATTCCTGAAGTTACAAAAGATAAACAGCAAAAGTGACTGGAACTTCAGGAACATGCAAATTTAATGGAGGCTGTGCAATTGCAAAAAGTACGGCCGAAAAAAAAAAAAAAATTTTCCCTTGATCAAATTAAAAAATTGGTTTGGACTTAACCGTGGTCAAACAAGAGAAATTTGCAAAAGTTAAGCAAAGTACTTAAAAGTTAAGGTTGTCATTTTCACTGTTTAAGGTTTAATATATTGCCAATAGGCGGTTTTCACATTACGTCACGGCGGCCATGTTGGTGCACACCTACAAAAAAATTTTAATGAACTTCTTTTGTTATGTGCACCAACATGGCCGCCATGGCCTTTGTCATTTGAGTCCCACAGGACCAAAAGTCATGTGAGTGAAAACTATCTATACACTGTCAATTTACCAAACATTTTTAAAGTTTACTAATATTAAAAACAGTTATAAGCATTTAAAAACTGTGAACTGCAGAATTGTCGGCGCCATTTGCCAACATAATTTTGATCAGGCGCAAGGAGTTTTGGTTAGTTTCCAATGGAAAAAAGCTCATCATTTTGAGAAAAATTAAAAGATAGTAAAGTCAACTAATTTTTTTATACATCAGGACTTGCCTATATTTTCTTTTAATATTAAATAAAACCCCACTAAATAAAACGAAAAACGCCTCGGTCGTTTGACCACAGTGGAGGTTTGGACAGGTTACTAAATACATTATTTCCTTCCAAAAAATGCACAAGAATAAAATATAAAAATTTGATGAAAGTATTATTATTGAGGTATTATAAGCTTTGGATAGAAACCAATGACAAAGTAAATTTATGTTCTCTGCTTTATTTTGTTCTACAGGAGGGAAATTCAGAGATTGCTGCAAAGATGCAGGATCTTGCTTTGGCAGAAGGAGCTCTGCCTCGTCATCTTCACACAGCAATGTTCACACAGAGCACTGATAACAGACTCCTCACAAACAGGTTGGTGGATTTTACAGCAAATAAAGCTTTTGTGGCATTAAAATTCCCTTGCCTTCCACTCAGTCAAAACTTCAGTCATTGATGTCATTACAATACATGTACATGTACAACTAGAAATATGTGTCAAGCAGAACCTCACAAAGCTTGGAGGCGGGTGTACTGCCTGTCGAAACTTTGCTGGCCTCTCTATTTGCATATGAAGCTTTTCACCGTTCCACTTTGTCTTCTTTGAAACCAAAAACATCAATGATAGTTTGCATACCGTTTATTGTCTGCCATCTTTGTTTACCATGCTCCTCTACGCTTACATGAAGTTGTAACCTAATTCAATGAGCTTGGGATTAGGTGCCGCACGAAGGGGGGGGGGGATGCAGCGAGCAGTCTCCAACCATGGCAACCTTGACACTGCCCCCCCCCCCCCCCCCCCCCCACCCAGGCACCTGTCACACTGAGATGCTCTGTGGAAAACCTTCATACAATGGAACCCCGTTAATACGGTCACCAACGGGCCATGAAAATTTGGCCATATTAACAGGGTGGCCCCATTAACAGGGTTTCATTATAAGAAAATGTATGGGCGCGCGTTTTGCCAGGACAAAAAAAAGTGACCGTAATAACAAGGTGACCGTATTAACAAGGTGAACGAAGAGGGAGGGAAGGGGCCGGGAGCAAAAATCCGACCAGCAAACGAGCAACAAATGTGCGAGAAGGCAAGCAAGCTAGCAATGGCAAGGCAAGCAACACTCCCTGCACTATCCCGAGGGTGCCCCCAAGTATGATGGTGAGAGTGGGCTGCTGACCGGCAACCGGCTGAAGTTTAATATCGCCTAAATATTTTAGCCACAATAAACACAAGAGTGCGCATTGTCAGTGGTCACGATTCCTCTGTTGCTAGGCAACTGCAGGACACCAATGCGATATATATGTTGTGGTTCAAATTTTTCTTTGGTTTAAAAATTTTCAAACCAGTTTAGTTTTTATTTTCCTTTGTCTCAGATTTATTATCATATTTTGAGACAAAGGAAAACAAAAATCAAACTGGTTTGAAAATTTTCAAACCAAAGAAAAAATTGAACCACAACATATACATGTATAAAGGCAAGCCGAGATTTCATCACCCTGCAGCGATCCACATGCACTTCCCACGCAAATCTGCACAACAAATTTATAAACTTCATTACCCAAGGAATAATTAATTAACAATTATTGGATGAGGTTGAGCATGATAGCGATAATTATCAAGGCCAAAGTTTGTGTTATCTGCCGAAACCGAAGGCTGAGGCGGATAACACAAACTGAAGCCTTGATAATTATCGCTATCATGCGAAAACCGAATCCAATAATTGTTTTATTATGCATATTCCTAAGCTGCACTTGTAAAGACAAGAGCGCGCACAAAAAAGTAATCAATGCACAGCAGTCAACTTGTAAGTAAACAACTTACGTCACTTCTGCATGCATAAAACTATTGTCTGTAGGTATGACGTCACTTCTACATATATAAAATTCATTGTCTGTAGGTATGACGTAACAGAAACAGCAAGCAATAATTAGCTGTGTGCTTTTAGCCAATCAAAATCGAGCTAGTGACACCAATGTATAATAATATAATTTATTATTGTAGATCAGCCATTAACATACACTAACACACATCAATATCTTGAGAGTTCCAAACAACTTTCTGTAATAATTTATCTGCAGACAACTCAGCAGGCATCTGGTAACACTGTGGGTCACAGGACACCCAACAGCAATGGGTCTTCTGAAGAGGATAATGGTAATTAAATTATATTCATTTGAAGTTTTTGATGCTTTTTATTGTCCTTGGTTTACATGTGGTATCAAAGAGGATGGACACTTAAAGCAGTGGTTTTTTTTTGTTTTGTTTCTAGCCTGCAGGAATGATGAACTTCCTTACCTCCGATGATAAGGTACCTGTACATTTTAACATCTTAAGATGGGAGAAATGTGTCAGCATTCATTCAAGAGAAAATCCAAAATTCATTTTGTACCAAGAAATAGAATCAATAGTATCATAGTTAGGAACTGCTGATTAGAAGAGGTTCCATTTCAATGGTCACACTATAGGACTTAATTCACAGACTCAAAAGTAAGAAGCACCTTATACAGCATAATAAACAGCACCACAGGAAAGTACTGCTCTGTAGCTTTCATTCAAATGGTCACTCTTTAGGATTTCCTCCATAGACTCAAAAGTCAGAACCACCTTATACAGCATAATAAACAGCACCACAGGAAAGTACTGCTCATTAACTTTCATTCAAATGGTCACACTTTAGGATTTCCTCCATAGACTCAAAAGTCAGAACCACCTTATACAGCATAATAAACAGCACCACAGGAAAGTACTGCTCAGTAGCTTTCATTTGAATGGTCACACTTTAGGATTTTATTCACAGACTAAACTGTTAATAATTATAATAATAATAATATTAATTGATATAGCGCTATTTAGCTTATCTTCCATAGTGCTTTACAATCATTATGCTAAGGTAAAAACTAAAATCTAAAAATACCAAGATAAATTTACAATTCTTAAAAATATTAATACATGTTTTTTTAACAAAAGTTAAAAGTCAAAAATAAAAATTGTACTAAAAAGAAAAGTTAAAAGCCATAAGCTTCTTTAAAAAGATGAGTTTTCAAATTCTTCTTAAAATAGCTACCAATGGGGATTTTTGAAGGCTAAGAGGCAAGTCATTCCATACTCTTGGCGCAGTAGCGCTGAACACCCGGTCTCCATAAGTCTTAAGTTTAGCCAGTGGCACTGTGAGCAGTTCTTGGCCACTGAAATGTAATGACCTAGAGAACCTTTGACAACTCGGCACAACTTTGCACAACTCAAGGATTGACTCTTGGTGTGAGAGGGTTAATTTAAAATCAAAGTGATTCAATCTCTTTGTATCACTACTTTTAGGTTCCAGAAATCGAGGAAGACAAGCTCCATGTGCGAGACAATGTAAAACTTGCTGAAGTAAGCAACAAACAGTAATTTGACAATGCATGGCATGTATTTGTTTCATTCATTAAATTGAGGATACATCTACAGGTCTTATTTCCTCTAATAAAAGCTAACTCTTGTTTAATCACCCCCCTTGAATATTAATATTTTAGTGATAGTAATTGGACTGAGTGGAGTTCATTATTTAGGGAGTAATCAGGCAAATAAAAAACAATTTGAAATTACGAGCACGATTACACCTGATAACAAAATTCAATAACAAAATTTGAGATTAAAAAGCCTATGTGGACTTTTTTGCACTCAAAATGTGTAGGATATTTTCTATTAGTTTGAAAGTTTGAGGAAAACAGCAAAAAAGAACCCATTTAAGTGCAACTGATTGACATGCACACAATATAAATGTAGGTGTCCAATAATATTACAAAAAGTTGTAATTGGATGGCTGTAATGGGACACTCGCATGACCCGCCTGCCAATTACATAAGAAATAGGCACATGGATGACCAAACACAATCAAGAATTTTGTTATTGATATGATTATTGAAAATAATTGCCAACCTCAAATAATGGCCGTCCCCTCCCTACCTCATTTGATCCTATAACAGTAAAACTAGAGAATGCCACCCAGGAGGAGTTGAAGGCTATATGACACATTGACGACTCAGATGAACATGTTGATATTGGAAATAAATTTGTACATGATTTGTATATATAGAATATTCAATTGAGTGAACTGAAAAAAACTTGACTCCCCCCTTTTGAAGCAATGAAAAACTAATAATCGCCCCAGCTATTAATCGAGGAAATCCAGTATATACCTTAATTTTGTTTGTGATTGGGAAAACGTACTCTTGACTAATGCTTTACCATTTAACAGAAAGATCTGTTTAAATGAATCATAAAAACTGTTTAATATGATTCATTTAAACAGATGTTAAACGGATCTTTCTGTTAAATGGTAAAGCGTAAAGTGTACGTTTTCCCATTCTGATTGAAATGATTTAACTGTTAAACATTTTCTCTTCCTGGCATGGATTGACATGATGTGTAACAATGCTCTGACAATCAACATGTGTTGTTTTTAATGTAGGATTCCTCTAAGCCGAGAAAGCACCAGTACCTTGTACAGTTGGACGTAGTGCTAACTCACTGGAGAACAAAGATGGGATTGAAATCAAAAGATGTAAGAATTCTCTAATACAGTGAAATATCTGAATTCTCCCATGACATAACCGTAAAAAAAAACAGACAAAAACCAACTGCATTGATATTTTTATGTGGTTCAGCAGCCTTCCTTCACGTGTAAACAATTGTTTTTCAGACAGCAAAAGCAAGTATTAAAACCCATGCTTGCGATTAAAACATATTTGGCAGTCTTTTGAGCAGGTGTCTCTCCTACCGCTAACCTCCGTATTTATGACTGTTGCACACATAAAAGCAATGTGGATGGGGCCTAACTGCATACATTGTATATCTACAGACAAACCAAAAGCCTGTGATTCTGAGAAAGAGAAGACAAAGAATAAAAAGTGATGCAAATTGGGAGCTTTTCTATTACAAGTAAGTTACATATAAATAAAATAAAACTCCATTTTATAAATACCTGTGAATCAGTTCACATTAACTTTAGTTTTCTTCAGATCATGTTTGTATGGTGTTTGTATTAGGCTCTGTAGAATCCATGCATATTCTCCATTTGTTTTGAACAAGCTGACCTCTTCATTGCATTTTAGGTTCAATCAAGATCATTCTCAACCAAATCTGATCTGGAACTACAAGGTGAATCTACCATACCAAGCAATCATTGCTCTATCATCAGAAGTCTTGATGCTGTTTGTAAATATGTATCATAATAATCAAGTATTCTTTTTTTTTAATAATTTATGCCTTTTATTTTATTCTGTACAGACAAGAGAAGAGCTGAGAGAGGCTTTAGAGGCTGAAATGAGAGCTTTTTCTGTAGACAAGGTTAGCTTTTTAAACAACTGTTTTAATTGCTGTTCTTTTTTTGTTGAAACACAAACAAAGCAATTAACCCTTTATCTCCCAAGAGTGCCAAACATCAAAATTCAAGAAAAATCCCAAATTTCATTTTGTAAAATATTGAAAAACAAATGGTACCATGCAAAAGAACTGCTGAAGAGGATTCATTTGAATGGTCACACCATAGGATTTAGTCCACAGACTGAAAAGTTAGAACTACACTACATCCTGTCTTCTATTGATTTGTATACATCAAGTTTCTCTGTCATTGCACAATCAGATTTGGGCAGAATTATAGATGTTAGGCTGTTGTTAAGGAAGCCAAGCTCATTGCTAATGAAGGATTTTACTATTTCTACCATTGAAAACACTAAAAAAGTTATACATCAGGCTCTTTCTGTGCACAGTCTCTGTCAGTTATTCAAAACTATGTCATGATTTTGATTGTCTTTTTAAGGGCAATTAATTTATTTTTTCTTTGTTTTATTTGGGATAGGACCTTGGTGCAATTCATGTGATCTCTTGGAATCATCAAGAATTTGAAGTGCGATATGAATGTCTTAATGAAGAGATCAAAATTGGTGACTACTACCTCAGACTACTGCTTGAAGAAGAAGAGGAAAAAACACTAATCCACAATTCGTAAGTTCCATTTTTAACCCTTTAAGCCCTAATATCAAAATTTAAATTCTCATTGCTTGTCCCTACACATTTCCTATAGAAGTAGTGGGGAGAAATTGTTTAGATATCAAGAGAATTCATCTTGTGTGAATTCTCATAACCTTTTTGATTGATAAGGCATTGATATTACAAGGAGAATTTTGATTCTGATCACTCTTAGGGTTTAAAGGGTTAACTAGTGAATTTGCGAAGCATTGAACAAGTTATAGCAGTTATAGACAAAATTCACTTGATTGGTCAACATTGAGCCCACGACATGTAATGGTGACCTGCCTTAACCATGGGGACAGTGTTGGAGGGTGGGGAGTCGGGTGCAGGGAGTGGGGTACGTGGGGCAAAATGCCTATGAGAGGGTCAGGTCAATGAACATTGTGCTGATGATATGTGATGGTGACCTGCCTTAACTATGGGGATAGTGTTGAGGGTGGGGAGTTGGATGCAGGGGATTGGGTTGGGTGGGACAAAATGCCTATGAGAGGGTCAGGTCAATGAACATTGTGCTGATATGTAATGGTGACCTGCCTTAACCATGGGGACAGTGTTAGATGGTGAGGAGTTGGATGCAGGGGGTGGGGTTCGGTGGGGCAAAATGCCTACACTCCTGTATGAGAGAGTTAGGTCAATGAACATTGCGCTGATGATATGTAATGGTCACCTGCCTTACCCATGAAGATGACGTTTAAGGAAGAGTAGGGTGGGAGTTGGACAGAGGGGGTGTTAGGGTGGTGGAACAAAATGCCATTGATGATATTTGTTGTTGTTGTTTTCAGGTTAGAATTTTTCAATGACCTTTACCACAGATTTCTCCTTACAACCAAGCCTCTCATGAAAGCAATGTGCATACAGGTTAGTGTTATTCTGGTCAAGCACAGTGACAATGCTAGGGTATTTTAGATAAGACATATTAAAAATTGTTTATTACATTCTTGTTTATGTTTTTGTCAGGCCATGACCAAGGTGTACAGTAAATGCTATGATGAAATTGGTTCCTTTAACGACACAAGATACATTGTTGGAATGCTGGAGAGGGTAAATATAACCCTTTCTACTAATTGACCCTACTTTAGTTGAACCTGTACTAATCGGAAACAGTGGGTAAATTGTGTCCTCGCACCCAAAATAACCAAAATATCAATCGTTTTTCTGTTTGCATGCAGTACCATTTCAGTTCAAATTTCTAATCTGTTTTCCTTTTTTTGCAGACAACAGACAAACTGGAAAGAGATCGCCTTATTCTCTTCCTGAATGCACTTATCAAACACAAGGTAATGTTTTACATTCAGTTGTTGCTGTTTGTGTATAATTATTATTTTGTTGAAGGTCCAAAATTACCTAAAATTGCTTTTTAAACCAAATAAAATTCTATTTGAGTTCATTATTTAAGTTGTGCCAGCCATTTTAGGCTATTGCTTTTGCTGACTCTGAGTTCAAGAAGTACAGTTCAAGTGTATTGTGTGTGTTTTAGATGTCTTTCCGATAATACCACAAACATATAAAAACGGTAATGTTTACAATAATTGGATTCTATGTAGCCAACAATAAGGACGATTTAATGATTTTTCATCTTGTTATTTGCTACTATTGCAAAACATATGAAAGTAGAAAGAATAAATTGATTCTGTGTTGACTAGCATAAGGTGAATTGATCTGTAATCACATGTAAAGCAAATTTCTGAATGTCTTGCAAAACCATACATGTACAAGCAGTTTATGGTGCCATGAAGTAGTAACTCTGCAGACATTTTATTAAAAAGCAGTAACTAAGGGTTTTTATAGCCCTTTTCACGGTTAACATTTACATTACAGTAAAATTCAACATGGATGCAAAGCAATTTCGGACAATTTTGTCGTTTCTGCCCGAAATTGCCTTGCATCCACGTTGAATTTTATTGTACATAATGTAAATGAGAAATGTTAACCCTGAAAAAGGCTATTGGTTCTGTTTCGACCAGCATTAAGTAAATTTGTGTTTTCAAGTCACTGTTTCTGGATATTTCAAACACATAAATTAAAGCAGTATGATTTAAATTGATTCTGTATAGACTGGCATTTTAAAGCCAAATTTGTATTGCTGTGTTATATACAGTATGTTTTTATATACTTAAAAAAGCAGTAACGTTTAATTGATTCTGTATAGACTACTATAAAGTGAATTATGTTATATGTTTACATAATATGAAAAAATATAAAAGTAGTAACTTAAGGTTTAAAGACTAACATTAGGTAAATATGTGTGTTAACATATACTACCATACATTACAAACATGCAAATGAAAGCAGTATTGTTTAAGTTGATTCTGTGTAGACTACTATGATGTAAATTCATGTTAGTCACTTTCACATATCTGAGGATATGGGTGATACATAAAAAATGATGGTCATTTGTGGTTGATGTCTTTTGCAGAAAAATGTCAAAGAGATGATGGATGTAAATGGCATTAGAGTTCTTGTGGATCTTCTAACACTTGCACACCTTCACACGTCAAGGGCTGTTGTACCATTTCAGGTAATGGTCTAGTACAATTGAATCTCTCCTTACATGCATCCCCATAACACATGGACACTATTACAGACTATAACAGACAGTTCTATTGGTACCAAAGTAACCACAATCCCTGTACCTCTTAAAAGCCCTCTTAAAATGTGCCAGCAGCCGGCCATTTTGCCACCTACAGCTGGATTATTTGCTGCTTAATTCACACTAATTTCCCCCAGGACCCCTTTGAAGTCCATGGGAGTGAAAGAGTTAATGCCTAATATGTATTTTTCTCTCTTTTTCATTCTTTAAAGAGCAACTTGCTGGAGGCATCTGCAGAGTCAATGCAACGTGGCACTGAAAAGGAGTGGTACTATGGAAACAAGGAAAAAGAACGATTAGGACCATTCAGCTTCAAGGAGGTCAGTAGCAACGTGTTCTCAGGAAATTAGTGAGTTTATTGCTTTTGTTTCCAAGTTTCAAGTAAACACGAAGTTCCACTAAAAAGGGTGGGAAATGGCATCTTTTAGTCATAAAATGGTTGACTGGACCATCCTATAAATAAAATTTGCTTCAAAAATCTTTTTAAACTAAGACATTACCCAAGCATAAAACAAAAACAATTTTGTTGTTAATGGTTGAACCCAGGAGTACCACAAGTATGTCGAGTGTGATCGTCCGGGTAAGTGTAGGGCTGAAAAGAACTGTTGTTGTTGACATTGACTAACATATTGACAACCTCAGCAGAAGTCATCTTCAGAGTCATGTGAATTGTGAACCATGGTATTCATGTCTGGTTAGTTGTTGCTTGCATTGGTCAGTTTAGCCATGATGTCCATAAACAAACATTTATAGATTCCAATCAGACCTGGAATTCAAGGGCTACAGGTTTGTCAGTCGCATGACTGATAGGTATCACTCTTACTAAAGAAAGTTGATCTATTTATTTTATAAAGTTCATAAAGACTTTGAAATAATGTTTTTTTATTAGTAATGGTCTTACTAATGACACATGTTGTTTATCAGTTGATAATGCTTAGTGGTGAGAATGGTCAAGTCAGGCACATTTTATACTGGAGCTTCCAGTTTAACATTACAAATTCCTTCTTAGATGAAGGATATGTCAGCTGAGGGAGTTCTCCGTCCTGAAACAAAGTGCTGGGCTCAAGGCATGGATGGCTGGAGACCACTGCAGAGTATTCCACAACTCAAGTGGTACCTTCTGGCTACAGGCAGTGCTGTTATGAATGAAACAGATCTGGCTGTGCTGATTTTAAACATGCTGATCAAGATCTGTGAATTCTACCCCAACAGGTTACAATATGTAGAATGTGTAGTGTGTATGTTGTGTGGCAGTTATTCAGCTTTAAGGTTGCTGACTAAACAACGACAGTAGGCAGCCATAAACTCAAGATAGTCACCCAAGGCTGTTGTCCTTTGGACATTTTCACAACTTCAGTTACCAGGCAACTTCCCCCCCCCCCCCCCCCCCCCCCCACCGTTGAGCAGCGTTTTATTCCTGGATCCACCCCTGACTGCAGTTGACAGCCATAATTGCTGGCTATCAGCTACTAATGCCAGCCCTTTGTTTTGGATTGCATTTGATTTCAGTTTGATTTTAATTAGCTTTTGACTTTCCTTTGCTCCAGTGTATATGGTTGTTGATGGTAATTAACTTGAGAGAGGATAAAAGTAGGCTATTTCCTAGTTGTCTTAAGCCTCCAGGTTATGAAAATGAGATCAAGTGCAAAATATTTCATCCAAAATCAGTTTTATTTTTATGTGAACTTAACTGATATTCATATGAAAGGTTTTGCATGTTGCCATGCTTGGAAAAAGAGGCTAAAAACAAAACTTGGAAATGACCTATGAAAGTAAAAAGAAACATGGTATAGAATGTTTCCATTGATGGATAATAACTGTATTTTAAGAAAATGATGTGCAATAATAGCAGTGCTTTGTTGCGAGAATAGCTTTTTTTTTTTACAAGAATATTAGGTTTTTGACCTTTTTGCCTTACTTTGGCAGAGATGCTGATGGCGCCATTGTAAGACCTCTCCCAAGAGCCAAGAGAATGCTGTCAGAAGCAACTTGCTTGCCGCATCTAGTTCAGGTATGAAGTGACCTTGTTTTTTTTTTCTCCCTTTATCCTACATGCAGTTATGTTTCAAATGGAGGGCTTCAATGCAAAATTGTAGTCAACAGATGTGGGTTTATGCAAACCTTCATTACTCTCATCCTTTTGATGTATGCCTACATGTACATGGCATGTGAAAGAATAATCTTTGATTTGTATCTCCAATTTTATCATACCACTGTTATCAGAGCGACATAGCTATACTACTCCTAATGCCTCTTCAGAACAACTATATATTCCCTTTTATAGAACAAACATTAGAAAGTTCTCTCCCACCATTATTGGACGATATTTTTGGAACGATCTTCCCCTTTCCATCCGCTCTAAGCCTACTGAAAAACTATTTAAGAAATCTCTTTTCAGTCATTACTTATCCCAATACTAGATTGACTTAGTTGCTTTATCTACTCGTACTTAATATACATAATTATTGCTTTCATATGTGTGTGTGCGTGTGTGCGTATGTGTTTATTTGTTTATTGTATCTTATTAGCATTTTCTCCTTATATCCACTTAATTTAATATCCTTTATATTTTCCAACTATGAGGGCAAGGTACATGTATTAGTTTAACTATTTTTTGCCCCTTTTCTCTTTATTTCTTAATTATTCATTCCTGTAAATTTGTTAATTTTTGGAGAAATAAATAAATAAAATAAATAAATAAAAATTCGCATCATGTCTTTCTGCAGCTCTTGTTAACCTTTGATCCTGTCATTGTGGAAAAAGTGGCTATTCTGCTCCTGAACATGATGGTGGTAGGTGAAAGTTCTCACAAATCCAAAGCAGTAAAGTTAAGTAATGGTCCTAGTAAGAACTAGGCAACCTAATGGCAAGGAATGCAGAAAGGTGTTAATTGTGATATTGTTGAAACCGTCCACCTCATTGGCTAAAACGTGAAAATCTACCATCACTTAACCAGGTAGTGCATTTATTTCTCTCCAGTTTACTAATTGGTTCCCTTTTAGTGAAAACTATTCTGAGTTTTAATGCAACCAAAATTCTATGTGGGAAACATGTAAAATTAGAATGATAAATATTTAAATTACCTGCGCAGCGTTATACTGAATGATGAAATGAAAAAATGTTGAAATTGACGCTGTTCATATAATTTTTCTCTACCGACGTTTCGGCAATGCTGCCTTCTTCAGGGTACAAAACTATTAAAAAAAACCTCCATCAGTTCCTTGTATTTGCCTCCTCGTTCCACCCTAACCTTGAGTATACATGGTCTGTTTCCACTGACAAGCTTCCGTTCCTAGACATCTACATGAAACCTCGAGATAATCGCATAGCCACTCCTACCTCAACTTCAGCTCATCCCATCCATCCAGTTGCAAGTCATCCATACCTTATAGTCAGTTTCTTAGACTGCGCAAGATCTGCAGTGAAAACGATGACTTTAACATCGAAGCAACAAAAATGGAGACCTTTTTTATAGCACGCGGTTATCCGAACGATCTGATAAGAAGAGGGAGAGAACGAGCATCGACCAGATCGAGAGCTGAAATTCTGGAGAATAGCACTGGAAACATCACCGCTAATGATAGAGTACCATTTGTCACCACCTTCCACCCCATGAACCTGGACACCTGTAAAATAATTTCAAGGAACTTCAAGATCCTTCATGATGACAGCACGACCACCAATATTTTCAGAAAACCACCACTGAAGGCTTTCAGGCGTGCCAAGAATCTGAAGGACCTGTTAGTCAGAAGCAGCCTACCGAGGGACCTTCCGAACCACCCAACAGGTACTTTCCCTTGCAACAGGACCGTTTGCCGTACATGTCCCCATGTAAATTCATCTACTACAATTACAACACCCAAAGGGCATGTCAATATCACAGGGCACTTTACCTGCATCACGGACAACGTGGTTTACTGTTTGACATGCGACAAATGTCCATCAACTGTCTACATTGGAGAGACTGGGGGCAGGTTGGCTGACCGTTTCAGAGAACACCGCAGGGATGTAATCAACGGCAGAAATGACCTTCCTGTACCTGCGCATTTTAACCAACCAAATCATTCACTGCAGGATATGAAAGTCGCTGTACTGAAGGCAGGCCTAACCAACCAGGAGTATCGCAAGAAGCAGGAAATGCGCTTTATTTTCAGGCAAGGAACCATGGCCCCGAGTGGTCTAAATCAAGACTTTACTTTCACGTGAATTCATTTTTTTTGCCCACTCGCGCGCCGGCGCGCGCTGCTACGTGCGTGCTCATGTAACTAGGCACGTGAGCTAATTTAACGAACTTTTTAACGGTTTTTTTTAATAGTTTTGTACCCTGAAGAAGGCAGCATTGCCGAAACGTCGGTAGAGAAAAATTATATGAACAACGTCAATTTCAACATTTTTTCATTTCATCATGTAAAATTAGAAGCCTTTCTTGCCCATTGTTTTGGACTTGCACGATTAGATGAAATCTTGTAGCACAAAAGAAACATCACTTTAAAATAAAGTTTCAGTACATTTTATTTAAAAAAACATGTTGTCCATAAGTTGAAGCATTCTCAGTAAAATATCCTAAACGATCTTATGTGGGGAAAGCGAAATGCCGCCGAACAATAGAGCATTGCCTACTTCTTACATGCATTGTTACTTAATGTTCTTGACTAATTTTCAAAGTGGTTAGATTTGGGTGGTGTTAATGTATGGTGACTTCAGTTTATGTGGAATCTTTTTTTCATTTTAGATGTAGTTTCTGAAGACTAACAAAGTATATTGGAAAAGATTGGCTTTATAATTTGAACATTTCACTGTTATTTAAGGTGGCTCCCAACAGTTTCCAGCACTTTCCAAGACTTAGATTTTGATGGGTCATTAAAACCACTCTTTATCAGTTGATGCTACAATCGTGATATCAAACGAATGCCCATTGATTGGTGAACATGTTGTTATCATTTTTGTGACACAATATGTTACTATAGCAATAGTATAACGTGCTGAAAACACCCTTAATTTTAGCTTTAAGTGTTAATAACTCAAAATTGACTCGGTGAACCCCATTTTTTATTGTCGAATTTTGATCAGTAGGATAAGATGCAACTTTTGGCAAAGTTTAAAAAAATTCTGTAGGTGGGGTTCAGAGCCACCTTAAATTTTCGAAAATTTAAGGTGGCTCTGAACCCCACCTACAGAATGTTTTTAAACTTTGCCAAAAGTTGCATACCGGTATATCACATTTGTTTGTTGACTTTCCCTTCCAGGACAACCCCATCCTTCCGCGATTGTATCTGACAGGAGTTTTCTTCTTCATTATGATGTACACTGGTTCCAATGTTCTACCAATTGGAAGGTAACATGAACAGCATTTCATTTTTCCCTACAGTTAACAAACAGATTTCAGTGTCCCAAATTATAAATATTACAAAATACTATTTCTTTCCTTTCAGATTTCTTCAAGAAGTGCACACAAAACAGGCCTTCAGGACCGAAGAGGTAAGTAATAGGATTGTATACTTACAGAGAGACAAAATAACGAATATTGTGCTGTCTAAGAAAACAACACAAAATAGATAGATCAGAACACCACCTTGATGGCAAGCTACTGCGACTTCATGGTGACGAGTGGAGGGTACCAACACTCTTACAAAGTGTCTGTTCTTGAAACACTTGGGTTAGGAACAAGTTTGTTATTCCACTGAAATGTAGTGGAATCTTCTAAATAGAACGGTTTATAATTAGGTGTCGAAAGTAATTTCGTGTTTGCTCTGGTTTTGCATTGCTACGCGTTGTGATTGGCTAAAACTTTTGTGCCACTTTCTCATCCAATCAGAAGTAAAACCAAAACCAATCGTGACCTGCTCGCACGCGTTTTCCCGCGCTTGGCGCCGGCCTCGTGTTTGCTTTGAGTTCTGATTGGTTCATTGGATTGTCTTGTGATTGGCTAGAGTGATTGTGACTTTAGTTTTGGACACTCAATTGAAAGCTGCCCTATTAGAAAAGGGTTTACGTACGGTTCAATCACAATCTAACAACTCTTAATCTTGTTCCAGAATCAACAATCAGATTTGATCCAGAGGAGCATTCTAGGATCTTTGCTTCCGGAAGCCATGGTTTGTTACCTGGAAAACCACGGTAAAATGTCATTATTTTGTATAAAATTGATTAATTTCCGCTGTGTATAGTGGTGTTATTAACATTCTAATATTTGTTTTTACTAGGTTATGAAAAGTTTGCAGAAATATTCCTGGGTGAATTTGACACACCAGAAGCCATTTGGAACAACGAAATGAGGTAACAAACTTGTTGTTTGGTAAATAAATTGCATTTAGCTGTTCAGTTCTGTTGTTTGTTTTTTCGTAACCCTTTAACTCCCAAGAGTACCAAAGAACAAAATAAAAGAAAAATCCCAAATTTCATTTTGTAAAATATTGAAAAACTAATGGTACCATGCAAAAGTTCTGCTGAAGAGGTTTCATTTGAATGGTCACACCATAGGATTTCATCAACAGAATCAAAAGTTAGAACTACACTACTTCATAACTGACTCTGAGAGTGACAGGGTTAAAATCGTCTTTTGTTTTATCTGCAGACGGATGATGATAGAGAAGATTGCCTCGCATTTAGGAGACTTTTCTCCTAGGCTTCAAAGTAACACAAGAGCTCTTTATCAGGTTAGAAATTTCCAGAAGTTCTTCCTTTGGTGATCTCCTTAAAACAATGGGAGTGAAAAGGTTAAAGAGTGACAAGACATGGTTGTTCTGTTGTAAGGTCTTGAAATAACAGTTATATTAATGCTAATATTTTGCGTGCTGGAATCCTGTGCTCCGTGCTCATGCATCAACTATAGCATGCTGCTCTCTATAAAATTTATTTGAGAACTCTTGTCCGTCGTTGCCGTCATCCATTTTGGTGTGGCAGATCTGGTTATTTTGGCTTCATTTTGCTTGCACTATATGCCCTTCCATCTCCATTTTCGATGAGAAAATTATAAAATGTGGAATTTTTGATTGTAACTTCTTTACTGTTTGCAGGAGTGTCTACAGAACTTATTTTTAACAACTATATTTACCTTTTCTTCCACAGTACTGCCCGATCCCAGCAATTTCTTACCCGCAATTGGAAAATGAGCTGTTCTGCAACATCTTCTACTTGCGACATTTGTGTGACACCAACAAGTTCCCTGACTGGCCAATCAGAGAACCAGTAAGTTTGAAGTTATTCTTTTCGTGCAATTTTCATTTACTGAATGTGGCGAATTTCGCTTATCTCTCGTTTTCGTGTCATGGTTTGATTGCCTGCGTCTTATTCTCCTTTCCTGTATCATCTATATCCGAGATCTATTTTTTAATAATGCTTAACACATACCAACCAAGGATGGTAAAATTATTTATGTTTGTCACTGTTTTGTTGTTGACCTTATATTCCATTGTGAATCTACAGGTTCGCCTGCTGAAGGATATTCTAGAAGCGTGGAAGAAAGAAGTAGAAAAGAAACCATTCGATTTGACTTTGGATGAAGCCTATGACACATTAAAAGTCAAGAAAGACGCCTCAGGGTAAAACGTTTCCTTTTCCTGGTAGAAACAAAATAAAATGAACGGCACCACATAAAAGTACTGCTCGGTAACTTTCATTTGAGAACAGTAATACTTTAGGATTTCATCCAAAAACTCGAAGCTAAATTGAAATGCCTTGTACAGCAAAATAAACAGCATCACAGGAAAGTACTGCTCAATACCTTTAGTCAGCATTCAGGATGTCGTTAGAAGCACCATGTACAGCAAATTTTAGTAGCTGTAGTTTTAAGTTATAAGTTACAACAAATATCGCCCACTTTTTTGCTGGAATTCTGTGAAAAAAAAGATACACCAGTAGTCTTTGCAATGAAAGAAACATTGTTTCAAAACCACTGACACGTTTTGTGAGACCCTTATCTTCTTAGTACGCCAAGTCATCGATTAGTTCATACAACGAAAACTTGATTGATGCCCCAACGTTTTGCTCCTCCGTGGCATGCTTTTTGAAAAGTCTTTTATGTTTTTTATAACTGATTTCCTTTCCTTTTTACTGCAGAAATGTTGATGAATCTAAAATAAGGAAAGCTTACTTCAGAATGGCGCAGAAATACCATCCTGACAAGAACCCTGAAGGACGGGTGCGTAACTGATTTAGACAACAACAATCTTAAAATTATTTGTAAATATTAACAATTTTTAAACTAACAATCTAGAAAGTTTTTGTAAATATTGCCAATTTTTAAACTTTCCTTACACGTTTCGTTTCAGGACATTTTCGAGAAAGTGAGCAAGGCGTATGAGTTTCTGTGTTCCAAGGATTCACGAAAAGTTCAAGGCCCTGATCCCCACAACATTGTGCTTATTCTTAAGGCTCAGTCCATTCTCTTCAAACGATACAAGGAAGGTACAATACAAATTGTTCACAGTCACATTCACCAGTTTTCCAGTTTAGATTTTTATGCGAATTCTTGCCAGAGTTGGTAATGCATGCATAACTCAGAGTTGCCAATTCATGACTTAGCTTAGCTTATGGACGAACATGGATACTATGATGGCTAGCTTCAGTTTTGGGCGTGAGTTCTCTGGTACGACAGCAGACCTCTTTTCAACGCACAGCCACGTCCGCAAACTGCACATGAGGATAGCTCGTCAGGAGGAGCTATTCTTCTTTCACGGAGAAGTCTCCTCTGACGTCTCTAAAGTAGAGTCAGTTTCCAAATATCTTTTATCTGTGTTTTGGATTTCGATAACGGATGGCTTTCTTCTGACGCCTATTCTCAACAGTGGAATCCAGAAAGATTATAGTTGTAGAAGCTTGTGAAAAATATTGGTTTTAATGTTTGCATAGTGGCGGGGAAAACGTCTAGTTTCTAATCTGTTCTTATGGCGCATCTTGTGGAATTATAGAAATGATCATTTCATAACTTATTTTAAATACCCACCATAAACCCCGAGGTCATCTGATAACAAATGAGGTAGTAATCTCTTGGAAGAAAGTTTTTCTGTTTAAGATACATAACAAACCAAATGATCATCAAGTAGGACGAAAGGAAAGGAGAATTCTGATTCGAACCTCGGGTTTGTTTTCATTTTTCCAGAGCTTCAGCCGTACAAGTACGCTGGTTATCCCATGTTAATAAAGACCATCAGAATGGAGACAGAGGATGGAAGTGTGTTCTCCAAGGATGCTCCCCTGTTGACTGCTGCCAGTGAACTCGCTTATCACACAATGAACTGTTCTGCGCTTAACGCAGAGGAACTCCGCAGAGAAAACGGAATAGAGGTAAAATGCTGTTATTTGTAATATATCAAACACGAGGAAGAGTGTTTCATCTGGATTTCCAAACACCGAGAAGAGGGTTGAAAAACAAGGGGGGAGGGGAGGGGAATAATATATCAAACACAAGGAAGAGTGTTTCATCAGGATTTCCAAACACCGAGAAATGGGTTGCAAAAACAAGGGGGGGAGGGGAGTAATATATCAAACACGAGAAAGAGTGTTTCATCAGGATATCCAAACACTGAGAAGTGGGTTGAAAAACAAGGGGGGAGGGGAGGGGAGGGGAGGGGAGTAATATATCAAACACGAGGAAGAGTGTTTCATCAGGATTTCCAAACACCGAGAAATGGGTTGCAAAAACGAGGCACTGCCATTATTTTTATCTCGTGTATACGCGAATCGTTGAACGGAATATAGTATATGGTACGGTGGCCCACAAGTGTCACGGCAGAACAAACCAAACACACGGCAGAACAAACCAAACTCACGGCAGAACAAACAAAACTCACGGCAAAACAAACCAAACTCACGGCAGAACAAACCAAACTCACGGCAGAACAAACAAAACTCACGGCAGAACAAACCAAACTCACGGCAGAACAAACCAAACTCACGGCAGAACAAACCAAACTCACGGCAGAACAAACAAAACTCACGGCAGAACAAAGAAAGTTTTTCCACGGCGGTAGTGAAAACCCACGGCGGAAGTAAAAAGCCACGGCGGAAGTAAAAAGCCACGACGGAAGTGAAAAACCACCGCTGACCAAAGGGCTTGTGGACTCGGGATTGGCGCTTACTTCGTTTCCCGCTTATTTTGTCGCTTTATGTTAATATGTTTTGTTCCAAGTGTGGGACTGAGCTGCCCGTAATAGCTCATTTTTGCCCCAGTTGTGGAGAAGGTAAGTCTTTTTTGCTATTTCAGGCCGTAACTTTAGATTAAAGGCCATGTTGACTGAAAAACTGGCGGTGAATCCCGGATAATTATGGACATGCCACATGCACACGAAGCCCACCCTGCTTCCCCTATACTTGGCCAGGGCTTTTGGCCTCCCTGTCATGTTATAAAAGTCTTCAGGAAGGATAAACCCAATCAAATTCGTCAGGTCAGTGCTGGATACGCAGTGGATACGACAGTCGGTCATCGAACATTGCCCGAGCACCAAGTATAGGGGAAGCAGGGTGGGCTTCGTGTGCATGTGGCATGTCCATAATTATCCGGGATTCGCCGCCAGTTTTTCAGTCAATATGGCCTTTAATCTAAAGTTACGGCCTGAAATAGCAAAAAAGACTTACCTTCTCCACAACTGGGGCAAAAATGAGCTATTACGGACAGATCAGTCCCGCACTTGGAACAAAACATATTCATATAAAGCGACAAAACAAGCGGCAAACGAAGTAAGCGCCAATCCCGAGTCCACAAGCCCTTTGGTCAGCGGTGGTTTTTCACTTCCGCCGTGGCCTTTTACTTACGCCGTGGCTTTTTACTTCCGCCGTGGCCTTTTACTTACGCCGTGGCTTTTTACTTCCGCCGTGGCCTTTTACTTCCACCGTGGTTTTTCACTTCCGCCGTGGAAAAACTTTCTTTGTTCTGCCGTGAGTTTTGTTTGTTCTGCCGTGAGTTTGGTTTGTTCTGCCGTGAGTCTGGTTTGTTCTGCCGTGAGTTTTGTTTGTTCTGCCGTGAGTTTTGTTTGTTCTGCCGTGAGTTTGGTTTGTTCTGCCGTGAGTCTGGTTTGTTCTGCCGTGAGTTTGGTTTGTTCTGCCGTGAGTTTGGTTTGTTCTGCCGTGAAATTGGTTTGTTCTGCCGTGAGTTTTAGTTTTGCCGTGACACTTGTGGGCCACCGTAATATGGTGGCAATTAATATGCAAATTTTCACTTTATCAGTGGGATGTAAACGTTTTTTAATTCCCCAGTGTAATTACGTCATTCAGTTTTCTAGACAGTCTCGTTTCACACAATGCATATATATGTCACACTTAAGTGTTTTGGTCGTTTTAAATCTGTTTTACTCTTTAATTGTTTTACTTCAAACTCAGTATGGACTTAATCTTACCTTGTTTTGTATTCACGAGATGGCTGTTAGAGCTCTTTGATTTTAACCGATTTCGAGGTGTTTGGATACCTGATAAAACACTCTTTCGAGGAGGCAGGACGCAGCTCTTACAAGGTCTTCTCTGATTTGCTGAGAAAACAAAAAACAATAGAGCTGCGTGATACCCAGGTCCAATGAAATTAGAGGTTGTAAAGAGCTGCCTGGTATCTGCTTTCGAGTGTGTGATATAGCTTTTCAAACTGATCATTATAGAGCAGTTTTCAATTGAGTGTGGTAAAACCAAAACCAAAGTAATTACTCAGACCAATCACAGCAGTCGTAAACAATCCAATGAACCAATCAGAGCTCGAAGCAATTACAGTGTTGGCGGCGCCAAGCGCGGGAAAACGCGAGCGAGCAAGTCACGATTGGTTTTGGTTTTACTTCTGATTGGTCGAGAAAGTGACGGGATATTTTTTAGCCAATCACAAAGCGTAGCAATGCAAAACCAAAGTAATTGTGTAATTACTTTCGATACTCAATTGAAAACTGCTCTTATGAGTGTTGGAATGATCTAAGAGACGATCTACAAATTTCTCTGAGCAACCACTCTTGTAAATGACCTTTTCATTGAGTTTTCAGTTTGTATTTAGAATCTCTTACAAGCGATCATCGTAGGGCAGCAGCACTTTTCCTGTTCCCGAAGATGTTCGCTTGCAAGAGATTCAACGATATGTATAATCCGTTTTAATGAAGTACATCATATTCCTACTTATCTTTCTGCTATTCTTATGATTTTGCTCGATCAATTGCAGTCATCAGTTATAAGATTTTGTTTGGTTTTATGACCAGTTCGTGTATCGTAACTTTGATTTTCTTTTTTCAGGCCTTGCAGGAAGCTTACAGCCTATGCCTCTCAGTCATTTCTCGGTTTACTGAGCCTCACGAGATACCTGTTCAGGTAAGACGAACTTTCACAAGTTTCAAAAAAGCATCTGTATGATTGTGTTCCAGTAAAGAACCTTATCCCTTCTTCAATATACAAACTGTGAAACAAATACAACACATGCCCAAAAACAACGTCATTGTAGTGAAGTCGGATGCCACAAAAGTATGGAATAACGAATACATTTAACAAGAACGCAATTATTTGCGATCTTCGAGAATTGCAAGAGACAGGAACCCTGCTCTATTTGAAGCTGGTTTCCGTATGGTCATCAACAATGGTAAGGTTTGAATCGAGCGATTTTGCCATCGTCGGCAAACATATTGAAATCAGCCGTTAAAAATGATTAGTAGTACTATTTTTGTTTTGGTCACGTGGTTATTTCTGTGATAGATGCAGTTGACACATGTTCGCATGTTTGACCCTTTTTTTCCAGGTGTGTTCGCACATTACAAAATGCTACACCGTGGCGTCTCAATTTGAAGAGTGCCGTGAAAAGATCACAGAAATGCCAGCCGTTATTAAAGATCTCTGCCGTGTCCTATATCATAAGGTTTGTTAGTTTTGTTATTATTTGTTAATTATTATTATTGTGTCTGTTTGGTATCTGTGAGTTAACAGATGTGTTTTAACCAGAACATAGTTAGATTCTGACATTTTGTTTTCATGTCATTTATGAAAGAATCTTCCAGCTCTGTGCTCGGTGGCAGCTGAATGTGTCAGTGCTTTTTGTGTGGAATTCTGGCTTCAAACGCAGCTCTTGCAGGTAACAAAACCAGATTCTTTTATTATAATAAAAATAAATATTGACTCCTCATTCGCAATTAATTTCTCGACACGTCAATGGCCAAACAAAAAAGTGACTGAGAATCTAAGAAAATCTATGACAAGTGTTTGTGTTGTGCATTGTCGCAAAAAGTTGATTGTTCTACTTAGTACAACGTCGTTGCCAATTTTCTGTGGCGAGAAAAGTCGCAAAAAGGGAGTCTTCGCAACAGCTTCGTCTTCGATTTGTTTGTAAACTGACCTGTGTTTTAACAGGATATTAATTATCAGCTGATTTCTTTGTAGGCTGGTGTGTTGTGGCACTTGCTATTATTTCTTTTCAACTACGACTACACGTTGGATGAAAGCGGTGTCGAGAAGAGCGCGGAGACCAACCAACAGGTGAGAAAAATGGGTCACAGCACAGTGACGGATCTAGGGGATGGGGCGAAGGGGGGGGGGGGGGGGGGGGGGTCAGTCTGTAACATTCTCACTCCATCAACCACCCCCCCTTCCCCCCCCTTTTCCCCCCCTCCCCCCCTCCCCCCCCCCCCTCCCCACCCCCCCACCCGCCGCTATTCGCTCCGCCCTCTTGCGATGAGTTCTGGATCTGCCACCACAGCATGCCTTCATATACTACTTACTCTCAGCACTTGGAGTTTAGAAATTACCGGTTTGTATCGGATTTTATTTTTTAATGGCCTCGGCTAACTAGTTTCTGTTTCTTTTACCAGGAAATTGCAAACAACCTTGCACGTTTGAGTATTGATGCCCTGGCGAGGCTCGGCGGATATTTATGTACGTAAATAAAATGTATAAGCTAGTTGTTACACTGGTTTTGCCTCCCTAATATCAGCCCTGATAAAATGGTTTTCAATTGAGTGTCAAAAGTAATTTAGCTATAGCTTTGGTTTTTCATTGCTACGCATTGTGATTGGCTAAAAAAATTTCGCGCCACTTTTTCAACCAATCAGAAGAAAACCAAACGCAATGGTTAGTTGCTAGCAAGCGTTTTCCCGCGGTTGGCGCCGGCTACATGTATTTGCTTCAAGCTCTGATTGGTTCATTGGATTGTCTACATCTGTTTTGATTGGCCGGAGTAATTACTTTGGTTTTGGTTTTACCCAATCAAGTGAAAGCCGTGCTAATGATATAAGACTAAACTCTGTTTTGTTTTTCAGCTGACGAGAATGCTACTCCAGAGAACCCAGCCATAAGGAAATCTCTTTCCAGCATGTTAACTCCTTACATCGCCAAACAACTTAGCAATGACTCGCCAAAAGAGGTTTGTATGGGCTCTATGTTGTTGTCTGGGTGTCGGAGTGCAAAGTTAAACAGTTTTCATGCTTGCTAAACTGCAAAACAGTCCGTATGTTTGCGCGAATCCATAAAAAAAAATCGGCGACACGTGAAGTGGCGGAAAAGAACTGGAGGGAGTCTTAATACAGAGTGAGACGTCTTCCCCTCGATCTTAAGCAGGAAAGACCGACCGTTTTACAATCTACATGCTTGCCCTTCATATAAGTTGGGACCATGATGTAATAGCCTAAACATTTTGATGAGTAGCCTTATTTTATTTGTCGGCTAAACACTCAGGAGGAGATGACAGATGAAATCTACTTACCTGTCAAAACGTTCTTTGCACTCTTGGGGACCTGCTGAAAGTGTAACCATTCAAATAAAAGCTACTGAGCAGCACTTTCCTGTGGTGCTGTTTATTATGCTGTACAAGGTAGTTCTAACATTTGAGTCTGTGTATTCAAACCCTAGTGTGACCATTCAAAAGAAAGCCATTGAGCAGTACTTGTGGTGCGTTTATGATGCTGTACAAGGTGGCCAACGAGTTCTCCTTGTGTTGCTGTTTATTTAGTGTGTTTTAAACTGTTCTCTACAGATCCTCAAGATGTTAAACAGCAATACAGAGAATCCTTACCTTATCTGGGATAATGCTACAAGAGCTGAACTCAATGAATTCCTGGAGAGTGAACAACTCAAGAAGATTAAAACGGTAAATTTGCGATTTTCAGGATGGCATCGTTTAATACAACCACCAGAAATCAATTCATTGTATTTAAATTTTTTATTTTTTTTAATATTGTAATTTATGTAACTTAATCGGCTGATTCTTTTTTTTTTGTGCAGAATAAAGAGTTTTTAAAATTGTTATTATTCATAAAACCTGACATTCCCTCGTTTTTTTTTTTTCAGGGTGAATGTGACACATCATTCGGTGCACGGTTCACGTTCTCCCTTTTCAGTGAAGAGTTAATTGTGGGTGAAATCTTTGTGCGGATTTATAATGAGCAACCGTTATTTCCACTTGAGGTGAGAATTGTTATGGTAAATATTTACTACGGCAATTTTTGCACTCAGATATTTTGTAGAATCCAGGAAGCTATGTGAAAACTGTTTTTAATTATATGGGTTTTTTATTGGCTCTGAATCAAAACTACAGTAGAAAACTCGCAGCCAGTCACTACTCGAACACACATGTACAATGAACCAAACACAAGTTAAATCAGAAAAATGCAAACTGGTGCCAAGCGCGGGAAAAGATACAAGCTAGTGCCAAGCGCGGGGAGAGATGCAAACTGGTGCCAAGCGCGGGAAAAGATGCAAACTGGTGCCAAGCGTGGGAAAAGAAGCAAACTGGTGCCAAGGGCGGGAAAAGATGCAAACTGGTGCCAAGCGCGGGAAAATTCGCGAGCCGATTGCTTTCGCAGGTGATTGGCTGAGACGAGTTCTACTTTGCCCTGATTGGTTAAAGCATGTTAAAGACGAGCCCGGCTCATTCTTTGATGATATGTAACGTTATTATAGTTCTGCTTTTGTTTTATTTACTCGGTAGACGTTTTTAAAGTGTCCAGGAAATGAGTATTCAAACCACTAATAGTTCTTCGTGTTATATTCAAATTTCAGGTTCCACTAAAATTTGCGGCAGATTTAATTAATTTCCTTGGCTCAGAGGCACAGGTTGGTGAAAAATCAATGACCGCTCAAGTAGTAAATGCATCCATTTGTTAAAGGGACTGTCCCTGTCCCGCCGAAATAAGAAAATTTCGCTTACATGTACCTTATTTTCATGTTATTCGCAAATTCCATCAAATATACAAGATATTTGGATGAAAAGATTCCATAGATCAAAACAGAAGCAGTAGTTTGGAGAAAAAGTGCAGGATTACAAGGATGGAAGTGGATTACAGTTCATCAAATTTGATTTCGTGACAGGCGGTCAAGAAATCAAAATTGCTATTCTGGTGGAATTTTGACCTTTTTAGTCGTTAATTTCTCTTTAGTTAATATTTCTTTCCGTTCATCACTTTTGACGATTTTTTCTTCCAATTTCAAGACAGTAAAGAAAGCTCCTGGCCATAAATAATGGTAATTGAACTGAGTGGAGTGCAATTTGGTCTGAAATCATACGCGTGATTTCAAAATCGAACAAGCGCGCAGCGCGAGTTCGATTTGAAATCACAAGTATGATTTCAGACCAAAATTGCACGACACAAAGTTCAATTACCACTTTATTATATCCATTTTGAAATCACACAATTTAATTGCCTAAATACAGGATTTTTGTCAGTACCAATATTGATGCGACTTATAGATGCGCTTTAGAACAAAAAATAGTGCGATTTGAGAATAAATCGCACTGCTGAGAGCCAATCAGATTGCAAGGATCACCAGTGATTTCAAAATGGATGTAATAATAATGAAAACACAACATTTCAGCCGGGACACCGCCTCTTTAAGATAAATAATCATGTGAACTTTAAAGTCAAATAACGGTCACTTGTACATGATATTGCTTTTGTCCCCAGTACCTTCACTCTTTGATGGCTCTCACGACCACAGAGGTGGATTGCAAGAAGAACCAGAAAAGACTGGACGCTAGTACCATGGCCCTGGAGGCACTCAGAAACGTCATCAAGAACAACCCAGGTAGATTTAAGAAAAAAAAGAACAGTACTTTTGTGTAATGTACTACTACATATTCCATAAGTGACGTGCGTCTAGTGCCTCAAGGTGTTGTGTGACCAGAAACTGTGTGTGCTGACTGCAATATGTTTGTTTAACTGTACAGTCGAAGTTCCCGTAAGCGGACATCCTCGGAAAGCAGAAAGTGTCCGCAAATGGAGCTGGCCGCTTATTATTTTTTTTTTTTGTAAATTTTATTTTTTGCTTTCTTATATGTTATTTTACTCGAAGAAATTAGCTTCACAAGCTACACTTAAATTCGAGTTAAAATAAAGTTTATGTATGTATGTATGTATGTATGGAAATGTGTGAAGTACAGAGTTTGTATGAGCTAGAGTTCAAACAGGGTTTCGTAAAGGTGGCCATAGAAAAGATGTCCGCTTACGAGAGTGTCCGCCCAGAGAGATTTGACTGTACTAGAGTAGAGACTACACATGTGTAGTGTACGTGCAACCTTTGGTTTCTGTTTTTCTTGGTGTAGGCACTGATGCTCAGTGTATTGGACATTTTAAACTTATCTTCTCATTGTTGAGGATGACTCAGGCAACAAAACTTCAGAAGTTTGCACTTGAGGTAAGATAGAAGTTTGCTTAAAATGGGTATTTTCTCAAAATGAAAATTGTAGTCGGTTCTACGTGCCACCTCAGCAAATTTCTTGGATTCCAGTGTTTATAACCGTGAAAGAAAACGAGTTGCAACATCGTGTTATGTCGTAGGCAGTTTCTGATGCAACAGCAAATGTTAACTTTCGCTGATGTTAGCGGGTATAGGTGAACAGTATAGGTGAGGTGAACCCATCACAAACTACAGCGATGCAAAACTGAAACATAAACTATTCACAACGGTAAACCACGAAATATTTTCCGTGGAACGGTTATACGGGATCTTAATTTTCAGAAACGAAGCTCCCGAGAATGGCCCTAGTCTGCTGAACAGGTAGCGCTAAATGACAATAAATGTGAAGCGCCTTGACCGTCTGTTTTGCAGGCAAACAGGTTTAGGTGTTGATGGCCTTTTTTGTTTTATTGCAGGTGATTTCAAGCACCACTGGAAACAAGAACTGTGTTACAAGTATCGCTGATGCTGACATTCTTGGATTCCTGTTCCTTACGCTACACACGCTACCTTCAGGTACCCTCCCCCTCACAGTATTATTGTCACCTCCTTCCCCTCTCTCCCACAGTATTATTGCTACCTCATTCTCCTCTCTCCACAGTCGTATTCCTCCTTCCCTTCCGAAATAGGTGTCCATTTTTCTCTTAGCCCATTGTGTTATTTAGTAGTATGGCCTGGTGGTATGGGTTATGACGGACAGGGAAGGGCTCTCGAGCAATGACGTAATCAGAATGAATACAGACGAATTGTCACGTGATCTCATTCCTGCTCTCTGATTGGCAGGGCTGCACTGATACAAAATTCAGCTATGATTGTTGCTTTTCCTGTAATGTAAGCATATTTTGATGTGTTTTGATTGCAGATCGTCTGTTGACTGTTGATACAATGCATGCACTGTGTTCAAACACCAAACTTGTCAAGGAGACTATGCATAAGGGTAAGTACCCTGGGGCCAACTGCTAATGTCTCCTTACTCACTCAATCAATACATCGCATGCACATAGGGACAGTACTGGACAAAAGTAAACTAACAGAGAATTGCAGCAGAATGCATTTGTACACGAACTGAAAACCTGTCAAAAACTTGAATTCTACTAGGTACAATCTAGAATTCTTTTTGTGGATCTCGAGTTTTTGACAGATTGTGGGGATATCGTGTAAAGTTCAAGCCCCGTTGTTCCAATAAAATCCCAGCGACACTGAATTTTATTTCCTTTGATATATTTGACTTCCAATCCAAACGTTTGTTACATACAATTGAGTCCAAGTGACAAATTCCAATGTGCCAAAACCAAAACTTATTCCGAAAACGTGGTGTTCTGTCATCTCTCACCGCGTGGCATGAGTCACGCAATTAAGTCACGATCTCAGAATACCCTTAATTTATTATATAACCGTGACGTTCACGACAAAGTTTACAGTTTGCGCGTAAATGCATTCTGCTCTTAGTTCTCTGTTAGGGTTCTTCATCCGGTACTGTAATGAGAATAAAGAAAGCAATCTTATCTTGTTTGTTTTAGTTATTAGCCAATAGAGCAGTTTTCAATTGAGTGTCAAAAGTAATTACACAATTGCTTTGGTTTTGCATTGCTACGCTTTGTGATTGGCTAAAAATTCTCGCGCCACTTTCTCGACCAATCAGAAGTAAAACCAAAACCAATCGTGACTTGCTTGCACGCGTTTTCCCGCGCTTGGCGACGCCGACATGTAATTGCATCGAGCTCTGATTGGTTCATTGGATTGTTTACGACTGCTGTGATTGGTCAGAGTAATTACTTTGGTTTTGGTTTTACGACACTCAATTGAAAACTGCTCTATCAAGAGTACATATGCATTGTACATTTATGACATAGCAATGTCTCTTTTTGTTATAACTCCACTGGTTGTTCAACGGTAACGCTTTGTTTTTCAGGCGGTCTTATCTACCTGTTGGACTTGTTCTGTAATGGTACAAACCCCACAGTCCGCGAGAGATCCGCGGAGCTGTTTTCCAAGATGATGTCAGATAAGCTTATTGGACCCAAAGTTAAAATCGTCTTGTCCAAATTCCTGCCGGCCATCTTTATGGAAGCCATGCGCGACAATGCTGAAGCCAGTGTCCACATGTTTGAAGGTGACTGTCATTCTAGGTCACGCTATTTTAAGCGATTATATAACGCTTTGTGGGCGATTCAGTCACTCTCTGTGTAATGTCACTCTGTGGTAGGCAATTCTCAAACAGATATCCACTGAAGAACGGCAAAGCACGAAATGTTTGGGTTTTTGTATGAATGTTGGCACTTTAATTTCACCAATTCTCTCACGCTGTTTTGTTTCTGTCACGCTACGTCGCGTTATTTCTGGTGATTGAGTTACGCTTTGTTATTATTTATGGTGATTTTGTCACGCTAACTCACGCTGTTTTAGTTGAGTCTCTCACGCTGTCTAAACTAACGAGTTTTCTTCCTGTCCATTCGCGTTTTAATTGCATGTCAAATAAAATATGTTATATTAAAGAGCTAAGCGGACCGTAGAATTTTGTTATCAATACTTTTACGTTTTTTACCAACAATGCTTTTTATTTATTTATTTTTTACAGCAAACCAGGAGAATCCGGAGTTGATATGGAATTTAGAAGCTCGAGAGAAGATCTGCACAGTGGTCAAACAGCTCAAAGACAAGTATATATTTCGATACTAATTTGTTTGTGTCCAAGTGACTTTTTCTGTCTGGTCTGCCTTGGTGGTAAACTGTCAACTGAACAAGCTCCGAATAGAGCGGTTTTAACTGTTGAAAGTAATTTGCGATTGGCTTAAAAATCTCGCGCCTTTTTCTTAACCGATCAGTATTAAAAGCAAAACAAATCATGACTTGCTCGCACGCGTTTTCCCGCGCTTGGCGCCGGCTACATGTATTTGCTACGAGTTCTGATTGGCTCATTCGATTTACTGCGTCTGTTGTCATTGGCCAGAGAGATTACTTTTGTTTTGGTTTTACGACACTCAATTAAAACTGCTTATTAATAAATGTTGATTGATTTACATATTTGTTTCGTTTTCTTCAGACATTACCAGACGCAAAAGGACAGCCCAGACATTCAGTGGAAGGTGATTGTTTGATTAACTTTGTTATTCTCCGTTATGATTAATCCTTTACCTCCCCTATGTTTTTTGTATTGTTTGTTTATTGTCGTTGTTGTTGTTGTTGTTGTTGTCTTACAAATGAAATTAACCGTTTCACTCCCAAGAACACAAAGTTGAAAACAGACAGTTTCTTGCTGTTGCGAATGTTACGATCAACAAATGACGTAAAACAAAAAAGTAACAAGTCCACAGATCGGTTTTAATTTTTATACTGAGTTTGAAGTCAAAGAATTAAAGAGTAAAACAGATTTCCAAAACATCTTAGCGTGACATAAGTATGCATTGTGTGAATAAAACGAGACTGTCTAGACAACTGGACGACGTAACTACCCTGGGGATTTAAAACAAGTTTACTACCGCAATCATCTTTTAATACGTAATACACTGGGAATAAAAAAGTTTACAGATGATGGAACAAGTGAAAATTGCATATCTGTCCCGTATACTTTATCTCGCTCAACGCTTCGGTATTCACGAGATAACAAACCTGTACCTCAAATAAGAACTGCTGGGGAGCTCTCACTTGTGTCACGCACTGACTCGCACGATTAAACACGAAGTTCCGGTATAAAAGGCTTAGCTCCTGCCCAATTTCACACCTTTTGGGTGTGAAATGCAAATTAAGGCGTCTTTCAGTCACAAAACGCGGTTAACTTGCGCATCCTTTAAATATAATTTGTTTCAAAAATCTAATTAAACCAAGATTCTACCTAAGCAAAAACGGAAATAGAAGTGGATAAAGACTTCTGATATAACTTTCATAAAGTTTTTCCAAATTGTGTTAGCAATGGTCTTAGTAATGACGCATGTTTTTTGTCAGTTGTTAAAGGGATGGTTTCACAGTTCGGCGCATGTGCACAGATTAAAATGCTTTATTCGCTTTCTTACCAATTTTATCGGTTAAAAACCACTCACATTTACTTCCATAATCACATACTATAATTAGTCCAAACAAAGCGAAGGATGACCAAAATTCATAGAAAATTTCAACGGATTACACCGACAAAGTCAACACTGAATAAAACCTTTGACCCGAAGGATTTATCCTACGCTCTGGTGGCTTTCATGGCGCACATGGGTATGTATAATCATCCATTCAATCGGCTGAATGACCGCGACATTTTCACGGGAAAATTTCCCGCCAGTTTTATCTACTCTAAACAATAAAATTAAATGGGTTACGTCATAACTTGCACATGCGCCGAACCGTGAAACCCTCCTTTTAATGCTTCAGTGGTTGATTGACGACTGGAGGTGAAAATGGCCAGGCCAGGCTCCTTTTATACCGGAACTTCGTGTTTAAACCATTTCTCATAACTCAAGGTTTGACTAATGAGAGAACAGACAATAAAGTTAATTGTAACTGGTCACCGCGCACCAGAAGGAAAATGTCGACTTTTTTAACATGTTCTCTTTTTCTTTTACTTTTTCAGCTCCCCGACGACTTTGAAGTTATGTTTGATGAGGCTGCCGGGGAATTGATTGTCGGCGGAATTTATCTGAGACTGTTTATCCAGCAGCCTGCATGGGTAAGTCTTGTAAATAGCTATCTTAACTTAAAAAGCACCCAGCTTACCTTGTTACTCTATTATTTTCCTTTTTTATTCATTTTATGGTTACTTATTTTTTTATTTTATTTACTGTACAATACTATTTGTAGTAAGCTAAATTTCTATAACACAACACTATTTCGTAATTTTATTTGTAGCTTATTTCTTTTTCGTTATTGTTGTTGTTGTTGTTCTGTTCTATAAATGTACAATTTCTTGCTGCTTTTGTGTTTATAAAGTTCTTCAAATACAAAAAACGTCTTGTAAATAGCTTTGGTGTTCCTTACAATGTGGCAGTCTGGGGTTAATCTAAGAACAGAGAAATCGCTAAGCAAATCGCAACAAGCAAAAGTCAGAACCCGAAGGTAAAAAAAAATAACAGGGAACTGCTGCCAAGCGCGGTAAAAGTGACGTTGCCAAGTAATTTTGGTTTGCGCATGGTTGGCTACAAAAATATTCGCAGTAGTTGGTTAGTGTCATAAATAGATTCAAGGTGATAAGACAACGCTCTTATTACCTCATTCTTGAATTTAGAGAACTTAGTGGACGACAACGTTTTCTCTTTTCCTTTCAGGTTCTTCGAAAGCCCAAGGAATTCCTTATATCTTTGTTTCAGAAGTTTGTTGAGTTGCTCACGAAACCAACCTCTCATGTAAGTTGTTAAATATGTCTGATATTTTTTTAAATTATACGCCAAGGAATTACTAAACGTGCATTGAATCAGGCTAAGAAAGTTGTATTTGTTCCTACATTTTTGTTTGTATTGATTATTTTGCTGTTTAAGTTCCCTTTTATTTACTCTGTTTCATTTTCAGTTGTCGTTTCCTTGTCCAAATCACGTATTCTTGCTTACATAACCAATTTTAATCCTGTTAAACTTGTTTTAGGGAGAGACCCTCGAAACTGTTACCCAGGCCACACTCTGCCTGTTCACGGCACAACCTCAGCTGGCGGACCAGGTACGTTCAATTGATCAATCAATCAATAAACGTTAAAGGTCAATTCTTAACTAGCTGTCCACAAGTTGACTACTAATTGGGAACACTACAAAGCAAAACTCTTAAAATTACATTATAATTTTAAAATGCGGCTTGTATATTAAAAATTCGAAGAAAATAATATAATACTCTTTCATAATGCGAAAAATTTGGTGTATATAATAATAAGTAAAATAACGAAATTATAAAAATCGAAAGATTTGTGTCTGTTTTCTATTTCTATCAGTTTTGCCGTAATCACACTCTGCACTCATCAGGGAGACGCTGAGTTTGATAGGCTCTGGCCACATGAGAAAGCAGTTTGCTCCTGATTGGTTAATTAGCGGGAATAGGTGTTTTTGCTTAAGTCATATCAAAATTCGGAAGCATTAAAAAGCAGATTTAGATTCCAAAATGTTTAAAGAATTGCAGAGAATTTAAAAGTAGACATCTGGGCCAAATTTTGAAGCGCAAGAGCATTTCGTTCAAGAGTTATAGGCGAACGAATATTAGACATTTTTAGTAAGAAATGTATTGAGCGGCCAACATGGCGGCCAAAACTTCAAAGTCTAAATTACACCGAAAATCTCATCACAAAATATTGGATTCACTGTAAGTTCTATTAACTTTCAACTGATTCAATTTTGTTTACATTTTTGTATTTTTTATGACGTCATGTGCAAACCCCTAATTGATAACAGCACGATGCATTTGTTTTTAATTCTCAGGTTCCCGGCCTTGGTCATATTCCTAACTTAGTAAAGAGTATGAGTTCTTCCAATGATGCCGTCATTAAATCTGCAGTACAAGTTGTTCACATACTCTCATCCAATGAGGTAAGGTTTTTTTTAACCTCGTTCAAAGGGTCTTTCATCTCCCCACAACAAAGGGGTTTATTCTTTGGTTGAAGGGAGAAAGGGGACGGTGTTGCTTGAAAAGCACCTTTCAACATTTGAGTCACATGTACACCTCTGTAAACCCCAACTACTAAACGCTCTCGTCAGGTTAACGGTGGTCAAAAACGCTTATGAAATGGATTGCCTTTTCTTTTGCGATAAAACAGTTATCGGCAGTTAACAACAGCAATAGCACCCATTTATCGTTTTTAGAGCTCTATGTATTTTGGACAATTTTTGTAAAAAACCAAACAGTCAAAATAAGGATAAGATATTGAATAATGGTACATGTAAAAACTGCTCTTATAACTTTTTTCCAGATCTGTGTTCGAAGTATGGCGCAGGTCAGTGACTGTATCAGTCACGTGATCAAAGGCATGGATGCGAGGCCAGATGTAATAGGTGCTGCTTGTGAGGCACTTCACAAAATGTTTGATAGGAATCATACAGAGCTTGTATCACAGGTAAATAACAACTCGTATAGCAGGTAAATAACAACTCGTATCACATGTAAATAACAACTCGTATAGCAGGTAAATAACAACTCGTATCACAGGTAAATAACAACTCGTATAGCAGGTAAATAACAACTCGTATCACCGGTAATATAACAACTCGTATAGCAGGTAAATAACAACTCGTATCACAGGTAAATAACAACTCGTATAGTAGGTAAATAACTTGTAGCAGGAAAAAAAAGAAACAGATACGTAACATGATATTTAACAAATTTTACTGCTGAAAATAATATTCGTTCATCAAAAATTGTCCGACCAAATTTCTAAAATGCCGACTAATTATACAATGTGCTCGGCCATAGTATCCGAGTACAATCAAAGGGCTCTTAGAGCCATCTCGTGAATACGAAACAACGTAAGATTAAGTCCACAGATCGGTTTTAATTTTCCATACTGAGTTTGAAGTCAAAGAAAAGCCCTTTTCACGGTCATTATTATACTGATACACAAGGCCAAATCGTACAAATTCATTTAATAAGAAAAAAATGTTTAACAGAAACAGGGCCGTAAATGCGTTTGCAGCCCGTCAAATTCAATATCGCCCGCCACTCACGCGTGTTTTCTCGAAGGCAGTTTTTTATTTGGCCGCGTATATCGATAATAATAACAATTTATACTGTTATATCATTTATTTTCTTGAGGAATGCACCGCATATTTGAGGAAACTCGGAAAAGCCCGTGTTATTTAAAATCGCCTTGAATGCATTGCAATCCCATTTTAGTACGTCATGCATGCTGATGGTTTGTGTCTCGGATAAAAAATCAAAAATGGCGGATGTCCGACCAATTTTGTAAGATCTCAGATCAATATAAATGTTGGGAGTTAAGCTAGAAAAAAATATTTTCAGCGCTACAAATGTAAACAAAGCTTATTAAAATAACAGATCAGTAATTTCAACAAAGTGTGACCATTCATGTAAGAGTTCTTACCCGATGAGCACATTCTTGAGTTACTGCTTACGTTGTATCTGTTCCCTTTCAAGGCTATTACGTTCGAGTTGGTCCAGTATCTTCTTGATCTGCTGAGTGGAGCATTGAAGGCAGTGGAAAACCCAGCCGCCACTAAAGCTCAGATTGTCAAGGCCCTGAAAGCGATGATAAGAGATCTTACGCACGGAGATGAGGTAACACGAGCTTGCTTGGAAATCGTGCTCTCGCACACTGACTTTTACTTATTTTCTGTCCGCCAACCAAGTTAATAATTATAATCCGTTTTACTGCGGCGCGCCTTACCGTAGACACCCAACAAACGTTCTTACAAGTAAGCCAAATAGAGCGCGCGACATTGACGCGTGATATCGTGGTATCGTGACATCGTGGTATCGTGATATCGTGATATCGTGATATCGTGATATCGTGGTAACGTGATATCGTGGTATCGTGGTATCGTGATATCGTGGTATCGTGATATCGTGGTATCGTGATATCGTGATATCGTGGTATCGTGGTATCGTGGTATCGTGGTATCGTGATATCGTGGTATCGTGATATCGTGGTATCGTGGTATCGTGGTATCGTGATATCGTGGTATCGTGGTATCGTGATATCGTGGTATCGTGATATCGTGGAAACTTGTAATAAAATTTTGTTGGGTGCTCATGGTAAGGTGCGTCGCACTGTAATTATGTTATGTCATCAAAATAATTTCATTATTGCATCATCGTCCTTTTATTTCGTTTGTTCTTGTTACTGATATTCCTCATTCAATATTCCTCATTCAATATTCCTCTTTCAATATTCCTACTCATAGATTAATAATATCCTGGAGTCCTCTTCAGTGTGGGCCTCATTCAGAGACCAAAAACATGACCTGTTTATCTCAGAGAAGCCCGCCGTAGCTGGGTACTTGACAGGTACTGCCAGTGTAGCAGGTTACCTGACTATGGGCTCTGGTAACCCGAGCACCATGTCCAGCGTGCCCCCTCCAGTGGACACAGACCACCCAGTGGAAAATAACAGTTGATCAATATGTGGTACCTGGTAGTACCAACGACTGGGTGTTCTTTGCACCCTCTAGTGGACACACAACACCCTATGGAAAATAACAGTTGATCGTTATATGGTACTTGAATAGAACTAGCGAGTGGGTGTTCTGTGCCCTCTCCAGAGGACACAGGATACCCAGTGGATCATAACAGTCGATCAGAATATGGTACTGGAATAGTGCATACGATTGTAGTTAGGCTGTGTTAACACGAGCGTGACGTGTTTATGTTTGGAGCAGTTTGGTCCCAACTAATAGAAGTCCCTCTTTTTTCCGAGAAGACTATAAAAAGATTCGGTAACCCTTCGGTTACTACGAGGATATGCTCGAAATGAATCGAACGCTTACAGGGTATTTGCCACAATCACTCGAAATGCCTTCAAGAAGAAACACCTATTAATTTCTAGATGTCGGCAGAAGGACGTTTGAATTTCTGATTATAACGCTCGTTTTAACACAGCCATGAAGAAGAAATATCACAAAAATCGTTTATTATGGGAAACGGTATATCTGCGAATGTTATCGCAGTACCGTAATAATCATTCTGTTATCACGGATGAATTGATTGGCCAACTGGTTCGTGGTGAATTGAGACATTATACATTTTCTTTTAAGGTTACAGTGTACCTTCAGATCGAAAATATATTGAATTTTTTTTTTTGACGTCAAAATAAAGTTTACAGAATGAACTTTCATCCAAAATAAAATTATCAAAAAATAGTGAAAATTGACGGAGAAATGACGGTATAACTTTTGTGGGCGGAGTTTGTTTATGAAGCGATATGTTTTTCTAAGCGCTGTTTTCTCAAAGTTTATTTTTCGCTTGTAGAGGACACTTTAAAGAGCTACAACTCAAAGGGAATTTGTTCGATTTTCCTCAAATTTGGACACAAGCTAGGCTAACATATAATCAACAAAAACGTGTCGGCGAATTTCTTATTTCCGAAAACTTTTTCGTCAAGAGCCATTTCCGTGCGATCACTTCAATTTGTTTTCTACGGTGGCCCAAAAGTGTCACGGCAATTTCAATTTGCTAACGGCAGTTTCAATTTGCTCACGGCAATTTCAACTTCGCTCACGGCAATTTCAATTTGCTCACGGCAATTTCAACTTCGCTCAAGGGGCAATGTCGCGAGATATGTCACGCAGGCGGGCCGACATCAAACAAATTCACGCTATCGCCGTGGAATCGGGCAAAATCCTTCAATTCTGCCGTTCTGTGTACTCCGAAAGGTCTCCGATTTTTCCCACATATAAATAGTAGATTTGTCTTGATTTCATTTCGGTTATTTCCCCAATTCTGTAGTCATACGCCTCAGGACATGTCAGTCAGTATCTCAATGTCTAGAAGTTGCATTCAGCTGTCGTGAATAGCTTAAAAATCTCGACAAAACAGACGCATGAGAACTGTCACAATCCAAGTGATTACACAACAACCCTTTCTTCCCACGCTAGGGTTTTCAAAGTCTAAAATTACACATGATTACAAAATAAACTAAACAGCTATCAGTTGACAGATCTTGACAGATCTGCTCAAAGTTCTTTTAGTCACGCAAGGGTCACACAGTCACCTAAGTTCTCCACACAGCTTATAACAATCAGTTGAGCATGGATGAAGGTTCTTCTTTGGTGCTGATTGCTGTGGAATCAACCCAAAAGTTGTTTTATTTTTCTCTCTTCTACGAAAGTAATGTGCTTTCAACGCTCTAACGGAATTTATAATAACAAACGCAAGCGATCTCAAGGTCAAGCCTAGGTCGCGTACGCGAAGAGTTCTAGCTGCCGTAGTTGATCTGTTTCGAATGAAGTCCAGAAATTTTCATTGCTCTTTCTCAAGCGAATCAGTAAAAAAACCTACAAAATATTGGCTTTGTCTGTGGTAATAACAAATTACAAAGCGAAATTTTCTAAGCCGGCTAGGTTTTAACACTGAAGCATGCCACTTTTGTCGATAGAAATTTCGATCATTTCCGCTTGAACCTAAGCGTGTGTTTCTTTGGAAGACATTATTTGAACATTTTAGCACTTTCTTCTCTTGGCTGAATTGAGTATATTTCTAAATGTAAGCGCTTACCTTTCCTGCACATTCCTTCTTAAGTTCGGAAAGGATGCTATATAGGACATATAGATCAGTGCGCATTTCTTGATTATATCCTCTGCCATATTTCTGAGTGCCAGAGTGCTTATAAGTATTTGTGTTAATCGTACACAAGGTTTTGAAATGAGGTTGAGCGGGATTTTGCCGGCGAGAACAAGGTTTGTGGATGATCAAGAAGCTGTGAGATGTTTTGTGGAAGTTGTGGTGCTTCCACGAACAATGTGCTGAAAAATGAACTAACTCACGATGCACTTGGGGCGCCGTGAGCAAAGTTGAAATTGCCGTGAGCAAATTGAAATTGCCGTGAGTGAAGTTGAAATTGCTGTGAGCAAGTTGAAACTGCCGTGAGCAAATTGAAACTGCCGTGAGCGAAGTTGAAATTGCCGTGAGCAAATTGAAATTGCCGTGAGCGAAGTTGAAATTGCCGTGAGCAAATTGAAACTGCCGTAAGCAAATTGAAATTGCCGTGACACTTTTGGGCCACCGTAGTTTTCTCCCTTTTTCGAAAATATTCTGTAACTTTTCACTGCAATTGAATATGGGAAATCGCCGACACGTTTTTTTAGCGCTTCGTGTCCGGAAACCCGAGAACAAATCAAATTAGCAAAATACAATGATCGCTTTGAGTTATAGCGTTTTAAAGCTGATTCGTACGTTCGAATTTAGACGTCGTAAAAAATTCGACAATTCATTTTATTACCAAATGGTTTCCATATTTAGATAGCCAGCTCTATAAGCTTTAACTTGATATCTGGGTTTAGGTATATTAAGTGTAATCTTAAGACGCTAGAGCTGTTATACTGGAGACACCCCCGAAGGTACACTGTAACCTTAAGTCCAATGAAAGGGAATTGTAACGCATATGAAAATTTTATTCAATGTCTTAATTTCAGGACATTTATACAGAAATCATGACGGCTAAATTTAATTAAGAACAAAAATTTGTGTTTGTTAGGACTTTTTATTATCCGCGGTAGGAAAATTTAAATAATTAGTTCGAGAACCGTTCTCAGTGGTTTGGACATTTTTTGCTGATGGTCCGTTGCCTAATTTCGTTAAATTATTGGTATAAATTGATCCAGGCAGGGAACAAGTATTGCTCTTTCTTATACGTTAAAAAGACTCCGAAGCTCTTTGACTTAATACGAGGATATACCAATATAGATCGGAAACTCTTCGGTTGCTCCGGTGATATACCGGCAATAATCGTAAGCTCTTCGGGTACTATGTGGATATTCCTTGGAGAATCCGAAGCTCTTCGCGCACTACGACGATATGCTGAAAAGAATCCTAAGCTCTTCGGGTACTATGACGATTTGATCAGATAAATCGGTAGTTTTTCGGGTACTACAAATATATACCGTAGCTCTTCGGATTCCTCCAGAGGATATGCTAAAAACCCTGCTTGTTGCCCGACTGGCAAGTGAACTAGACCTACTTTTTGAGTTGCAAGTTGATTTTCTTCTCGTCTGGGTTTACGATTGGTTTTATTTTACAAGGAGGACTCATTAAGTTTCATTTCATCTAGGTATATTTTCAAGCTTGTTGTCTTCAATTCACTAACAGTGCCTCCTTTAGAACAGTTAAAAGGTATCACAAGATTAAATGAATAGTAGAAATACAATCAGATGAGATTTTTTTTCTTTCACGGTTATTTGAACAAAGAGAATCTTCAGTTAAATGTCAAATTAAACATGTGTAATATAACGCAAAGTAGTATTGCTCTTTTTATACCAGATAGGACAGAATAACAAGAAAAAATATATTTTATAAAAATGACATGAGTGTACGATTAAAAATTGTCACAGTTTTTTTTTGTTTTTTTTTTCTTTTGTTTTGTCTCACTTGTCAGATAATCTCCTTCGCAGTCGTTGGGTCACGCAACGCTTTCCCCCCATTGATAGCATTTTTTGGGGAAAAGAAGCTCCACCGACCCCACCCCTTTTGTTAAGCACCCCCACCCCACCCATCCGCCCCTCCCACCCCCAGCATTTTGTCAGAACAGACTGCAGCTGTTTGCTGATCTACAGTCGGAGGAAAGAGAAGCAACTAGGGTTAAATTTACTAGTAAAGGGAACCTCCATTGTCAGAACAAATTGACATTAAATTGTTGGAAATAAAGTCGAAATTTAAATTTTTTAAAAGAACAGGTGCAAATATAATTTTATTGTACAAATAAAATGGATAAAGATATCGCGTATTTTTGTTTTTAAATTTCCCGCGCGCCACCATTTTGAATATTTATGACGTGTTACGGTTGCCGCTATTGTTAAGAATCGAAGTTCTTTTGTATGCAACAATTAGACAACCGTAACACGTCATAAATATTCAAAATGGCGGCGCGTGGGAAATTTAAAAGCGAAAATAGGCGATATTCATATCCATTTTTTGTACACTAAAATTATATTTGCACCTGCTTTTTAAAAAATTTTAATTTAGACTTTATTTCCAACAATTTAACGTCAATTTGTTATAACAATGTAGGTTCCCTTTAAATGGGCTTAGTCATGGGATTCGGACGTTTTTGGGTCAAAAAGTACCTTTGTCAAACCGACGAAATGCTCAGAACATCAAGAGGAAGATATCGAGTGAATTCTGAGAAGGGAGAAGAGATCGTAACTGGTTTTTAGCGAGCTTTCAGAGACACAAGCCGAAAGACTTGAAAACATATTTTCAAATTGCGATCCATTTCCATCCTGGCCATCCACAGGCAGACATTTATTCATTATTTCAGTGCACTGGTAGAGTAGATAAGTTTTAAATAAAACAACCATTTATTTTCGGGTTGGCATTAACGCAAACATGGTTTTGTCTTAAGCATAAGAAACGTCTTTGTCAGTTTGAGGGGAAAAAATCGAATGCTTGGTGTTAAAATGTATTTGATAAGGCTCCAAGTATCTTCTTGGATTGGAGGTATACATAAAAGAGCTTTTTTACAAGACTGATTTAGTTCATGTTTTTTATAAATTGTTATTCTCCCAAACTAACCTAAAATTAGAAGAAACAGTTGACCATTATTCTTGGTTGCATTTAGGGGCCGCGATTACATGGCGAATTTCAGCCCGGGCTGACAGCCGTAGCCGCCATCTTGTTTCATTGAAAACAAATTATTGCGCATGCCCAAGTGCACTTTTCTACCCAGGTGACCTCGCTTTCCAGCCCGGGCTGAAATGTCATTCTGATTACATGAGGTTTTTCATCCCTTTTGCCCGGGCTGAAATTTCCAGCCGGTTTGTCGCCCGGGCTGAAACTTTCTTCATGTAGTCGCAAACGTGGTTTTAAGAAGATTGTTCAAGACACCGGGCTAAAATCTCAGCCCGCCTAACCGGGCTGAAATTTGCCATGTAATCCGCCTCTAAAGCGGTAAGGTTAAGCTATTTCAAGTTAGATTGGTGTGTATGAATCAGTGCTCTCTCATTTTCTCTTAAGTTGACCTTAGTACGTGATTTCATGCAATTTTTAGAAAATTCAAGTACCATAAATAGGGCTTCCCTTGAAAGTGTGGTTGTTTGCTACTTTACTCTTTACTGAATGTTTGACAGTAAAGCTGTATGCAAACGAAATTTCAGAATTCAAGTTATAGGCTACACATTTAGGAGCTCTGTTATTCTTGTTAAGGTTATAAGTGAGTTTGAAATTAAAGTAGAAACATGTCGTTATGGACAAAGATTTTTAAAGGGAACCTCCATTGTTATAACAAATTGCCGTTTAATTGTTGGAAATAAAGTCTAAATTAAAAATTAAAAAAAAAACAGGTGCAAATATAATTTTTGTGTACAAAAAAATGGATATGAATATCGCCTATTTTGGCTTTTAAATTTCCCGCGCGCCGCCATTTTGAATATTTATGACGTGTTACGGTTGTCTTATTGTTGCATATAAAAGAACTTCGATTCTTAACAATAGCAGCAACCGTAACACGTCATAAATATTTAAAATGGCGGCGCGCGGGAAATTTAAAAGCGAAAATAGGCGATATTTATATCCATTTTATTTGAACTTTAAAATTATATTTGCACCTGTCCTTTTAAAAATTTTAAATTTCGACTTCATTTCCAACAATTTAACGTCAATTTGTTCTGACAATGGAGGTTCTCTTTAATAGAATTTGTATGAAAACTTTTCATTCACATGTACAGAACATAGGAATTAATCTTAATAAACAATGACAACAATTTGGAAGCCGTATTTTTTAATGCTTCTGCCTTTTACAATTAATATTCTAATATCAAAATCCCCGAAGAAGAGATAGTGACATAGATTGATCCATATATGGTTATGCCTGCACTTATGCATATATTGTGTCGCGCCCGTTTTCACTGGACATCTGTTATGCTTTCGCTTATACTTTTGCTTATGTTGCTAGTAACCTTTCGTGTAACTCGCCTTTAAAACGAGAATATAAATATACTCTAGCTGCTTTTCGAGCAAAACGCTTTTAGAACGAGGAATATCCATGTACCCAATTCATCTTTCGTGTAACTCGCGTTTAGAACGAGGAATGTTCATGTACTTCATTTGCCTTTAGTGTAACACGCTTTTAGAACGAGGAATATACATGTAGTCTATTTGCCTTTCGCGCAACTCGCTTTTAGAACGAGGAATACAGCTATTTCAATTAACGTTGTCGGATGAAAGCTTAAAGCCAAGACCGCAAGGTAGTATGGGTTAGGGTTCATAGCCACTGCATAAACATCCCAAACTGCCTTGCGGTCTTGGCTTTTCGCCTTTTTCATCCGACAACGTTAATTGAAATAGCTGTATACATGTACTCTATTTGCCTTTCGGGCAACTCGCTTTTAGAACGAGGAATATACATGTACTCTATTTGCCTTTCGCGCAACACGCTTTTAGAACAAGGAATATACATGTACTCTATTTATCTTTCGCGCAACACGCTTTTAGAACGAGGAAAATACATGTACTCTATTTGCCTTTCGCGCAACACGCTTTTATAACGAGGAATATACATGTACTCTATTTTCTCGTGAGTCTTTTCTTTTTGCTTTTTTTTTAATGCCAATTGCCTTCCGGCGAAAGTGACCCCAGATAGCGTTCTCTCTATTAAGTGTTTAGGACAACCGCCGAGTATCGAGTCGCGTTTTGAAGTTAAAAATGGCCTCCTGGAAATTTGTTTCCGAGGAGTTTGTACGTAGGAGTCTGATAGCTTCTCCTTTGATAAAACCCTTTTTAACATCTGGTGGGTGACAAGAGGTATAAATTCGCATACGTCGATGATGACAACATATGACGTCATTTGTTTGTATACCCGACATGGATCCGCTATGCTGGGGATTTCGGTTTCCAAAAAAAAACAGCTCTATTGATCCAAAATTAATGTCTAAATCAATAGAGTGGAAAAGTGCAGATACCAATTCAAAGAAACTTACCACAAGAAATGAATTTAATAGCAAATAAAACTTAACATTTCAGATGGTATTCCCAGTAAAGATCGGTTGTCCTGGCCATATCACGTGTCGTACGAAAAAAATGAATCCCAAGTCTAAAAAAAACACTGGAGAGGGGTGGCATCCACCCCGTTTCTCGTATGCCCGAGGGTTAACAAAAATCTGCCCTCCAGGATTACAAAATAAAACGCGCTAGGTCATTCGACAAAATTAAAAAAGGTACATTGCTTCCAAAAAGCAAAAAAAAAGATGTTTTTCTCTCGCAGCTTAAAAAATTGGTTTGTCTGCTTCTGTGTTGCATGGTACCTCCTTATTTAAGAAAAATATGCAAACTTTGTTATCACGTGCTTTTCTTTCTTTATTAGCGCTTTCATCGCTGAAAAGCGTGCAAACGTTATTAACCCCAAAATCTTAGAGTCGCCAGACGATTGGCCCAAGTTTCCAATCAATATTCATGAAAATATCGCAGCCCTCGCCGCAAATCAAGCAGGCCGTGTTCGTGAGAAGACGTCTCGCAAGTTGGAAAACTGTTTGGTGCGCTAGAGGCAACTTAGAAGACTCCGGGAAGACGTATCGCCAAGAAAAAGGTTGCCCCACAACTCCAACCGAAGGTAAGAGTCGCTTCACCAAAAAAATTACATTTGTTCAGTAATAGAGTGTAAAATTGTGCTCGATGAAGTTAACACGTGGGCTTCTCTTCGTCGTAAGACGTCTCTGCGTTTTGGTATTGCGTTTGTCTTTTATAAAGGTCTCTGGTTGGTTTATTTTGTTCAAGCTGCATATACTTTCAATATAACATCTTATAATCCAATTAAGGAGCTAAGGCCTTGAAACAAATTTTGAAATTCCTGTTACAAATCGTTTATTCTTTCATTGTATACAATCAACTGATGATGAAAACCACGTCTAATGCATTTAAAATACAACTTTAGTCGTCTGTAAAATAACAAAACTTGAACATTTTATCTTATCAATCGTTCATTTATATTTTCAGGAACTTGAAAGAGAATCATCGTCAAGAAAATGGGGTGATGGAGAAAAAATTCAAGAGGACAAGCTGGAATAGACAAATAAGGAGGAATCTCATCAAAGATAAGAACTTTGTTTAGTTTATTTATTTTTTTGTACAAATGGTGGCTGAACATGGGCAAATACTTTAGTTTGTATTAGTATCGAATGTTTTGATTCAGAGGAAGAGCGGATTGAATACCTGGAGGATATTGAAGTTTATTAGTTTTGCCGAATCGCGTGCTGGCTGGTAATTGTCTAAACCGTCAAATCGACATAGGTCTTAGTAGTTAAATAAATAACTTCTGACAATTTTAAATCTCAGCCACCATTTGGACGTTGAGCGATCGCTTGATTTATACGGTTGATAATTTGACGATTTAGTTTACGGCTTGTTTTTTGTTCTGGTGAACATTTCTTTATGCCAGACAAATGTCAAAACGTAATAAAATTGCTTGCACAATATCGCGATAAAAGGAAATACGATTTTGTTTGTTCGATCGCTTAGCGTGTAGGTATAGACGTTCCAGTTATAACTTCAGTTGATGTGGTGGGTGTTTGTATTTTTAAGGTGGCACTGACACTTATCAACTGCAAACTCCTAATTTGGACAAGTCAAATATTTGTTTCCATGGTCACGTTGTCTGTTATTAAGAAATTTCGTATTTTCCTGAGTAATTTTATACTTTGAAACGAAGTACGATTTGGTATGAACTAGAAGCTCATAATGAAAGTTTGTATTTTGTCCACAAATTCGAGAGTTTTCCAGAAACAAGAAACATTTCAGTTAATTTAGAAGGGCAAATATAATCATTTTTCAATGTAATCAAAGTCTGGAATTGTGTTCACAGTGGAGCCAAGCAATTGTCTGTTGAATGTTCTAAATTGAATCACTCGAAACTTAGTTTATTTATTTATATAGAATAACCCTCAAAGGTTTCCCATACACGCGAATATGCAGTGCAGGTGTAGTCCAGCAAACGATCATTTAAAAAAATATTGTGATAAATTGGGCTCGTGCATAATTCGATCTATCGCTAGAATGAAAATGGACAAGTCTAATTTTCAAAATTATTTCAGTTGATTTAGCAGGCAAATTTGATTTAATTGTCATTTTAACCAAAGTCTGGTGTGTCCTGTCAGTGCTCCTTACAATTATTCACACGTTCCATACATCAACTGATGACAAGGGAACAAAGGCCTTTACAAGTTCATGCTTTTCTTTTTCACTTGTTTGTTATTTAATCACGGAAAATTATTCCCAGTCACCCATGCAAAAAAATATTAGGTAGTTTTTTTCCCTGAGATTGAGTGCCTGTGTTCTCTTGTCGATCGTACGTATATTTAGAAGCTTAGTTTATAAAACTCTGATGTCTGGTGTTAAGGAAAGCTGGTGTTTTCAATTATCAATATAGACCTTGTACATGGTTAATTAAACCCAGGAGAATCAATAGTCTGTCGCGTGTGATTGTCCGGGTAAGTGTAGTTCTGAAAGGGACTAATGTTGTTGACAATGACGTTTCGACAACCCGAACGGAAGTCATCTTCAGGGTCATGTGAATTGTAAAGTACTACTTGACGACAACTGCTAACAAATGTTAAAGACAAAGATGAACCATAGGCAGACAAGGAGCAGTATACAAGATCAAATGATGCAACTGGCTGAACACCATTTACACACTAATCCAATATTGACTGGGACTCTGTCGAATGTGTTAGCTACAGTACGGACTACTAACTAACATACATACATACATACATACATACATACATACATACTTCATTACCTTTCCCCAAGGGGGCTTTTTTTTAGAACAAACACCACTGAACCGATGCACGGACCAATCACGGACTTGAGTATCAACAGCCAATGACATCATGGCAAAACTGACTAATGGCAGCTTACAATTTACACGGCTCTGAAGATGACTGACATATGTTTAAAAAATGTTATTAAAGCGCTTTTGAAACTAAAAAGTTCAGACGTTTTGGGACTTCTGTCCCTTTCTCAGTGAATAGCCGTTAAACGGCTATTCACTGAGGAAGGGACCGAAGTCCCGAAACGTCTGAACTTTTAGTTTCAAAAGCGCTTTAATAACATTTTTTAAACATATGATATTTCATACGATTGGCGCTGCACAGTTCATATCTATTCTGAAGATGACTTCCGCTCAGGTTGTCGAAACGTCAGTCAACACTGAGATCTTTTTAGACTGACTACAATTTAGACCTGTTATACAGACCAAAGGAAAAAACAAACCAAAAACTATATCCTTTGAGAAAGAACAATCTATAACGTTTCGAAGTCAACTGCATAAACGTTTCAAACAAAATCATTAACAGTTTAGTTAACCTTTAATCACTTGGTTACTCAATTTAAATTCTCAGAAAAAGATTTTTCGGGTTTTTAAATATAGCTTTTAAGGTGGCTCACAACAGTTCCCAGAATTTTCCATCACCTATACTTTGATGGATGAATACTATAATTCTTTATCAGTTGATGCTTCAATAATGGTATCAAACAAATGCCCAATCATTTGTGAACAAGTTGTGGTCTCTTTTATGATGTAACAGGTTACCATAGTAACAGTATAATCTGTTAAAGATACGCTTAATTTGAGCTTAACGTGCTTATAACTAAACATCGAGCTGGATGACCCCCATTTTTATTATTGAAATGTAATTGGCATGTTAAGATACAACTTTATGCAAAGTTTAAAAAAAAGTCTGTACATAGGGTTCAGAGCCACCTTAAATTTTCGAAACTTTAAGGTGGCTCTGAACCCTATGTTCAGAATTTTTTTAAACTTTGCAAAAAGTTGTATCTTAACATGCCAATTACAATTCGATAATAAAAAATGGGGGTCATCCAGCTCGTTTTTTAGTTATAAGCACGTAATGCTAAAGTTAAGGGTGTCTTTAACAGGTTATACTGTTACTATGGTAACCTGTTACATCATAAAAGAGACCAGAACTTGTTCACCAATGATTGGGCATTTGTTTGATACCATTATTGAAGCATCAACTGATAAAGAATTATAGTATTCATCCATCAAAGAATAGGAGATTGAAAATTCTGGGAACTATTGCTAGCCACCTTAAACCATTTTAGCAAGATGTTTTGCAAAATGAAATGGAGACTGACTCTGAAAACTACTGGCACGCCGTTTCCTTTTATCTCAATTTGTGAATTGTTTGTTGAACAAGTTAGACCCACTAAAATACTGAGCAAAATATTAATTCAGTCGCAAACTTTCTTAGAAAGAATAACTTGGCGTTCACTTATAAGATTGTTTTCTTTTTTAAGTCTTAGGAAAAGTTCCTGTCTTTTTTATGCTGCCGGATATTTTATTAAACATTCACTTACCTCAATTTGGACAAGAGATACAGAATTGATTATAAAAAAACGAATTGTCTCCTTTGCTTCCCTATATCATGGTCTGTATAACAGGCCATTAAAGTGACCCTGTGATCCAATTTTTTATTTTCATTTTTTTACATTTTAGTGTACAATTAGACTTTCTTACTCATCTTGCCAAATTTCAATTCATTACGAACATCAGAAGTCATTTTATTTTAACATTTATTTCCGAGAATTTACGGCCGCCATTAATCAACCTTGTTTCAAGGCTTGGTTGCGAATGGGAGAAAGTGACGTCAAAGACTGAAACATACCTCACGGGTTGAAATTATAATAACAATAAGTATTGAAAATCACGAGAAAAGCAACAAAAACTTTGGACTTGTTCTTCGTGCAATTTTCTATGCTGATTGTTATTATAATTTCAACCCGTGAGGTATGTTTGAGTCTTTGACGTCACTTTCTCCCATTCGCAACCAAGCCTTGGAACAAGGTTGATTAATGGCGGCCGTAAATTCTCGGAAATAAATGTTAAAATAAAATGACTTCTGATGTTCGTAATGGATTGAAATTTGGCAACGTGAGTAAGAAAGTTTAATTGTACACGAAAATGTAAAAAAATGAAAATCAAAAATTTGATCACAGGGGCACTTTAATGTTTGTTTCTTTAATAAGTCAGTCAATTGACAAAAAGAAACGTGTTTAGGGTAAAACGTAAAACCAGACATTGGGTATTATAAATGGGCTTTCTTAAATTATGTTTATAAGTGGAGGAAAAGACGTTTTTCTGTTGGCATTCGATGTAGCACAGAATGAAACATTTTAATTTGATTTTGATAAATTGGTTGTGCACAATAAGATCTCTAGGAAGAAAATGGAGCCAAGCAATTGTCTGTTGTATGTTCTAAATTATGACTTGCTCCAAACTTTGCAAACTTTTATTATTTTGAAAAATTGGGCTCGTGTACAGTTAACTAATCCCTACAAAGAAAATGCGAGTGAAGGAATTGTTTGTTGAATACTCTAAATTATTTCACTTGCTCCAAACTTAGCAACAGTAATTTTAAATAAAAGATTATTGATAAATTGGGCTCGTGCACAACAAGATCTCTAGGAAGAAAATGGAGCCAAGCAATTGTCTGTTGAATGCTCTAAATTATTTTACTTGCTCCAAACTTAGTAAAAAGTCATTTTTGGTGCTTAGCCTACGTTCTCTCTGTCACTTTTTTGTGCTACAAAGGAAACTGGCCAACAGTTAAAGGTCTTGTTATTAAAAGCAATATGGCAAGCTATGAAAAATATAATCGAAAAATGTCCAGTATCGAATGAAATCATACATTAAGAGAACTTATATTTTCGTTATCCAAAACGTTTTATCTAGTATACAAACAATTTTCACAAATTCTTTTAAAGGGTTGCCATGTTTCTTCTAATATCCTTCATGTATACACTGTCTCGTGCAAGAATTTTGAAGATTTAAGGCTGGTTTTCACTGGCGACAGAAATATCAGTACAAGCATATGAAGAATGAACACACTTGTTCTTCTTATGCTGTCTTCGTAGGAATTGACACGACATAAGCATAGGCACAAGGAAAAGAACTTGGTCATTTTTCTTGTGATTATGTTTACTTCGCATTAATTCCTAATGACGACAACATAAGAAGAACAAGTATGTTTCTTTTTCTTATATTTGTGCCGTTTGTGAAAACCAGCGTTAAATCGTGAGGTTCGTTACCATTTTTTACACGATATGTTGTATACTTTATTGGCGGGTTTAAAATTTAAGTTGTATTCCTTGAAAAAATTTTTCGATCAAAAACTTTTCAAGGGTTGCCCCGTTAATGTTTTGCCAAGATTGTTACCAGGGGAAACGCTGTGCAAATTTTTCCAAATTTTCCCGCCAAAAGACTTAGTATATATAAGAAAAAAAAATTGTCACACCTTTTAATTAGTTAACTAAGCATTGAAGAGAGAATAAAGAATACCATGAAACTTAAATAATATTTTTTTATTGTTGTTGACTATTTATTAAATACAACATAAGTGAATATTAAAAAAACAGTGCATGCATATTTTTTAAATACAACATCACTGAATGTTGAAAAGTAGCTTTGAAAAAATTAAAAAAAAACGGCGCATGCGTATTTTGGGCGCCCGTATTTTTTCTAAGTCTTTTGGCGGGAAAATTTTAGAAATTTGAACAGCGTTTACCATGGAAAAACATTGTACATGCAAAATATTTCAATAAGTTGAGTAAGGGCCGATTCGCACTAGCGGACAAGTTTGAAATGTCATGACATTTTTGACAAAAACAAAATTGTCGCGACAAGTCAGAGACATTTTGAAGAAAACAAAAGGTATAATTATCAGTACAATAGCTCTGCACGTGCTTCTGGCATCCTTGTACATTTCTCGGCACGGTCGTCTTGAGCAAACATCAAATATGCAGGCAGGTCCACGTGGTGAAAAATGTTAAAACGATTTGCATTTGAAGTGCGCGTGTACTGATGTTTTTGTGCTCGTGCGGGGAAAATGTCGCAAGAAAACTATTATTTTTCCCGTCCATTTATCGGCACAAACTGGTTCCCTCCGCATTCTCTTGTTCCAACCCCGGTATTACCATCCTTCCACGACGTCACCTCGGCAAGTTATGAAGCAAGTGGCGTTTCGACAGATGTTAACGCCACAGCAAAGGACGAAATTTCGCGTGTTGTTTTTTAGTACAATCCAGACCAAACACAATAGCCAATCAACAACGTATTGTTATCTGGCATTACGAGGGGCATTGGAATGCGACTTGTCATGAATTGTCCTGCCTTGAGGCAGGACAACGGCCCCTTTGAAGATTTGTCCCTTTTGACAAAATTTGCACTTGTCCAACAATTCGTTCGCACTTGTTTTTGCGATTGTTTGACAAAATGTATCGCGCGTGCAACGCTGACCAATCATAAGACAACTGCTTCTTTGTTTTCCTGAATTGATGGACAAGTTCTAGGTCTCAAAAAACGTATTCGCACTTGTTTTCTGTAACAAGTGACACATTAATGAAGAAATCTACAAATTGTTACAAAATTTGTCCGCTAGTGCGAATCGGCCCTAAAATACGCTTTTTCATAAGCAACTGACAATGAAAGAATTGTCCTGGGTAGTTGCAAAATGGTCTAGTTGTTTTCTGCGCTATAAATTGAGTACCTTATTATTACTAATTTTCGCGAAATTTAATACCATAATAAATTACAAAACAATAAAAATTTTAAATTTTCTTAGTTCGGGCCTTGTGGTGAATTGTTCTGAATTAAACGTCTTTCCGGTCTTCGGCTAGCCCTCTTCCTCTGATTCACTGCTTTCTTCAGCTTGTAATTCGGCCAAAACCTCTTTAGTACAGTCATTATAGGCTCCTTGTAGTTAGCAGACCCTTGACAAAAACGCGAAATTTAGTACACTTTTGCTCTAATTTTCCTTGCAATAAGGTATTAGTTTCTGTCCTTCAAAACCTTGTCCATGGCAAGTTTTCACAGTACACTGAAAGTTGCCTTTTGACTGCTACAAACACTAGAATATTTCGTGATTTTAAAACACTGATTTTCATCTTTTCAAACAATCGTAAATCGATCAGAAATACCTACGATTTTGGCACTTTGCTTTGTAAATGCAGCATAAAAAAGTCTGGTGTACGTATACACACTTTGTACCGTGTGACGTGATTGCCTTTAAGTACTGATACAGTGCAACACAGATATAATAAACGCACTTGAACGCAGAACACATTTATCCGCAGAAAGTCAATGAGAACTACTGCTTATCATTAATAACCAAATTTCCTAACCAGGCACCGCGCATGGGGAGGGGCAGCTACCACTTTTTTGCAAGGGTTGACAAAAAAGTTTTGAGGGCTCACGAGACCGACCGTTTTTTCCTTAAAATATAGCAAGTGCTACCACGAATCCCGACTTAAGGTGATTCCTCAGTATTGCACTGCGCATCCTGTACTGCGCATAACACACGTAATTCGCAACATCGGCAGCATTAAAACATGGCTGCTTTTTTGGCCGAAAACCTCACCAGGCATAAAAATGGGCGCTTCATAAAATCATCAGTGAAAAAAAGAACTGAAATTTTGTTTCAAGATCTAGAGAGAAAAAGAAAATCAAACGACAGTGTAAGCGCCTGCAAGGCCTGCAAGCTCGTTAGAAAATACGACTGTCTTTTTCTCTCTAACGAGCATGGTGACCTATATTTTTTATTGCATCATTTTGATGTTAAATTAATGCTTTTCAAGTTAAAAAAGTTAAAAAAAAATTCCTCGACAGGAAAAAAAGATATCGCTAAAAACGTTCTCAAATCAGTTACTCGTGGGAGCAAATTGATGACCTTGAAAACATGGACGCGAGGAATGTTTTGAGTCCGTGTCATTTGAAGATGTGTGACTTTTTTTATAACTTTTATTTCAAAGTGTTCCCATATGTTGAAGAATTGTAAACTTTGCTTTCACGGGTTACCGGGAAAAGAAACATGAACCGATCAAATAATGACGTGCGTGATCGGTATTGCTATAGGCATAAATGGGGCAACATTGGTCCATCATATCTCTTTACCGAGCACGGTGACCTATTTTTCTTATTGAATTTTTCGAAACAACTTATGGTAGGGAGCTGTTAGGGAAAATTAAAAAAAAATCGTTCGACAACTTTTATTTCTGAGGAATCACCTTAACTGGCTACGGTCGGGATGGAATAAATCCCAATTTTGCGATCCCAAAAATATATTTCGTCAAATTCTCTTGATACAGGTGAAGACAAACTGTCGTCTTAGAACGCTAGAAATGGAGTTTTAAAGCATCACGATTTCAAAATTTTCTGGAGGCGGGGGGATATGCCTCCAATCCCCCCTAAGATAATTCGCAAAATAATTCTAAATGCCATACTACTTTAAAGTGTGCTTTACGGTCCCTGCTAACAGGGAAAGCTGATAAACGGTCAAATGTACATGAGACGGAAACAAAATGACCCCCGATCTACATGACAATATTAAATGCAAACTGAAAAAAGGCCGCAATAACGAGGAGTTGTTTTAACTGTTAAGTCCTTGACAATTACGGCCTAGTGATTACACTGAGGAATCTTGTTTAATATTTACGATAAGTGAGAATTCGAAACTAAATTTAGAGCCAGTTTGCAGCCTTAAAACTTTAGAGTGAAAGTGAGAGTGAAAGTGAAATTGATTATCTTCGCAGAAATTCAATGCTAGCAACGTATAATTAAGCAGTTGAAAAATTTAGGATGGAACTTGAAACCTTTATAGAGGAATCTTTGCTGACGCCATTGTTTACATTTTATACGTAGAGAAGGCACCATGCTAAATACGAATTGACTTTAGTTAGTAATCTATGCAATTTTTAGCTCTTTGCATGTCATGTTGAACGAAATATCAGCTATCAGTTATCAGTTATCAGCTATCAGCTATCAGCTATCAGCTATCAACTGCAAAATTGTTTGGTAGCAAAAGCGCTAATGAGCCATACATTCTTGTAGAAGTTTGAGCTTTTAAACAGCACAGCACAGCACAACACGAAGAGTATCTAGTATGTCGCGCTCAAATATCCAGGGAAAGTTAATTGTGTTATACCCTTTCAAAATTCGGAGTTGATTTTTTTGTAGTTCGATATTAAAGAGAATCAGACTCGCATGCATATGCTGATCAGGCAATAATTGTAAACAATGATTCACCTATTGATAACAGATAAGAAAAAACTGAATTGCTCACAGTTCATCATTTTCAAGAATGGGCTTCATTGTGATTATTCTTATCGATTTTTACTACGAGTTAATTTAAAAACCTTGCTGAAAGCTGACAATAAAAATAAATCAAAGGCTCCTAAGAGCCAAACCGTGAATAAGAAATGCTAACGTGTAACGCAATATTGCCGTAAGCTTATGTTTTCACACTGACACGGTTCAATATTTTTCTTTTAAATTAAACGTAAGGATTTTTGACAAACGCGAATGCAATACATCACGATGGAAGGAGCGAGCGAGCGAGCGAGCGAGTGAGTGCTCTATATCTGTCTCCGTTACCAATAACCCGTTCATTGCGCATGCGCGTTTTCACGGGCTAAAAATTGAACTGACAAAATGAAGCACTAGTACCACTAAGTAAGTAATCTATTCATAGCCTTAAATCCCTTACTTGAAACATAACCTGGCCATTTAATTTCACACTGCACTGAATATTAATGTGACAAGCAAAATCTCTTGGAAACAGGCACAAAAACTATAAACGAATTGTTTTTCTTTTTTAATTAAAAAAAACCGTGCTTATTGAAAACTCTCGAAAAAAAAATGGTCTCAATTACTGATAACTTGACTACAATTTCCAAAGATCAATCGATTCGTAGCTTTAAACTTGACAAACAGCCATTATCGAGGTCAAAACAAAACAAAGAAAACGCCCAACATAAAAGTGACTAGTGACTAGTCACTAGTCACTAGTCACATGATCTAAACTAAAACAAAGTACAGTGACTTTCTTACTGCACACTGACAAACAAATAAAATCTTGTAAAAACAGAGAAAAATCTATAAGCAAAAACGTTTATAATTAACAGACAAAATGGCCATAAATGTCCACTGAGAAAGAGTTTCATAACCTAAAAAGCTTTAATGAAATTAAGGAAATAATTTTAAGAAAATTAAGAAATTATAACTGTCAATTAGATCACCGACACTTAATGAAAGCCAGCGAATTTAAATAATTCTTTCTTAGTTACTGTACGATTCTATATATGAATTTTAATTGAAACCAATATTTAGCTTAACTCCTTTGCAGACCTGTCTCAGTGACTTAAAAATCTTACTCCACGACTCTTCACTTAGAGAAAGATTTTTACTCCATCGTTTGGGACCGGTTTGAGTCTCTGTGTGGTTTTATCTTAAGCAATTTACTGAAGTCTCTCGAGCTAGCCTTACCTAAATTGATCTGTGCAATGTCATTCAGAAGCTAAGACAGACAATATCCCTACAGGTAAGGAAGCATTTGTAAAGGAGTCAGACGTTTTTTGGCTTTGAACATTAGGTTGATATCAGTCATGCGTATTCTTCCATCGTCCGTCACGAATGTACCCTAACTTAGGCGATAACTGGTATTCACGAAGACCTCCTATTGTAAGACATGTCATAACTTTTCTCCTTAACTTACGACTTTCTAAATTTTTAAGACATGTCATAACTCGTTTTCACAAACACCGTCCTAACTTGAGATTCTTGTCTTAATTTTTCTCCTATTTAAAGTTAGAAAGTCAAAGTTTACCTCCTAACTTGTTCTAAATCCAAAGTGATGGCGGCGGCCATGTTGTGCATCCAAACTCGACGAGCTTTGCGAAAATGAAATTCTTCTGAGACAGTATTTATTGGCGGATTTACTGTGGCGAAATTTGGAAAAACCTACCCATCGTTCGCAACCTGTTGCAGTGGAATTGCAAGTTTGCGTGGCTTTGACATTTCACGGCCGCAAATTTGGCTTAAAATTGCTCTAGTAAAACTATTCCAAATCAGATGGTATTAAGGTGGCTCCCAACAGTTTCCGCACTTTCCAAGACTTAGATTTTGATGGGTCATTATAACCACTCTTTATCAGTTGATGCTACAATCATGATATCAAACGAATGCCCAATGATTGGTGAACACGTTGTTATCATTTCTGTGACACTATATGTTACTATAGCAACAGTATAACGCGCTAAAAATACCCTTAAGTTTAGCTTTAAATGTTAATAACTCAAAACTGACTCGGTGAACTCCATTGTTTTATTGTCGAATTTCGATCAGCAGGATAAGATGCAACTTTCTGCAAAGTTTAAAAAAATTCTGTACATGGGGTTCAGAGCCACCTTAAATTTTCGAAAATTTAAGGTGGCTCTGAACCCATGTACAGAAGTTTACTAAACTTTGCCAAAAGTTGCATCTTATCCTGCTGATCAAAATTCGACAATAAAAAAATGGGGTTCGCCGAGTCATTTTTGAGTTATTAACACTTAAAGCTAAAATTAAGGGTGTTTTCATCACATTATACTGTTGCTATGGTAACATATTGTGTCACAAAAATAATAACAACGTATTCACCAATCATTGGGTATTCGTTTGATATCATGATTGTAGCATCAACTGATAAAGAGTGGTTTTATTGACCCATCAAAATTTAAGTCTTGGAAAGTGCTGGAAACTGTTGGGAGCCACCTTAAAATTTGGCCACAATTTTAAGTTGTTGAAGTTATCTCCTGTGGAGTGTCTGGTCTATTAACATTTTACATTGCAAGGAAAATAGTTGCTTTAATGCTCCTAAAGGCCCTGTCACACTATTGCGTATGAGAGAAACGTATGAGTTGCGTACGAAAATTCATAAAATAATTTTCATACGCACAAAATGCCCTTGAAAATACAGCGTTTGACCAGCGTACTTGACCTATGGGTAACGTACCTCTAGCGTAACTCTCGCGTATTCAGCCTATGCCTAGCGTATGCTTAGCGTATAAACCATAGGTCCGAATACGCACAAAATTTTTAAGCATGCTTAATTTATTTTTTCTGCCTCGCCGTATGCCAGCGTATGCCACCGTATGCGACCGTGCATGAAATGTATACAACCTATGCCTAACGTACCCCTAGCGTATGTCAGCGTATACGAGCGTGAGTGATATTTTTCATACGCTGGCATACGCTTGCACGATACGCAATAGTGTGACAGGGCCATAAAATGGACTCTTTTGAAACACTGCTCATAACATTTGCAGTCTACCCACTCACAATTTAGTTTTCAAATGTAGTAAATAGAACAGCAATTCAATAAAACGTCCTGGTAAGAAGTAAAAACTTATGAACGACCGAAACCTTGACTAAGGCTACACCTAATGGAAAAATAATAAAAATATTCTTCTTAACAGGTGAGCTACTGCTGAAGCAACGTCCTAATAGCCGTCATGACGTGCATTTTAAAAGTCGTTTCCACTTCTTTCCCAGCAGAAATATATATAGCTTGAAACTATACATTTTAAATGTTCATAAAATCAGCTTTTTGATTGTGTTAGTTATACAGAAAAAACATAGCATGTTTGAAAATTGTACGAAATTTACCAAGTTAGACTGCTGTTTATAAACCACAAAAACGCTTTCTACCGGGCATTGGCATGAATTACGGACATCCTAGCGTGCTAGTTGTGCGTAAATTGTACCTAAACTGTGCTTGAGTATGCCTAAACAGTGCTTTCGAATATATTTTCCTTTTTCTTTTCAGTATTTGATGGAAAAAATGGCTCGTCAATTTTTATCGTAGTCTGGTTGACTAATTTTAATTAGACTAAAATCTAATACAGGTAAGTTATTTGAGCCGTGGGTAAATCCGTAAATCGTGCTTAAAGTGTGCACAAACTGTGCGTAAAGTCTGCGTAAAGTGTGCGTTTGATTAATTTCATTTGTTCTTCAACACTATCCTTAAGAAAAGAAAAACAAGTTATTTACTTTTCTACAGAGTGCATTTGTTACATTCTTAAGGCATCGTGAATTGGCCTGGCGCACGGTACTGGTGATTACGGCCGTAACACCATGCATACACACGAAATCGTTGTTTCAATTCATGCTCAATATTCGTGCATAAGCACGCATGGAAATCAGAAAGGCACAACTCAGTTATTTGAGCCGTGCGTAAATCCGTAAATCGTGCTTAAAGTGTGCACAAACTGTGCGTAAAGTCTGCGTAAAGTGTGCGTAAATCGTGCCTAACGTGTGCGCCAATCGTACATGCCTAAAACGTGCCTTTCTGATTTCCATGCGTGCTTATGCACGAATATTGAGCATGAATTGAATCAATTCAACGATTTCGTGTGTATGCATGGTGTTACGGCCGTGATCACCAGTACCGTGCGCCAGGCCAATTCACAATGTATTAAAGAATGTAACAAATGCACTCTGTGGAAAAGTAAATAACTTTTTTTCCTTTTCTTAAGGATAGTGTTGAAGAACAAATGAAATTAAAGCGTCATTTTAAGAGGAAATAGGATTTTACGAATGTCTTAGGTGCAATAGTACGGAAATTGCAGGCTGTTCTGAACTTTGCTTGCCGAATCGTCAGCGGTGCAAGGAAGTACGATCATGTAACTCACCTCCTGAAAAGCCTGTATTGGTTGCTCGTTAAGGACCAACTCTATTAATCGAGTAATCGAGCTTAAGTGACTCCACTTTTTTTTAACAAAATCGCACCCAGTGAAAGATTTTGCCGTTATATTTGTGTTAAATTCCCGAAATACGTACCCTTACCAAGTTTCAGCAAAATCATTGAAGCAGAAGTGCGGAAGAATAAGGCCATCAAAGTTTAGCCCTTTTAATTCTCTTAAAATTGTTAATACTTGTTGCTCTTTGTAAAACAATCCACGAACCCAAATTACAGGGAGAAGCCTTCACAATGGTTGCTAAATCTGAATTCTAAGCCGTTTGTAAATTGTGCGAACCGTTAAAAAGTATTCACTAGTTCTGTACTGAAATATTATAAACTGCTCCAAAACCTGCTCAAATCTCTATTGCTGCCTTTTCCAACAGTTTTTTCCTTCCACATGAATTTCAAGGTACTTCAATACTTTTGCATTGCTTTTATCTGCTTAGAATGGCTTTCAATTGGATTAATAGTTGTTGTGATTATAAGCTTCTCCGCTTGTCAGCTCAGGCGAAGCTGACAAGCAGTGTTGTTTATGAATACGAAATGAGCACGTGTGGGATTTATTCTAAGAATTTGAACCTTCATAAGGGGGGCGTACGTCTTTTTGTTGTCATTTAGTAAAATTTTAGTTTCAGCGCAGTGCCCGCTTTAAAAGACATTGCACCCCATGGAGACTTCTAATGGAACGTACATACTCCCTTCCTTCCTGAGCCGGGGTAACTGGCGCGCATATCACTTACGTCCCCCTTATGAAGGTATGAATTCTAAGAATAAATTCCACACTTACTAATTTCGTATTCATAAACAAAATTGCTTGTCAGCTTCGCCTGAGTTCAGATGCGGAGTAGTTTATAATCACAACAACTATTTCTCCAATTAAAGGCTATCAGAAAAAAAAACCAGAAAAAATCAATAACAACGGAGCCACCTTAACTAAAAACTTTTGAAATTAAAGTTTAAAAAAGACATATACAAATGACATTTGATTTTCATTCAGAATAAATGCTTTAAACCTTACTGGAAAGCAGACAAAACTAACACAAAAATAAAAATTACAACTCAGAAACAAACAAACAACTTATAATTTTCACTAAGAAATGACTGAAAATCCTTATCGGAAACAGATAGAAAAAATTAAGCCTTCAATTCTCAATCATGGGTTACCTTAAATCGTAACTGCAAAGTGACCTTAACAACCTTTATTAATTTTGTATCGAAAAATGACCTGATATGTGGATACCAGTGATACAATCTTTCACAAAAGGTTTCAGGTTTGAAATTCTTCACACTATTTCAGATAAGCTGTGAAAATAAACCAAATTAAACCAGTTCAATATTATTTTTGCATTGTAAATGCTTGTGTAAATCCATTACTTTGTGATGAGATTTTTGGTGTAATTAAGACTTAGATGTTTTTGTCACCATGTTGGTGTACTGAAGTGATACACCAAGATGGCCGCTTTATACATTTTTACTCAAAATGTCTAATACTCGTTAGCCTAGAACATTTCAACGAAATGCTCTTGTGCTTTAAAATTTGGCCCAGATGTGCAGTTTTAACTTTCTACAATTCCATAAACATTTTGGAATCTGTTCAATTTTAATGCTTTCGAATTTTGATATGACGTAAGTGCAAACCAAGAATATTGTTGTAGCCTGCACGCAGACATCTTCTATATTGAAAAATTGTGTCTTTACCTACAATTTACTTGCAATCTTAATTGGACACAAGGGCGGATCCAGGATTTTTTATAGGCGGTGGCTACGGGTATGTGCCTAGGTCTATAAAATTTTTCATTGTTGCAACTAAAAGGAAAACTGTTAAAAACCAACGGTCTAAAGGGGGAGGGGGGCTACCCACCCAATCACACCCCCCCCCCCCCCCCCCCCCCACCCCCTTGGGACAAAATTGAACTCAAAACTCGCAAAAGAAAACGAGCCTTCATATCTTTGCAATATTGTGTAAACGCAACCTTAAAAACCTTGGTTAGTGGACACAGACAAACAACCGAACTTTAAACACAGCGGAAAAATGACGTTCCCTTTTCACTGCCAAATGTTCAAACTAAGAAACAGCCAAAATTCCAATTAAAAACAAATGGTAAAACTCCCCATTTTAACAACTAACGAATGGCTTCCCTGTTAAATGGTACAAGCGTGCCTTAACGTCATTTACTGGAAACTGACAAGCAGCCAAAAACTACGGCGAAACAGACAAATGGCCTTATAGTTTATCGTAGTTGGAAATCAACTTAACAAATAATTATCGTAATTTCTTACTAAAACATCGGCACGTTTTTTTTTTCAAACTTTACTCTCGCTTTAATGTCCTTGTTGATATGTTATATCTTACTGCAGTCAAATGGCTAAACAATGAGAAATTGTGATAAAGCTTTAACTGTAACATGTCTAACGTCATTTTAAAAGGCCAGACAATTTACCTACTATTTCAGTTCCAACTCTATCTAACCCCTAAATTTTTACCAAAAAATCATTTTGATTGTAATCCCTAATATGACATAAATCGGACAAAATGGCTGATTTATTTTTCCTAAGACACACAAAATAGCTCATGATATTCGCTGACATATCCCTTATTGAAAACAAAAAAGAAACCCTTGCAGTTCAATTTCCTCCGCTGTGAGAAATCGTTTTGCAACCTAAAAACCTTTACTAAAAACTGACAAACCACGTTGAATTGCATGCGCTAACAACTTTTACTGAGAAGTTGTTTTAAAACATGTACATAAAATCCAGTCTTGCTGAAAATTGACATGTTAAATAGGCAGAATGACTTATAATTTTGACTGAAAACTTAACACGGAGTACGATTTTCTGAACAACTTGGTCCATAAATGAATTCCTTATTGACCTTTTACGTTTGGTACTGCTTGGAAAAAATAGGTCCGCAACGCGTACATGTGTTTACCCGAAGATCATGCATGTTATTTGTTTGGTTTATTCTAGGCAATTCTCAAACATGACGCATTCTTTGGACGTTTTTTTTTACAGCCATAGGTATGCTTGAGAGCAGTAAATGGCCTGATATTTCCACTTGAAAAATGACTGTATCTACTCCCACTTACTCTTGATGAAAACCGTGAAACAACTTTTTGCCAATTCGCCTCGATTTTAACGTCCTTGGTGACGACACTACGGGCCGACATTGTAACACGGTCAAATGTAATAACATTGAGAATTTGTGATTCTACTTTAACATTAATCCTTAAAGTTGAAATTGCCTAACTGTGCTGGATATTTCTATAGTTTTTTTTTCTGTTAATGAGAAATATATGGATGAGACAATGCAGTTTATGCGACGATTTCGAGGTTTCATTCTCTTTGTGCTATCATTTATTAGGTACTGGAATTTTGTTTCTTAAACCGCGCGGCGAAGTTTATGATATCTGTGTTGCACTGTATATCCACTGACCTAAGAAAATTAAGTTCGAACTTGGCAGCGTTAAAAAAAATTATAAAAGGGAATGTTTGAGCTGCGCTTGGAAGTAAAACTAGTTTCTCTACCTCTTTCTTTGTTTAAGTTCGTTGTCTTTCTTTCTTCCTTGCTTGATTCTGGCATTTATAGTTTCCTCGTATCCTGTATAGTAATAAAACAAAACTATATCAATAAATGCCATCACGTTTAAAATATCAAAAAGGTAGACACGATTTTTTTATCAACTGAGTTAATAACTAAGGTAAATTTACCATCTTGAAAAGATTCAAAAGCTGACGTTCCGAGCGCTAGCCCTTTGCCAGAGTTAATCACAAGTAGAATGGCTAGCGCTCAAAACCGGTCACCTTCTGAATCTTCTTCCGGTGGCTAATTTACCTTATCAACTCAGTTTTCATTCTTTTTTTTTTTATCCCTCACTATAGAAGTTATGGATTAAGACTTATCAATCCACTCACCTCTTTCAACATCATCATGTCGAAATTTAAGGAAACTCTGTCATGATTTCTCATTTCTGTGTTTAACCTAACAAAAGAAAACCATCACGTATGTATAAGTATTCGCTGGGTGATGTTTCTATCTCAATCGTAGGCCGCAAGTTAAACGGGACTCCCGGGGAGGGGGTACAGTAAAAACCCGCAAGTAAGAACCTGCATTTTCCCAAGTTAGCCTAAACAAGTTCTTACATAAATGGTAATTAGCACAAATTTAGGCTATTTAGGTTCTTAAATAGGTTCTTATTTTCTGAAGAAAAAAACTACATTGTAGCTAATAGAATTTAGTGGTATTCAGCCTATTCCTTATATAAAATCTGCATACCAAGTAAGTATTTATGTAAAAATGACTATAACAAGAAAAATTAAAGCACTGATCACAGAACATAACATTATATATACACGTACTCTTATTTGCCCAAGTGTACTGTACACATTTTTTATATAGATTTTAGAAAATAAGAACCTGTTTCAAATTTTAGGCTAAACGTGTTCTTGTATAGAAAGGGGTTAACTGGCAAATTTTAGCCTAACAGGTTCTTAAAAACTAGGTTCTTACTTGCGGGTTTTTACTGTACTCCCGACAATTTAGGATAGGTGTGTGCCGCCAAGGTTCTCAAACCCTGACCCTATTTAAGGGTAGAAAATCAACATTTGATACCCTTGTAAGGCCCAAAACCAGACGTGTAGTACATTTTTAACAGACCATATCTTTTTCGTTTTGCGCGTTGGGGTGGATACTGCAATTTAGTGACGCTATCTAAGGAATATCTAAGGATCACAATACCAAAAATACCAAAAAGGATACCCTATTTAAGGACTGGGCACCTCAAAAACCCACCCTATCGGGCGGCATATACCTTTATAGCGCATATAAGGGAGTACCCCCCCCCCCCCCCCCCCCCCCCCCCCCCCCGAGACTGGACTAAAGCCTCCACCCACACCCTCCCTGGTCCAAACTTCTTTCGAGGGAGATTTGTTGTTTCGGATCTCATAACACTGACATTTACTGGAACAAGAGATGGTTTTTTTTTTAACTCATTTAATTTTTCTAAAATGCGATTAGTCTCTCTCATTTCTTCCAGGGATAGTCGCAAGGGCGACAAACCAGAGCAAGTCGTGCCTACAAGTTGGAGGCGATTCTAGGCTGAGTTTTCGTCTATTTTTCTTCACAGGGAAGGTCGCGGTTGAGTCACGTCTCTTGGCTATAGGTGATTTTTTTTCGAACTCTCGCGTGTTTTGGGGGGTGTTTACATGACACCGGGGCGACTTTCGCACCGGGGCGACTTTCGCGCCGGGGCGAGTTCACTCCGGTTCCCTCTTATGGCTCTACATTTGTTTACATGATACCACCACAAAATGTGGTGGTATCATGTAAACAAATGCAGAGCCACAAGAGGAACCGGAGTGAACTCGCCCCGGCGCGAAAGTCGCCCCGGTGTCATGTAAATGTTGTAGTCAATTTTTTATTTCAGGTAATTTTTGTTTTTCCTTTGTTTCAAATTCATTAGCATATATTACCATACCCAAAAACAATGGAAAAATAAAAATTACCTGAGATAAAAAATTAACTACAACATAAACACCCCCTTGCTCACTCGACTTTTCCTGAGAGTCATATGAAACTATTCGCAACCTCGTTCCCAGGGTCTCTCTTCTTCCCGCCCCCAAGACCCTGGGAACGAGGTTGAACTATTCGTTGTCTTTTTCAGACACGAACCCATAGACCTACATGTAATCATGGATGCTTTTCCAAATATTACCTCTTGAAACAGTTCATGAAGAGATTGATGGTGTCTGCCCATTCCGCGTCTGTCTGACATTGACCTGGAGATGAATTATTATTATTATTATTATTATTATTATTATTATTATTATGATTATGCCGATTATAAGCTTTCTTACGATTATGCTTTTAGTCAATCCCGCTGAGACGGAGCGATTTTAGAATACCCGGCCACTTATTTACGTATCCTTCAACGTTTTGAAAAACAAGACATATGAAAACAAAAGCCGAAATCATTCATATTCAATGAATGCAAGTAAGTGGCCAGGTAATCTACTGTTCAGCCGCGATTTATTTTGCCATATTTTGCAATAGCAACATATCAGATTATGTACCAGACTGATCGTCTGTGCGTATCTCAAACCATATACAACGGTTATTTACTATACATCCGATTACTTAAGAAGAAATTGTTAAATATGGCTGAAATTGTAGTTGTAGACTAACTGTTAACATCGTATAGCGTCCAATGTAAATTGACCAGAATAAAATTGCCATATCACGGTTACAGTATACATGTATCAGTAATGCACATCTGATTAAGAACCAATTGTTAAATATGGTGGCTGAAATTTTAGTTGCAGAGTAGCAGTAGTTTTCTTTAGCGTCGAGTGTAAACTAAACCAACCGACAGTTTAAGCCATTGCTTGAAAACAACCCTCAATAAATGGAGCAAGAAAACTATATATAGTAACAATATAATATTTTTCTTACCTAAAGTACGTCACTAATTCATCGACGCGTTGACAAAATAAATCTTCGCTTCAGAAAATGTTGTGGTCTGCATGCTGGGACAGATGACGTTTTTCCTCATCTCGAACAACATTAAAGTTGTTAAAGTTTCGTTTGCAATCTTGAATTATCTGTCAACATGTCAGCCTCCTTCGCTTTCCTCGTGGTGAAGGTGCGAAGAAAAAACTGAAAATGAATTGTTAATTAATCTATGTATTTGCAATTCAAATGAGAATTTATTTTTAAAACATTTTCCACAGTTCTACGTGAAGCAATTATTCTCGGAAATAATTTTGACCGTCAAAACTGACCTTTAGCTGTATTCAAGGTCTAAAAAAACTTGTTTTAATTGTTTATCTGTACGAATACAGCCGCATTTCCTTGCTCCCAGATGCTTTTTACTGGAGAGGGGAGAGGTAGCCTGCGAGCAAGCTCTCGGGCTCAGGTTTGGGGGAGGGGGGGAGGGGGTGGGGAAGGGATCTCGCCCTCCGCTCTCCCAAACCCGAAACCCCGAGCCCGAGAGCTAGCTCGCAGGCTAGGAGAGAGGGAGAGAGCTGATAAACTTTTATGAATTCTCTCCGTGAAACACGATGCCCCCTGCCCCACCCACCTCCCTTTCCATCCAAAAAGGGAAATTTACCGTGAAACAGGTTCTGCGATTTTGTTTTGTTTCTTAAAAGAAGCAATCATAGACTTTTAATTCTGATTATTGACAGTCACAATGAAGATGTTACAACCTCAAAATTAATTAAGTTACAGGTGAAGGTTTTAGTTATAAGAGAAATTCAGGAATATACATGTACCCCAGCTACCTTTCGCGCAACACGCTTTTAGAACGATGAATATACATGTACTCCATTTACCTTTCGCGCAACACGCTTTTAGAACGAGGACTACCGTATTTATTAGATTAAACGCCGCGGCGTTTATTAAATTTTTCGTGATTCTGGTGCGGCGTTTATTCGAGGGCGGCGTTTATTTAAAATCCAATTTATTTCTTACAAACAACAGCAACTGAACGGTTGAATTTTTAAAAACAGAAACATGTTTCAGTGTTTCTGAAATGTCATTTACTTTATTGTTCTCACTTTGCATTTTAATACGATTGCGATGCATGTCATTGAATAAAGTTCACTCAATTATATTCCGCAGAGCTTTGAATGCACTGATAAACATTGTTATAATCAAGGAAAATAAATTTTTAGGCTTGCTGAAACTAGATTATTACTGTACTCGCTTTTTAGCACATTTATTAATATTTTTGCTCTCAAGTGCGGCGTTTATTCGAGGGCGGCGTTTAATCGAATAAATACGGTATATATACAGCTATTTCAATTAACGTTGTCGGGTGAAAGCTCAAAGCTCAAAGCTCAAAGCCTACAAGTCAAGATCGAACGAGCAAACCGAGCACCTGTTCCAGGCATGCAGATAGTTGGGAGCGGCGAAACGAAAAGAAACAGGCGCGAATGAGCGATGCGACGAGCGGGAAAAACGTTTCTTTTGCGCCGCTTCTAACTATCTTGGCTTGTAGCTTTGAGATTTCATCCGATAACGTTAATTGAAATAGCTGTACATGTCAGTCCATTTGCAATTAACTCGCGTCTAGAACTAGGAATACACATAGTTTTTATCTAAAACGCTCCCGTCCACACGTCCCGGGAGGGGGGGGGGGGGGGGGGGGGGGGGGGGGGGAGGGGGTACTCGGGTATATTTTGGGTGGGTATGTGTTGCCCGGGTCTCTAAATTTGGACCCCGTTTTAGAAAGAATTTGCACTCAAAATGATACCCCGTTCTAGAAATATGTCAATTTTTAATACCCCGTTCTAGAAAAATAGCTGCTGATAATCTGAAGTTTTCGTGCTTTTGAAATATTATACCCCGTTCTAGGAAACGTCTCTAAAATGGATACCCCGTTCTAGATCAGGAGTCCCAAAATCACGACCCCGTTGGGCGGCACATACCTGTGTGGGTATTTTGGGGGAGTACCCCCCCCCCCCCCCCCCCCACCCCCCCCCCCCCCCCCCCCCCGCCCCAGGGCCACACGTATACGTTTACGTTCGTGAACGGATGAGTTTGTTTTTTTTTGCGTTTAGGCCTCCCGTCCACACGTAAACGAAAAAAATCTACATAGAGCATGCGTAGATAAGCAGTATCTACGTCAGCGTTTACGAAAATATCCGTTTACGCTGTCCACACGTAAACGAGTCAGACGAGTAAACAGCGTTTTCGAAAATATCCACTTTTGAGAGCGTTTTCGAAAATATCCGTTTAGGGTGACCGTTTCCATCGTTTACGTGTGGACGGGACGCCTAAACGCATAAAACTTTTGCGTTTACGAACATAAACGTATACGTTTGGACGGGGCCTAAAAAGTGTTGGCTTTTGGGCAATATTTAGAGTATCGGTCGTTGTGGATACTACAGACATCATTCAGTTCGTCTGGATATGTGTTTCATAGTTCCCCTAACACAGTAAAATTGAACTTCCCGAAAGCGATCTCCTGGGGCAAAGTCAAGGTGGTCGCTTACGGGAGATGAGACTACAAGGGTTTAACTGTGACTCATATGAACCTATAGTAATACTTATGGTACCTATAGAACCTATCACCGCAAAATATTGTGTCATATTGAAGTTTTGATGCAAGGCACAGAATTTTCGTTTTATTAAGTAATGATCCGCATAAGAAGGATAATGCTGAACAGCAATGCACGATGGAATGTCAACTTTTTTCATTGTTACAACAAGTGATCTCATTGGCCAAGACTCAACAACTTCTAAAACGTTAAGGTTCAAGGTGCATTTAATCTAATTTTTTAAGGTTTCAGGTAATTCGAGACCCAATTGCACAACCTGCAAGCTTTAAAAGATATTGTATTTGGGGAACTTCATCAAAGAAGCAAAATTATTAGCTATGGTCTTCTGCTATTCTGATTGGTTTAGCACGAACATTTCCTAAAATTTGTTTGACGCAAATGGATTTTCGTTATTTTTATAGTGAAATATAAGTATGAACCATCAGCTCTTCCCCTATTCTTAAAATCAAATGTATTCTATGCGGGAAAGAGCATTATTTAAAAAATAATTCGTTTTGCGTCTGTAGTGACTTCGAAATACCCAACTTCGTTCCCAGGCTCTCTTATCTTCCCGCTCCAGGGAGGCGGGAAGATAAGAGACTCTGGGAACGAGATTGCGAAATAAACCCCGTTTCGCAGATACTGCAGCCATATTGATTTTGCCCCAAGGGCATCCCATAATGACCATTTAAATTAATATATTCCTTTGTTTTCAATGTCCATTATGGGATGCCCTGGGGGCAAAATCAATATGGCTGCCGTATGGGCGAGTAGTCGCTCAACAGACGTTAAAAACAATAGAAAAATTCAAATCAGCAACGTTGAAAGTGGTCGCGGTCCCGGGGGGGGGGGGGGGGGGACTCCCATATAAAAATGACAGGGGTGCTCGTCGGAAATTTTCGAAAAACACCCTAAAAGGTACCAGAATCTTGTTTGATGGGCGGGACTCAAAAGAAGTTTTACCCCTAAGAGGTACCAATTTAAAACAACACATGTCATATTCCGTCATATTTTTTTGGCTCAATACCCTAAAAGGTACCGCAATAATTCTAACGGTGGTCATTTTAGATTTTCGTATCCTAAACGGTACCAATCTACAAATTTTGACCCCTAAAAGGTACGACGAGCATCCCCGTCATTTTTATATGGGAGTCCCCCCCCCCCCCGGAAGTCGCGATCGCTAAGATAGATAGATAGATAGATAGATAGATAGATAGATGGCTTATGAGAAGTTTTGGATTTGCATGATTTGACGGGAAGAAATTTAGTATTTTGAAAAAAAATGGTCGCTTTGGAGAGGTGGTCGCTTACGGGAACGATCGTACACAGGAGTTTGACTGTTTAAAGACGGCAAAAGACGCGTTAGGCGTCTAAATACAAATAAAGTTGTTGTTGTTGTCAGTTGTTAAATGAAACGGTTTTAAAAGAGCATCTTGAAGGATACACTAAGCTAATGGGCGTATAATTCTATTCGTCCTTATACGAGACAAAGGGACAGGAGACAAAAGAGCACGAAACCCTTCGGAAATCACAGTATTGATGTTAGTGACTCGGGAATGCTGTAGATCGTTAATTTACTTAGTAAAACGTCAACGAGTCAAGACAAGTATGCAAATTATAAAACACCAATCCAGACACTTATGAGCTAAAATATAGCCATATTTATGAGGTTAGCCTTGGTCGATTGAACATCAATGAAGCATAAAGAGTCCCTTTGTCGGTACAGTAGATGCACATCAGGTATTCTCAATAACTCAACTTAATAGCTATTTTACTGCGCTCTGAAGTAAAAAGGGTTTTGATATGGTTGGCAAGTGTTGAATTTTTAAACCTCTTATATGTTTAGGCGCTATTTTGGTTTTAATCCGGCGCACTCTTTACGGACCAGGAGGAGTGCAAGATGAGTGTAAGAAAAAAGAAAACGAATGAAGCATTTAGGGGAGGGGCCGAGGGTGCCGCGGCACCTTTTTCATCTGGGATTTTTTTTCGTTTGAAAACAACGTCTATCGGCAGTATCGGATGGTATTTTGAGATGGATGACTCTATTTTTTCAGTGTATCATTGTTTTAACATCCATTTCAGGTTAAATGTTTTAAAAATGATATCAAATACGGACCAAACAACGCATTTCCTGTGCATCACAGTCTAGGTTCTAGAGTCCAGAGTCCTGTTCATTTAGTCCGGGTTATAGACCTATATGCCGTACGTTGCCTAACAAGAACCGAGACAGCACATTGAATTTAGACCACGAGCAGTCTCTCTTTTCCAGCTTTCCAGTCCGTCGAGCGAGAAACGAAAAAACATTAGCGAGCGGAAAATGGTCACGCGAAACTTAGGCGAGGCAGGCGCGCGGGAAAAGAGTCTTTTCCCGCGCGCCTGCCTCGCCCCCAGTTTCGCGTGACCATTTTCCGCTCGCTAATGTTTTTTCGTTTCTCGCTCGATGGACTAAGCTGGGAAAGAGAGACTGCTTGTAATCTACATTGAATTTGGTTGACAACACTTAGGCTGCGTTTTTTTGGGAGAATCCGAAATTGGATTTGTGATCTCGGATCATATGGATTTTTCATGACCAAAAAAACGAAAAATCCTAAAACGGATCATTTAACGTAAAAAAAACCGTTGGTATGCAAATGAACCTATTTTGACTTGCTTGTGTTTATCAGCCTGCTCGACAAATAGGTTTCAAAATATAAGCAATAAAATCTTACCTGAATTGCCCATGATATGAAATCGCGAAAGAAACAAAACAGCGAACGGAACGAGTAAATTTGCACGAAGGACCGCTTGTCAGATGTACTTTTTTCGAATCCATTCCCAAAAAAACGCTCAGATCACGAATTTGGATTTGATCCGAAGAATCCACCCTGAGTGTGGATTTTATGGATTCAGAAATCCGGATTTGGATTTTCCCAAAAAAACGCACCCTTAGACTGTTATCGTTTCCGATCTCTTTGTCCTTAAAGACCCCACACACACTCGTTTCGGAACAGTGATTTTGTATTACCACGTTTTTGTACGACACGCTATGGCAAACATTCTACAGTGGAATCCCGATTTTTCTAACCTCCAAGGGAAACGGAAATTGGTTCGAAAAATCGGGAGTTCGAAAAATCGAAGGTGGTATTGACTGACATCAAATCCAAGGGAAACGAGTTTTGGTTCGAATAATCGGGAGTTCGAAAAATCGAAGGTGGTATTGACTGATCAAATCCAAGGGAAACGGAAATTGGTTCGAAAAATCGGGAGTTCGAAAAATCGAAGGTGGTATTGACTGAAATCAAATCCAAGGGAAACGAGTTTTGGTTCGAATAATCGGGAGTTTCGAAAAATCGAGTATTCGAAAAGTCGGGATTTCACTGTATTAGATATCTTAGACCATTTTTATGGTCAAAACTTAGTAATGACCAAAGAGGTTCGCCTAATTTAGCCGTTTTTAGAAACAAAATAAGAAAATTGAATCTCTCTGACTATCCGACTAAAAATTGCTGTAACATTAACCTGTGCAGCCAATGACCCAAATATGTCTAAATATATTATTCTGTACACCCGGGGCGGGGGGGGGGGGGGGGGGGGGGTACTCCCTATAATGGGCTATACGGGGATGCTCCGCCCGAAAGCGGTACCTTTTTAATGCTGGAGGTATATGAAAGGGTCGGGATTTTACGAAGAATAGGAAAGGGTAGCGAAAACACGCCGTGGAAGCATAAAAAAAGGTAGGGAAAACTGCCATTTAAGTATTATAAAAAGGGCCTTTCAAAATATATCAAACAGACGCACGTAAGGGCTATATGAAAGGGGTACCATTTTCAATGAAAGGTATGTGAAAGGGGTACCTTTTCTGTCAAAAACGGTATATGAAAGGGTAAGGGTTTTGACCTCGGGGCGGAGCATCCCCGTACAAAACTTTGTTGAGTCCCCCCCCCCCCCCGGTCTGTACATTAGCTTATATATGTTTCACTTGTTTTACCATTTTATTGTAATATATTCTTTTTTAAAGTATAGCAGATTAATTAGAATTTCGATTCAACTAGCATCCCCATGTAAATTTACCCACTGCATTAGTTTTTTTTACTTGTTTTTAGGATTCTATCACAATATTGTGAAAACTCATTCTAAAGTATCGTTGGTTAATTAGAATTACTGATTTATTTAGCGTCCCCAATTAGTCCACTTGGGCTAAAGCCCCGTCTACACGAGCAATTTTTATGTGGCAATTTTTTATGTGGCAATTTTTATTTGCCCGTGTAGATGATGAAAAATGGCCAATTTTTATGTGACAACTGTATTTGATGAAAAGCTGGCGTGTTAGTTTTTATGTGGCAAATAAAAATTGCCACATACCGACAATTGTCCGTGTAGACGAGACGCCACATAAAATGTGACAATTTTTTCGACGTCATCTGTAGAACCCAGTCCCTAATATTTACAACAAATTAACAACAAATATTTGTCGATCATCTACACGGGCAAATAAAAATTGCCACATAGAAAATTGCCACATAAAAATTGCTCGTGTAGACGGGGCCATCTACACGGGCAAATAAAAATTGCCACATACAGTTGCCACATAAAAATTGCTCGTGTAGACGGGGCTTACACTTAAATAAAGGTTCTCTCTCTATCTCTCTAGAGCGGGCGAGCAAATAGGCCACTCCGAAAAATACCATAATAATTTTTTATGTGCAGGCTCAGCCTCACTGCACCGGGGTATAATTATTTAAGTATCCTTTGTTAGAATGGCACAATGGAATTCAGAGTACATGTAGGAACGCTAGGACATAACATTGTGTGTTCGTAGTTCATGCTGAAAGCAAAAGAAATTGGAAAAATCAGGCTTACATCAAGCACCACCCAAACCCGCACCTTAAACAGTATTATGGTGTTTTCCATAGTTTCTGGAGTGGGGAATGCGCGTTTGTTGTGCCCATAATCTGGACACTTAGAATTTTATTTTCAATAAATTTTTAAGTGTAAAAAAGAAAATCTAAAATCCCCACTCAGGATTGAATCTGTGACCTCAGCTAGGCTTAAACTTACATAGCTTGCCGTACCACTATACCACCTAGCTTCTCGGGTTGCTAAGTTCTAAATTTAACTATATAAACTGCCGACCCTAACCTCAACTGAAAGCTAACCAGTTACTCCGTCTAAGGTGTCCGACGTCCTTCTGGACGGTATGATTTGGGATTGACCATCCGCGAAAAACAGTTTTAGATACAATGGTGCGGTCATCTGGAATAACCTTCCCCTGGAACTGCCGCAAGCGGAAACTATCAATAGTTTTCGAAGGGGCTGTCACAATTTTTTTGCTTGATCTTCTATACACGGCATTGTTGTGAAGCAGGTTTATTATTTCTCCAGGGTGGGGATAACTTTTACATATTTTAATTTTTTTGCCTCTCTCCCAGTTTCCTATCGGCTCGTTCGCTCGCTCCAGTCTCGCCGAGCATGTTTTTGTGACTGGTAGCTCGCCCGCTTCACTGACTGAAAAGCAACAGCTAGCAGTCTAGACAATATTTATATGTATAAGTGTTGTCTAGAAATTTTGTTTTAAAACAAAAGGTCCTAGACAAAAAGTACCGCCCATTGTACTTGCATAAAACAAATTGCTTCAGGCAAAAGTAAACAAAAGGTACCACCCAATGCACTTGCATAAAAAGAAATCGCTTAGTACATAAGTTTCATTCGTAGGTGGGGTTTCACTGAAGCAGATTGAAGTCGTCACCATGAGCCAAATTACTCCCCAAGATCGCCCTACTTTCAAAGTTGCTCACTGGTATCGTTGCCAAAACCTTGTCGGTCGCGAAAATTTTCTTCTCTTTCAGAAACGATTCGAAGAGATCGTCAACACCATTGTGAATACCAGCGATGACGAAGAGTTGTGGAAATACGTCCGCAGCCTCTTCGACTACGATGACTATGCTGATTGCGTGCCGATTAACGCTGCGAATTTGTCCATCATCCCTAACCCAGTACAGGTGTTCCTGAACGCCCTCGCGCTCGATTGGAACCGAGATATTTCCATCCAGAAGCGAAAGAAGCCGTTTGTGTACACCATCCAAATCGCCCGGCAGCTAATCGCTGGACAGCTCAACGTGCCGCCAGAGTTGGTCGCATTTCAAAGGAACGGTTCTGATCCCAACGCAGTGATCAACAATGGTTTGACTTTCAAGCAAGGAGACGAAGTCGTGGTATGGAATGAAAATCACCCGACTGGCGGCGATGTAGCCTGGAAAATCAGAAAGGATCGCTTTCATCATATCAACATTGTCGTCCTCGACCTTGGAGGGGAACAGGATCCGACCAAAATCGTGAACAAGTTCCTTGCAGTAGTGAATAGCCACACCAGACTGGTTGCGTTCAGTGAGGTGAGTGAATTTTTACTTTTACTTTTTTCTGTTTTTTTTTTTTTCCGCTCCCCGTCGAAAATAGCGCCATACTCTGTTTTCAGAATTAGACAATATTAAATATACACTATTAAAATAAACCATTGCTGGTACATTTGTTGGTACAATTGCGGTAGTTACATATCACACTGGCTAAAAATTACTTGTAGTTGTTCCTTTCTGCTTTTCGCTGCCGTTGGTGAACTGACCAATACAATTTTAATTCGTTAGAGACCTATTGCTCAACTGCTTAAAATTTTCAAGCTGAAAATGCGTGTTAATAAATATTCGGTAAAAGGGGTTCGGTTTCTTGTCTTCCTCACACGCAAGCTAATAACAGATATGTGACAAAGGAAAGCTGATCCGCATCGTAACGTAACGGCCAAAATACTCGGGCAACAAAAAAAAATCAAAATAGAGCACGAAAGTACTTGGGAAGTCATGTTAGTGACTCGAGAATGCTGCAGATCAATAATTTACTTAGTAAAACGTCAATGAGTTAAGACAAGTATGCAAATACGAAAACTGTAATCCAGCCACTAATGAGCTAGATATAGATAGATATAGCCATATTTATGAGGTTATCCTTGTTAGATTGAACATCAATGAAGTATTAAGAGTCCCTTTGTCGGTACAGTAGATGCACATCAGGTGTTCTCAAGAATTCAACTTAATGGTTATTTCATTGCGCTCTGAACATAGTTAATAGAAATTAACTATGCTCTGAAGTATAAAGGGTTTCGATATGGTGGGCGAGTGTTGAATTTTTAACTTCTTTAGTGTTTAGGCGCTATTTTGATTTTCAGTCCGGCGCACTCCTCACGAACTAGTTAATCTATGTTAAGCCACTTTTCTGACTCGCGTGTATATTATTTTTAATTAATAAATGATGGTTGCCCAACTAGTTTAGCTTTTTAGTTATTTTGGGTAACCAGCTACTGTATCTATTTTTAATTTATATATTATGTATGCATCTTTGTAACTTTACAGTAGGAATAAACGTTGTTGTTGTGAACATAGTTTATAGAACAAACTAGTTATGAAGCTCAATAAGTTTCAAAAAGAGTGTACAAAGCTGTTTTGTTTTATGTTGAACGAACCGTGACCCTGCACATTGTTTTGTTTAAAGTGTTAGCCCAAATGTTTCTACTGGTCAGTTGCTCATATGCATTTCAATACCTTTTGTGTTTTGTGCAGGGTCAAGGCAAACGAACAAAAGAAATGGAGAACAAAAACATATAACAAAGGACTGACTGAGTTTCATAACCAGTTTATTCTATTAACTATGTTGTGAAAGATCGAGTGTAAGAAGACATTCTTGTCCAGTACTCTGACAAATTTATGCATAGCATTGCACTGTAACACATTGTGCTGTATCATAGTCTTTTTTTGAATTGCCCATAATACCCTTTTCCCCCCCTAAATTTTGCATTAACTATTGTTTCGAAATGCTCTTGGGAATATGCAGTCCTCCCAAGAGCATTTACAAACAATAGTTTGTGGAAAATTTGGGGGGCAAACAAAGTGTATTATGGTTAATTCGAAAATAGAGAATTGTGCCGTTCTAGAATGTATTGTTAAACTATTTTGTTATGGTCAAATAATACAATACAACGCTATGCATAAATTTGTCCGAGTATTGAACAACCCTCTTTTGTCTGGTATTTTTTTTATTTTCATTTGAAAACAACGCCTATCGGGTAATATTTTGAGATGGATGACTCTAGTTTAATTAGATCCCATACCAGATACCACCATGACTCCGGTGCGGCTTGGATTTTTCCAAGTTCTAGTTGATTTAAGTCATGTTTGACCACGACCACAACTGCATTTTATACAATATTTCAACTTTTCTTTTTCAATGGGATCCTGGCATTTGCAAATTTAAGCGCCCACAACTAAGCACAAAATTGCATCTCAGAGGGCTTAAATTATCAAAGTTTTCCGTGGGGCATACCCCCGGACCCCTCTAGAAAGGCGCGCACATCCGTGCTAAATGTGCGCTCACGCGTCCATGGTCTCATACAAATTTTTAAGGCCCCTTCTTTCTAAAATTCCTGGATCCGCCCCTGCGCTTACAAAGGCTGTGAAATCAGGAAACTCTTTTCATATGCCTAATCATTTGACGATATACCGCACTGCAAGGGATGTTTGGAATTGTTCCAAAATTCGTGGTATACCACTATTTATATCACAATTTTTTCTTAACAACTGTTTCTGTTCAGTTTATGACGTTGTTTTATTTGTAACAATTAGACAACCGTGCGACGTCATAATTATTGAAAAAGGCGGCGCGCGGGAACTTTAAAAGCGAAAATAGACGATATTCATATTAATTTTTTTGTACACAGAAAAAATATTTCCATTTGTTGTTAAAATAATTTCGACTTTATATCCAGCCTATTTAACGTCAAATTTGTCATGACAATGGAGGGTCCCTTTAATGAATGGTTTAGCAGACCGATACCCTCGGGCATAACTTTTGATATGTGGGTGATTATAACAGCGCTGAATAATGCACTGCGCATGTTCGTTACGTCACTGCTTTTACTCATGGTGGAAACTTTGCGAATGAGTCAGTCTCTTAAGTGAAAATTTTACCTGAATAAAATTAGATATAATAGAGCAGTTTTCAATTGAGTATGAAAAGTAATTACACAATTGCTTTGGTTTTTCATTGCTACGCTTTGTGATTGGCTAAAAAATCTCGCGCCACTTTCTCGACCAATCAGAAGGAAAACCAAAACCAATCGCGACTTGCTCGCACGCGTTTTCGGCGCCGCCGACATGTAATTACTTCGAGCTCTGATTGGTTCATTGGATTGTTTATGACTGCTGTGATTGGTCACTCAATTGAAAACTGCTCTATTGTAGTGGCTGTCCAAAATCACAAAACAATTTCCTTAACCACGCAACACGGTGCTTATCCAACGGTATGGGAAAACCCCATAAATAATTTAAGTACCCGCTACAGTCGGCGCTTGTTCCCGCGCGGTGGCCGCATTTCGAACCGCTGACTGTTCATTGTTGTTTAGCGCTGTCGGATAATTATATTTCTTTTATCTTATCTCCAGGTCTCTCACTTGAGTGGCACACGACTCCCAGCCAAACGGTTGTGTGAAGAAATCCATAAAAAGAACAGAAATGTCCACGTCCACGTTGATGGAGCCCAAAGTTGGGGCGCCTTCAAGCACGACCTCAAAGACATGGGCTGTGACAGCTACAGTGGAGGGAGTCACAAATGGTTTTTGGGCCCCAAGGAGACCGGCATCTTGTACATGAGGAAGGAGTGCATCCCAAATTTCGCGCCAAAAGACATCGGCTACAACGGAGAGATGGAACCTCCACCCACCATGCCAGACGAACCCCTGCCATTGGATGCCTCCAGATTTGAGATGGTTGGCCAGCGAAATGACACCAATCTCATCGGGCTTCTTTACACTGCAGACTTGATGGGCCTCATTGGCTTTGACAAGATTGGAGACAGGATCAAGGAACTCACCGATCGCCTGCGACGCAATTTGGAAAAACTGCAGCGCGCGTTGGAGGAAGAATTCCAAGATAAAATCTTCGAGATCGAGACACCGGCAACTTCTTACATGCACCATGGCATCATGGTGATCAAGTTTGAAGATCAAACACCAACGGCTAAGGCGTCAAAGCGCCGCAGACGTACGAAAGCCCAAGAATCTAAACAACAGTTGAATGAGCAACTGTATGACTTGCTGTACGAGGAACACAAGATTGGAGTCTCCACCAAGAAGGGTAACAGGATGCGTTTTTCGCCTCATATCTACAACACCGAAGAGCATATCGATCGAGTGGTTGAAGCTATGAAGTTCGAATTGCGCCGCATCCTCAGTGCCTGAAGCAAAATGCACTGGAAGACCTGGAACTCTCATGATTCTCTTGGATAGACCGGACCGGTACAGTAATAATGAAAATAGGCAACCGAACTCGGTAATTCCTATACCGATAATTTTCAGAGAGATCAACGTTTACATAACGTTGTAGTAAATCTTGTTATTACTTTGCGTATATCGCACCATGTTATCTGTATTTCAATGGAGTTTGCTATTAAAACATTTGATTTTCAAGTGAAGGATTTACCATTTTATTTTTTAGGGGGGGGGGGGGGGGGGGGGGAGGAGGGTTGGGCAAAAAACAAAACAAAAAACATTCCTGTACAGCAAAAGTAGAGAAAAAAATTCGTAAACAGCGAGCGAAAGAAAATAAAAGTATGGAACAATCTCAAAGAAAAAATCTTGCACAGCCTAAAGACGGAAAAAATCCATTATTCTTGACAGTACTACGGATTTTTGTATAAAACAAATTAAGATAACTAGAGGAGGATTGCTGAAATTTCGAAGATAGCAAATGATTGGCCGTTTTTATGCTAGAGACGTTAAAGTCGTCTAGACGCAATTAACGTCTCAGACGTTAAATGCGTCTGGTATAAAAACGGGACGCATTAAAGTAGATGGCCACAGAGAAAAACACGAGATTTTCTAAAAAAAAAACTATTCTCGGAAGCAACTGGACACGACAAAAGTCGTCCCCAAATAAATTTTAAGAGCACGAATATACAAATAGGGCTAAATTCGTCCTCGTTAAGGCCGTCCCGTTTTTATACTGGACGTATTTAACGTCTGAGACGTTAAAGTCGTCTGTTAAGTGCGTCTGAACGACGCACTTAAAAGAAGACGTTAAAGTCGTCAGACGTTAAATCTGTCTGGCTTATTTTCCGTTTTTATACTAGACGTTAAAGTCGTCTCGAGACGACTTTAACGTCTCAGACGATATTAACGTCTGTAGCATAAAAACGGCCAATTTTATATTGCATCTGTTCATAAACTCAGGCATGTTTCAACATAGACTGCCCAAGCGCGTAATGTAACACTCGTGGGCGTGACGTGTGGCTTGCTTCGTGTTGTTTTATGAAATATGAAGGTTTGTTTACACATGATTTTTGATGCGATTTTTGTCGCGCTCTCCAAAATTGTAAGTGTAAACTAGCGGCGATTTCTGTGTGATTCCGGAACGATATTGTTTGCTGCGATTTACCGTGATTTTCCAAAATCGCCGCCAAATTAGAACTTAGAATGGCCGTTTTTATGCTAGAGACGTTAAAGTAGTCTAAACGTATCAGACGTTAAATGCGTCAGGAATTAAAACGGGATGCATTAAAGTAGACGGCCAAACAGAAAAAATACAAGATTTTCTTAAAAAAGCTATTCTCGGAAGTGACTGGACACGACTTAACTCGAGAAACTCCGAGATCTCGCCTTACCTTTAAATCCTTTGTAAAATTTTTGATGTGTTCATATGTGAGGGCGGACTGGCTCGGTTACCGAGATCTCGGTTTTTCCAACCGGGATCTCCGTAAGCGGGCTGGAAAACTTTGCCATATGAACACTTCATCCCGGTTACCGGGACGAATTCTTCGCAACAGCGCATGCGTTACATGGTCGATGACGTAGCAGCGCGGTTGGTAAACATGGCGGGAAGTGAGGAATGTTCTTCTCTCTCGAATCCTAGGAAGTTCCGTTGGCAAACAGAGATATTCAGCCAATTGATTGACTGTTTACTTAACTACAAGTCTAAAATGGCGTACAGAAGCCTTGATTTCGACGCGGACAAGCAAATTCAATACCAGGAATTGCGAGTGGAGATGGCGAAGCTTCATATCGACGAAGAGTTCATGTTCGGGCCTGTGGTCGCTTGCCATTTCCCGGATGATTATGACACACTTTCAGAAAAAGGGAAAGCTAAAGCAAAGAGACATATACTTTGGCCTTTTCTCATCTCGGAAACCGGGCTGAATTTTCTCATATGAACCCAAGGCGAAATCCGTCCCGGTACGCGGGCCAGCCCGGTCAACCGGGCTCATATGAAGAGGCCCTGAGACGTTAAAGTCGTCTGTTAAGTGCGTCTAAACGACGCACTTAAAATAAGACGTTAAAGTCGTCAGACGTTAAATCCGTCTGGCTTATTTTCCGTTTTTATACTGAGACGTTAAAGTTGTCTCGAGACCACTTTAACGTCTCAGACGATATTAACGTCTCTAGCATAAAAACTGCCAATCAAATACACCCAAATAGATTTCTCAAATTCTGGGCGGGCCGGTTTGCGGTTCAATCCTAAGTAAGTGCCTTGGCACTTTTAGAGATCTTATAATTGGCATAGCTGACTGTATAAAGCTATCTAAGGATAAAGATGTTACTACTTCTGAAGGAAGTAAGTTCCAGACTCTGATTGTTCTTGGGAAGAAGGAATAGCTGTGAGCTAATACAGTTGACTGCTGTTGTTGATAGTTAAGCGATGAGCATGAGTCTGAATGGGGGTACCTCGATAACATGCACTTAACACTTAGCACTTAATTTTTCCGAATAGTCTATGACTTGTTAGAAAGTGTTTCTTCACGGATGTAGTCTATAAGAATGAAAATGCTGTGTCTATATTAGAATCATTACTTCTTGAGGTTATTTTAGTTTATTCTGTTGTGGAGTAGTGTCTTGCGCTTGACAGAACCTTTGCAGACGGAGAAGACAAGGAATGTCGCGTTACCTGAACAACTGATTAAGATAACATCTGTCATAAGTTGACTGATTTCAATTAACTTCATTTTAATTTGAAAATATATTTACAGCGTTACGCAATATGTTTTTTTTTTCTCTACTGCGTCTCGGTAATTATTTTTCTCCGACCTGGTGTCGTAGGATTTAATGTTTCAAAATTGCACGATATTTTTTCATGCCGTTTGCAACACACTGGCTGGGCCAGATGTAGTTCGAATCGGATTAGGGCGGGGGGTAAACATGAATTTGAATGAAATTTAAAGAGGTTTAAAGAAGGGATAGAAGAAAGAAAATGATTTTTGGAACACCAACAGACATTGCTAGTGGACTAACTTGGTGTCCGCCTATTAACTATTAACTACAAATTCTATTTTTAAAACTCCACTAAATCTTCAATATTCCTTATTTCTCTTAATTTTACAAATCCTTTGAGAAAAACTATTTCCTTCCAAACATACCCAAAAATTTAAAAAACACCCCATAACATAGATTCATGAAATGAGCAGAGAGTTTTTGAAACGTGAACGAGATATTTCCATTAATACCATGTTAAACAGGTTACTGAGCCGGGCTGTGATAGGAGGCAAGGGTGAAATATGGAATGGGTCATTCGACAATTAAAAAAATGCCACATTTTCCAAGGTTTTTTTTTCAAGTTTTTATTGATAATTTCGATAGATACAGGATAACAGGAATACAATAATTAATAGCAATATAATAGAACAGTTTTCAATTGAGTGTCGTAAAACCAAAACCAAAGTAATTACTCTGACCAATCACAGCAGTCGTAAACAATCCGATGAACCAATCAGAGCTCGAAGCAATTACATGTCGGCGGCGCCAAGCGCGGGAAAACGCGTGCGAGCAAGTCACGATTGGATTTGATTTTACTTCTGATTGGTCGAGAAAGTGGCGCGAGATTTTTTAGCCAATCATGTAAGACTGTATTCTACCTGGCTTGCTTATTGCTTAAACCTTAGACAGTTCATTGAAAAGTTTTTTTTTACATTTTTGAAATTATTTTAAGAGCTTACATTTCTCCCAAGTAACCGGCATGCTTCTGCACCTGACAATAGTTACACCCTTAGAGCTTAAAGCAAGTTAATAACTCTAGATTTTACTTTTATTATTAAATTATATAGACTTTCTGTATTATATATCCATATCTGCTATATAGCTATTATAAAAACCGGCATGCTTCCGCACCTGAAATAGCTTATTTATCTTATTTATCATACACCTTAGAGCTTAAAGCAGGTTAATAACCCTGGATTTTACTTTTATTATAAAATTATTATCTATTATAAAAAATCTGACTGATCTCCCTAAAATAGGGGAAACTGCTATGTTTCAAGGTCACGCGTTGTGACGTTGGCCATTCCTGTGTTCAGTGCGGATCGGAGGCGAGCAGCAGCGTTTGTCTCACGTGAGTTCAAATTTTGAAGGAAAATGTATTCTTTGAATTCGTTTGAGTCGGCTTTTTTGCAGATAAGAGGGAGGACATATTCTAAAGTTCGGAGTTGAATTTGAAGGCCAATCCGCCATCAGTCAAACTGATCTAAAATTTGGCGTAAACATAGTAGGGGCGAATTATTTAAGAAATAGGCGCGCAGATGACCAAAAGCCATATATTCATGGTCTGATTTAGTAAACCACTGTAAGACTTTAGACAACCTTACAAGAGACAGCAACTTATTTGCCCATATTTTATCAAAAATTCAAGGAGGATCTCAATGGGGGTGTAGCTTTGACGGTTGACGGTTAAATTTTTTCCGATTTTGACGGTTGGCGGTTAAATTTTAGGGATTTTGACGGTTGACGGTTATCGAGAGGAAATTCCTTCTATGAATTCAAGTTAATATTAACTTTCTTTTTAATATTAACTATTGTGTTGTGGAGGTCGTTTTGGTCTTTTACTTGTGAAATGAAGTGAAATTTTACCAACGTACTCTAAGACCTCTAACAATATATAATTATTTTGAAAATATTTAATTTATACGATGAAGTGTAAATATTACCTAGTGTAATTACGTATACAGACCTTACAATGTGTTCAACTCTAGCTACCTCTGATAATGGAGCCCATATAAAAATGACGGGGTGCTCGTCGGAAATATTCGAAAAACACCCTAAAAGGTACCGGAATCTCGTTTGATGGGCGTGGCTCAAAAAAAATGTTTACCCCAATTGAGGTACCAATTCTTAAACAACACATGTCGTATTCTGTCATATTTTTCGGCTCATACCCTAAAAGGGACCGCGATAATTCTAACGGTGGTCATTTTAGATTTTAGTACCCTAAGCGGTACCAATCTACACATTTTAACCCCTAAAAGGTACGACGAGCACCCCGTCATTTTTATATGGGAGTCCCCCCCCCCCCCCCCCCCCCCCCCACGGGTAATGGAGACTCCCGCACTGCTCTGTTAGGCTCATATGAGAGGGGCATCTTTGAGCCGGATTCTGTTATCTACATGGAAATCAAACGTGCCCTGTCCACAGAAGATGGTACCTGTTGATGAGTAAGGAAGTCAAGAATCTATGCTGAACGGATAAGTCACACTTGCTTATGGAAATAATGCCTTGCCGTTTAGCTCGCTCTCTCCGTCGCCGGTAACGAGGAGTGGCAGCTCCAGGTCCAGCTCCTAGCTTCCGAAGGGACTCTAATTTACTTTGCTTCCTACTTAGCAAGGTTAGTCCCTCACAGTTCAATGAAATTGTATCTCGCTTCTGTGCGTAATCTCCACATTTCCTGTGGACATAGCGATCCTTTGGTGAGAAAACTGCTTCTGAAGAAAGTCCTACGGGGTATTTTCCGTTACCAGGGGCAGAGTCGGGTCCTCCGTCAACCGGTCACCCCAGGGGTTTTACTTGCTATTCGCCTCTTCCTGCGAGCCTGTTTGGGTTCCAAAGATTCCTCCATGGTGTGGGCCGCCTTTACGCTCGCCTTTTATGGTTTCCTTCCCTGTTGAGTGAATTTACTTACCAAGGAGTTCGCAATTTTCGTTCTCGTTTCGACCTGGGTAGGGAATGGGTGTCTTTTAACCCCAGTCCGGCTAGCCCGCAAAACAGTCAGCAGGACACCGCTCGTCACACCGGAATCCCCTATCGCAGCCTTAAAGGACATAGCGTTCGCATCGGCGCGGCCTCTACAGCGGCTGCTACAGGCCGAGCTCAAATGAGCCGAGACCAAATTTGTTTGCCAAATCTTTTATACCGAGGAAATCGATTAAATGTACTTGTTTAAAACTACCAATGCTTTTTGGGTCCTCACCAATGGAAATTCACGTCTTATATCTCTTGATTGGTTTCTCTTCTGCTTTACGATAAAAGCTTACCAGGACTTTCAGGACCCTCGACATGATCAGGAATCAGGCTTGGCTTGGCTTGGCTTGGCGTGGTCAGAAACAAGTTATCAATGTAGTAAATCATTAATATTTTGAAACCGGAAGTATTTCCAGATAGAAGCCTGTTGTGATGTCGGTTTAGGCGCAAATTGGTGGAAAAGAACATAAAGTGAGTATATTTGGGAACATGGAAACTGGTTTACCAGTTTAAAGGTTCTTTGAGAGCCAGAAGTCCGTGATGAGCAGCTAAAATAAAGAGTGAGATCTGAAAGAGCTTGAAGCCGTTTGACGGTAAACATTTTTTGACGGTTGACGGTAAAAATTACCCTTTTTTGACGGTTGACGGTTAAATTTTAGGCCGTTTGACGGCTGACGGTTAACCCCATTGAGACCCTCTTCAAGCTCTCGCCATTTCAATAATTTCAATACCGCAGTGCTTAAAGGGACACTGTCACGAGGGCGCATGCGCCAGTTTCTTGAATCGAAACTTGAAAAGTTTAGCCTAAAGTTTTCAAGTTGAAGTGTCAATTTCAAAATGGCGTCGACAAGTGGCGGCGGTCACGCTGGAAAACGAAGAAACTCTGGACGGAAAAGGAGATTTGGTACGCCGGAAAGAGTGGTTGAAATTCCATAAACGTGTTTATTTCGAAGATACAATTTAATTCATGGCATAAAGCGAAATTCATCACAGTCTACGAAACTTGCTCCGATTCTGTCTTCGCGGCGGACTTGTTGTCGCTGGAATATTGCTCACGTTACGTCAGAAAGCAAAGGATTTTATATTATTAGCGGTGTGAGAGTCGGGACGTGACCCTTCAATCGGAAAGCGGTATTACAGGGCGGCCGTTGAAAAGACTTTGTATGAGTTAAAAATAACGTAGCTTTCGAACGCTAAATAATATATAGCGAAATTTAGACATTTATTCTATAAAGCGACACTACTAAACTCACCTCTGGCGTATTATTTTGTCCTTTGAGGTTTTTCTAGTCGTTTCCGGTTTCTTTGTCGCCTCTGGTTTCCCTTCATAAGACGGAGTCAAGGCAAAACACTCGGTTTGAAACAGACTTTCACTCAGAGGTGATTTGCGTTCCAAAAATCCATCCGATCGGTGAGTTTTTCAGCTACAATTAAAGAACTATTTCCCTTCCACAACAAAACATGTCTGGTTTTTTGAAAATCATGCATATTACGCTGAAAATGAGCATTTTTTGCCACCGATTCCAAGATCATAATGGCGCCCAAATGTCATCCTCGTCCCCAGAGCTCCACGGTTTTTTTAAATTGCGTCTCTTGTAGCTCTGGTAACGGACAAAAATTTGCATATTTTGATTGGCCGTTTAAAAATGAATGCGCAACAAGGTAAAAACTTTTACCCTTCTGCGTATAAGGTTTTTCTTCGGGTTGAATGTGGGCTGAGATTGTTGTTGGTTTTCTCCTTGCTCCGAGAGGTTTTTCTCCGGGTACTTCGGTTTTCCCCTCTTCTCAAAAACCAACATTCTAAATTCCAATTCGATCTGGATAGAGGACCTGCATGAAAACCAGCTGCGGCTGATGTGGCTTTCCTCTCTAAATATAGTTATTTATTTATTTATTTATTATTTATTTATTTAAATTTCAAATCAGTGTTGACTATGACGACTACATCAACAAAACCAACGTTTCAATTTCAACGCAATCAACGACCAATGTCACCCAGTTTTGTTGTTTGGTTTAGCAGGTAAAGATACGGCTGCTAAATTTCAAAGTATAACGGGATCTGATTGTCGCTAAATATGAGCGATTCGTTTCCGAAAATAATCAAAGCTATAAGCGGCCACGAATATTTAAGAGAGGCAGAAATCCTGAAGAGAGCCCAAGGGCGAAAAGAAATATTACCACAAGGTGACCCATTTTAAATAACAACAACACAACAACGCCATCAGCACTCTCGTAAGCAAGTTTTATTTCCTTTATTAGCGTTCAACAACAACGCTATCAGCACTCTCGTAAGCAAGTTTTATTTCCTTTATTAGCGTTCAATAACAACGCTATCAGCACTCTCGTAAGCAAGTTTTATTTCCTTTATTAGCGTTCAACAACAACGCTATCAGCACTCTCGTAAGCAAGTTTTATTTCCTTTATTTACTGAAGTAGTACTGTTTGCTACAACTTGAAATACAAATCTAGGGAAACGAAGGTCACTTGAAAACTCATGAAACGAATGCAAAACAAAAATTCCTCGATATTTCTTACCACTGTTCGATGAAATAAGCCTAATCAATGACCCCAGCGTGTCCATCAACAAACTTAGCTGTCCCATCAACTGAATTGGTCGGACATAGCGTTCAGAGGCGAAACGATAAATACACAGCTCCCAAACGTACTAACGAAAGAAATCGGTTGAAATATCGAGGCTTTTCTAAAACCAGTACGCAAAACACAAAGACAATCTTTCGTTTATAAACTTCGGAACTGCAGAATTGTCGGCGCCATTTGCCAACATAATTTTGATCAGGCGCAAAGAGTTTTGGTCAGTTTTCAACGGAAAGAAGCTCATTATTTTGAGAAAAATTAAAAGATAGTAACGACTAATTTTTTTGATACATCCTATCCCATATTTCCATTTATTATCAAATAAAATCCCACTAAATAAAACGAAAAACGCCTCGGACGTTTAACCGCGGTGGAATTCCACACACACGACATTCTCGTCTCCAAAGCTCAACCAAACGAAACGAGGGCTCTGGGGACGAGAATGCACACACGAAAGGTTTTATTATTTCCGGTTTCTGGTATCGAGCAAGCGCAATAGTACATTAATGCATTAGGCATGCGCTAACGGATGTTAATAATAATAATAATAATAATAATAACGAATATTTTAACAGGATGTAACCCATCATTGTATGAAACACTGTTATCAACAGGGTCCTGCAAATTAAACAACAACTAAAATAAATATAAGATAAGAAAAAGCGCTGAAGCCTAAAACATAAAAAAACCATAGACATTATAAAACTATAAAAGTTCCATAAATTAGTTAAAGTGTTCACTTAATGCTTTCTTGAATAAAAATCTAGAAGTTAAGGACTTAAGTTCAAATGGTAGTTCATTGAAGACCTTGGCTCCTTGATAGTACAGTAAAAGCTCTTTTTTCCAAGTTTTAGACGAACTTTAGGTAATTTCACTAATGAACCATTGTTTCTTGTGGTATTGGAATGAGGGGATCTTTCAAAGTAGGTCTTAAAGGGGGTGCAAACATTATTCTGAAGACAGTCAAAGACAAACTGACTACTTTTGCGCTTAATTAAGTTTTCTGCTGATGGAAGTTTTAAATTACTGTTACCAATGATTTTCAGACTTCGCTGCCTGTCAGTGTTCTTTATCAGACTTTTTCGAGTGTCTGACCAGCCAAATCCAAGGGATCCGCAGTATGTGAGAAAAGGCAAAATCATAGTCTTATGCCTGCTGCATTGTTGTACGTTCTATCAAAGTGTTATGTAAAGTTCAAATTTTGGTCCAGGTCAATGCCAAAATACTTGCCCAAGTACGACATCCGGAAGGCTTTGGTCCCAGAGCCTTCTTTTTTTTTCGCTTACGAAACGAAACGAGGGCTCTGGGAACGAGAATGCCCAAATGTTTTCAAGTAGACCGGAAGTGAGCCTGGTCCGCGCATGCGAATGCGTGTAACCTTCTTTTGAAGAAATATGCGTGTTAAATTTCAGTTAAAATATATGGTACGCTGTTTTGAAAAATGCCTCGGCATATATTTTTTTCAGTTAGATAACATTCCACTGTTTAATGTCTTTCCTGCACAGCAATGATTTCTATGGCCTACGATTATGATTTCTTATGTTTACAACAGAGTTTGAGGTGAGCAATAGCAGTGTTGCTTTAGAATCCATCGACCTGAAAGAATTAGCTTACAACGGGTGCTTGTAAAAGTGATCAGAAAGAATTTCACGAACGCTGTATGTATGAATGAATAAAAGAATAAAAGAGTAAGTATGAATAAAAGAGTATGAAAGTATGAATAAAATGGTTCTATTTTATCAAGCGACACTTTATTAAGTGAGTAATCAGTAGAACATTCTCTTCTGATTCTCGTACAGTGTATATTTCAGGATTACATGTATTTTGCCGGTTGGACTTTGATTTTGGCACGGTTCTTAATTTTTTGTTCATTTTAAGGCTCAAACATTTAGGTTTCAGTGACTTTTTAAGGCCTCATTTTGGTTCATTTTGGTCTGTTTTTTTAACTGGAAAATTAGCGCCCGATTTAGTCTCTGCTTAGAGCGATAATTTTGGTACGGGTAGTCCTTAGTTTTCCCTATCGACGGTTTAATATATCTGGTATTCCGTCGAACTGTGAAATGGCTTATTTACGCTTCACAATCCGTTTATATACAGTCGCAAAAAGCATTTTTAAAAAGCCTTTAGAATAGCTTTCCAAAGTAGTTCCGTACATTACATCACCCTAGGAATGAATATGAAACATGTTTGCTCGATAATATTGGCCCTTTGATAATTTCAGCAGGGCCGTCATGTTGACCATAGCAATTAGAATTATTTTATTTGTCTATACCTTCGTTGTAATAGCTCTCCTGGTAGATATTAAGGTTTCTTTAATTTGGCTTGGACTCGTTTGTTAGATAAGTAATCGGCTGAAGTTTATATTATCTTTGTGGAAATGTTACTGAGGATCAGTAAATTTCTTAGGCCGTGATTTACTGTCTATTTTAATAGACTTAAATAGTCTATGGCGTGCAAGACTTGTGAGAAAGTGTTTCTTCACGGATGTAGTCTAAGATCCAAGAATGAAAATGCTGTGTCTATATCAGAATCATTACTTCTTGAGGTTATTTTAGCTTATTCTGTTGTGGAGAAGTGTCTTGCGCTTATACAGGGTCTGGAAGGAGGTCTTCATGATCCGGAATTAGCCGAAATAGAGTACGTGATGTTCCCGGGGGGGGGGGGGACTTGACCAATATTTGGGTAAAGGGGTGCCGCTGAGGATCTGAGACCCTGATCCTGTTTAGGACAAAAATAAACGAAAATACCTACCCTGTCTAGGACACGGCTCGAGCGTGGTTATTGATCTGAGCTTTAAAAAAATGGTAGACCCCGGGGTGTTGTTATGTGAATTAAATGAATCGTCAGTTGAGCATCATGTAATGCAACCCAAATTAGTATTACTTTTTTACTAGCCAAGTTGAACAGAGTACGAAAAAATATTATATAAAAATAACATGCGTGTACGAAAAACACATGTCACACTTTATTGGTTTTCTTTCTTTTATTGCGTCTCACTGTCAAATAATCTTCTTCACAGCCGTCGGGTCAAGTAACGCTATCCGTAGCGTTACGTGACAAGATTGGATCACGTAACTCTCATCTTGTGTGACCCAAATCCGTACAAATTATTTTTCACAGAAACTTACCATGAGTTTTTTCTCTATATATTACTTTTACCTATATATTACTATTCCACTGATCAGTGGCAGCAGCCCATCTGTCAGTGATCGGTTAATTTTGCCTGTCATGGGAGGGGTGGGAGTCATAAAATATTCCCTTTGGGTCCCCTCCCACGTCAACATAAGGTGATACCGCAATGAATGTGTGTTAGCAATAAATTAGTGATGGTTTATATACATTACCAGAATATCCTCACAAATATCAATATCAATTTCTATGTACAAGCTGATTTTATCAAGATATACTGCTTTAGAAATTCGAAAAACAATTAAGTGTTTTTTGGTTTCTTTGTTTGTTTGTTTCTTTGTTCAGTCAAAAGCATATTACAGTTATTTCCCTCAGGCCGAGGGGAGCTGGAGCAAGATAAACTACGCGAGGCGAGGGGCATGATGGAACGAGAAAAGTCTAACTTAAAGTGGACCTAAACCCAAAATTGTTTTTTTCGCTTAATCAACTCTATGTACGTTGAAAAATTGAACAGTTAAATATTTCTTGTTTTAACGTTGCGTTAGTGAATTATAGAGGTTTGAATTTACAAAATGTTAATAAGATGACGTCAAATCAAGAATCTTTTATTATACAACTACTTGTTTCTTCCTCCAAGTAATATTTTTTTACAAATCAATTGACTATTAACAGTTTTTATTTAGTATTTCTTAAATTGATTATCCTTAAGCTGTGAACTGCGTATTGTAAATTGAAGTAGAATAATGGTGAAGTCTTGATTTGACGTCATCTAATTAGCATTTTGTAAATTCAAATCTCTATAACTCACTAACGCGACGTTAAAAACAATAAATATTTCACTATTCGACTTTTCAACGTACATTGAGTTGATTAAAAGAAAAAAAAAATGGGGGTTAGGTGCACTTTAACACAATTAATGGACCTCTATATCTGTTTGTTAGTGGGTCATTTTAAGTAGATAAATGTTTTTCTAGTCTTCTGAAAACTGTTTACAGTAAATAACGTTTAAATATTAAGGTTGCCAGATTGAAATTGATTTAGATCGCCGTTTTAAGACAATTAATGGACATCCACGTCTGTTTATAAGGTGGGTCATTTAAAGTAGATAAATGTTTTTCTTGTCTGTGCTATATATGTTTTCTGGACACAGTAAACATCCTTTAAATATATTAAGTAACACTGTCACCTATTTTTAGTATCACTTTGAAATGCCAAAAAACATATTTGTTTCAATGTATACTCTACCAGTGCACAGAAACTAGCCGATTCGTTATCTTTGGCTGCGGATGGCCAGGATGGAAATGGATTGTAACTTGAAAAAATTGGCCAATTTTTTCAAGTTCCTCCCAAGAGTAGTGGAAAAATCGCAGAAAAACTTATTATGGTTTGTTCTTCCTTAAAGAAATCAGTTGATATTATCTTCTTGGTGTTCTAAAAGCAATTTTATGTTTGAGCAAAGGTACTTTGTCATATATTTAGTGTATTTTGACCAAAACACAGCAAAATCTGCGTGACAAGGTTGGCCAGGTTGGCCAGATTGAAATCGATTTAGACCGCGGTTTTGTTAACCAACGTCTAAATTTCGTTTAAATAACCGGCCCTATAGAATTAATTCCTACAAGTTTTTAATCATGATATTTGGCAGTCCGTTTCTTCTTCTCTTCCACGCTCCAAGCTCCTTGGACTCTAGCCTGAGATGTTTGAGCCATCTTCTGTATTCACGGCTGGTTGACGCTCTGAACACGTACGATTCTTTACCCACTGAAACCACTTCGAATGCATCCTTCAGCTCTGTAACAAGACAACGACATTAGCTCTTTAACTCCCAAGAGCCGATATACGAAGAATCAAAATTCTAGAAAAAATCTAAAATTTCATTTTGGAAAATAATGAAAAACAAATGATACCATGCAAAAGCACTGACGAAGAGGTTTCATTTGAATGGTCACACCATAGGATTTCGTCAACAGACTCAAAAGTTAGAACTACACTACATGTCTCCATAATTTTATGACTTTGAGAAGAGTGCAGTCTTTAAACTGAAAGTGCCGTTGCATTCTTGGATGTTCTTTATTGTAACCTAATACGTCTCCTTTTTAAATTTGCTGTTCCATATTTTTCGTATTCTAACCTAAACTTCTGTTGTTCCCGGCCTATAATGTAAGGTGTCCTCATTGGTATAATTGAAACTGCTAATGAATACCAATGTTTAACCAATGAATGCTGATGACTGCCAATAATTAACCAATGAATTCCCTCCAGTGTGGACCTATTTTTTAACTCACCAGAGTCTCTGTAAATCACGCACATGTCCAGAAACAATGGATCCTACAAAACAAAAGATTAAATTGTTGGTACGTCATGTCAGCTCGCCTCTCAACGTATGTAGCAAAACAATTCTTGAAAGAGGGACAAATCATGGTCCGTTCTCTCCCATTTTTGGAACGAAAATGCATGTGAGAACTTGAAAAACATTAGGCTGACTTTATTCAAGTTGCACTTCATTCAGATCCAGTTCGTCTACGATTAGAGACACGCCTTGACAGTTTTGGTACACTAGGGTGGTGATCTATCACAAAATTGAATCATTAGAGAGCTTAAGACCCCCCGGGGAGTACTCCCTATAATGGGCTATACAAGGATGCTCCGCCCGAAAGGGGTACCTTTTTTTAGGCTGGAGGTATATGAAAGGGTCGGGATTTTACGAGTTGAAGTACGTGAAAGGGTAGGGATTTCACGAAGAATAGGAAATGGTAGCGAAAACACGAGTTGAAGCATAAAAAAAGTAGGGAAAACTGCCATTTAAGTATTATAAAAGGAATCAGTGGTCGGTTCCGGCAATTCTACTTTTTACAAAAAACGCGGATTACGAAAATGAAAAATGCCTTAAAATCAAGGTCTTTGTTTGTATTTTACACTCAAAACAAAAAAAGGACACCCTTTTTTAACTTCGACTCGCCGTTATGAAAACCTGAGAAAAGTGCCCCCTTTTCTTATACCATGCGCGATTTAGGGGTAACACTTATTCTTTTGTTAAAACAATAGAATATTAGAGCACAAAAGAACGACAATACAATAGAATACAATACCATAGAATATATTAGAATACATAATTTTACCTAATACAATGAATGTGTACAATGTACAATAGAGCTAACACCCTAAATCGGGCATCATATGCCTTTTCTCATAAAAAGCCGGACATTTTTAGGATTTGTCTTCCGATATAAAGTGAACCAACTTTCTTGAGTAATATTTATATCTCACTAATCACAAAAAAGCGAGAAAGGAAAATTTCTCGAGTTTTTTCAGCTTTTTGCCTTTTTATACAAAGTCGAAAAAAGTCGACTTTTTTATCTTTCTTTGTTTCGACTTTTCGGCGGACAGTTGTCAAAAAAAGGCGGGTATCCTAATCGTTCGGGCCTCTCGACTGACAGCTGTCAAAAAATGGCGGGAAATTCTGAGCAATCCTGACGTTAATTTACAAGTGTTGCACACTTTGTGTTCAATGCTTGAAGATGTCGGACTGCATCAAGATTAAGATGGACGAGAAAGAGGTCAAACTTAAGTCCTCAACTCTAAACAACGGTAATCTGGCCATGATATTCAGGCTCGATTTAAACCAGGGGATCTACATTTCCTCCGAAGAAGGGGAGATAATTCTCCCATCAGATACTGGCTTTTACCACGTCGAGGACTTGGAGAAGACGTACTTCGTAAACGGAGAACGAATGAGTCCGAACTCAGTTAGCTCAGTAGTGCCCGCAGTGCAGTCTACGTCGATTGGTATACCTCTTTCCTACCAGAGGACGGCCACAAGAACAAATCTCAACCCTCCGCCTGGACAGAGTGCGCAGGCCGTACTAAAACGACCGACCTTCACCACGACAAAGAAGGGTCAAGTGGCATGGAAGAAATCGCTTGTTGTGGTGGATGTGCTGCCGTCTGGAGAAATCAGAGAAAAGTTCCAGGTGCATATGTCGCTCACCGAAGAAACTTCGTCGGTCGGTGAAGTACAGAGGCTATTAAAACAGCAATTAGGCTTTGAAGTAATTCTTCTGGATGCAAAACATTTGCCTGTCATGGGTGGAGAGACCACAAACGGATTGAGCTCTGCAGCAGTGGTCTAATATTACCTAAAATGACCTACAAAGGTGTTGAAAATGATCTAAAATGGCATAAAAAGTGATGATTAAAAAAAAGTGACCAAAACTCCTAAAATTATTTATCTAAACTGCTCTACTGAGACACAATCGAAACTTAAATTTTTTGCACTAAGTCGAAAGATAAATGGAATGCAGGAAGTCTTACCTCGCTCACACACTGTTGAATGACAGCATTTATCTCCGCTTTATTCAATTTGCTTACACCGTGTTTAAAACAAAATAAACGCAAGTTTCTTTCAGAGAAGCCTCTTCTTACTTCCGGAAACCTTTGCTTGAATAGATTACTGATCTCCTTGTATGTTTTGTTCGCTTTTATCTGACTCCTTATCACGTTAATGTTACTTTCAAAATATTCCATAATGGTCGGCGCCAAATTCAAACTGAAAGTCTTACCAGTCGACAAACGGCGCGAAATGTTGACAGCTGTCACCTTGACAGCTGCCAGCCGAAAAGTCGAAACAAAGAAAGATAAAAAAGTCGACTTTTTTCGACTTTGTATAAAAAGGCAAAAAGCTGAAAAAAACTCGAGAAATTTTCCTTTCTCGCTTTTTTGTGATTAGTGAGATATAAATATTACTCAAGAAAGTTGGTTCACTTTATATCGAAGACAAATCCTAAAAATGTCCGGCTTTTTATGAGAAAAGGGGGCACTTTTCTCAGGTTTTCATAACGGCGAGTCGAAATTAAAAAAAGGGTGTCCTTTTTTTGTTTTGAGTGTAAAATACAAACAAAGACCTTGATTTTAAGGCATTTTTCATTTTCGTAATCCGCGTTTTTTGTAAAAAGTAAAATTGCCGGAACCGACCACTGATTGCATCCCCGTACAAAACTTTGTTGAGTATGATTTGAGTAATGATTGAACGTACAGGTGCTGAAGAATGTTAAATAAATACTTTAGCACGAATTGAGTCTGACTGTGTATTCAGCGTGGGTTTTCTTTCGCGAATAAACAACATTTCATGGATTATTTCGCCTTAGGTGTTCTTATGTGCTTTCGCTTTATATTATGTATGTTCGAATATTAGAAAAAAAATTTTTTATAAACCCAAACAAAATCAAAAGACAAAAATTTAAATTTTAAAAAACCAACAACAAACAGACATAGTGTGTTTTCGAGGACACCAATAATTTCTGTCCCGCAGTTCATGTTCGCTCTATGGTTGTTTATTCCATTTCAAATTTTATCGTCGATTTTGATCAGGTGTTCCTCCTTCTGACTCTTTCGAAAGGGGGGGATAATATGTTGAGGAGCAATTTTTCGATATTGTGTGATTCCATTTTACGAGTTTTGCCTTTGCTATATTTTACATAAGTTGAGACAGATATTGCGTGATTCCAGTTTAAAAGTTTTAGCTTTTTTATATTTTACATGAGTTGGGAGTTTTTAACTACAAGGTCTACGAAAATAACTTAGGCAACAAGCTACAAACGTGACTTTGTACATCAGTACTTTCTCAGTCAAATTAAGACCAGTCCGTAACTAAGCAACGCGCACGTGCCAGGGTGATAAAAGAACAACGTGAGCTGAAACACGTTCTCGACTTCAAATTATGCAACCTAGAAATTTTCCCACGAGAACGTTTTAAATCATAATCCCTCCGCTTTTGTTGGATACACGCGGGCCACTTTTGCCTGGCGAAAGTAATTAAAAATTCTCCTAACACATAAACAACTTTTGTCTTGTTAATCCAGCTAAAGTGATTAATTAAGTTGTTTTGATCATACAAATCCAAGCGCGTTGCAAAGTCGATGGTCTGGTCGTCTCAATTAATTCGTGTGTAACTTATCTTAAAAAACACCTTAAGTAATTATGATATCCTAAGTTATGATGGCCGATTTGCCAGCAAGAACTGTGGAACTGGTGTTCCATTTATGACAAGAACACTGAACACTTTAATTAGTTGTTTACAGATAGTTATATTTATCATGGTCGGCGTCCTTTTCACAAACTAAGCTTTTGTTGTCTAAATAGTGTAATCGAATTAATCAGGTCACGACCCGAAAAGGTACAGCGCACTTAGTCCAGCAACCACGTTGTGATTGGTATCAAAACACTTTCAATTGAAGTTAACTTTTACTAATCCGTTATTTCACTGTTGAGTTTACAGTTACCTTAGGTTTTTTAGCGAAACTAAGTTAACGGCAGTAATCCCTCAAAGAACGCCGTCGTTTCTATGAACACAAAGCCTATAGAAAAGACACTAAATCTCGACCAATCACAGCGGGGTACGGGTAATCGAAAACGCTTTACTTTAGCGGTTGTCGCATGCAAAAAGTTCAGTTGAGTTGAGGCGCGGACGCAGACCAGAGCAGGAATAAAGAAATCAAAAGACCAGAAACGACATCCAAGCCAAAAAAAAATCCCTCAACAATTGTTTACGACTGCTGTGATTGGTCAGAGTAATTACTTTGGTTTTGGTTTTACGACACTAAATTGAAAATGCTGCTCTATAATCAGCATCACACTGATCGCATTCAACGTTATCTACACCTGTTAAAGGAATACTGTCCCGCTGAAATAACAAAATTTCCATGTTATATCAATGTTATATCAATGTTATTTCCATGTTATATCAATGTTATTTCCATGTTATACCAATGTTATTTCCATGTTATATCAATGTTATATCAATGTTATTTCCATGTTATATCATCAAATGCCACCAATTATCCAACTAAATTTGATAAAAAGATTCTATAAGGCAAAACCGAATCAGAAGTTTGGAGAGAAAGTGCAGGATTACAAGGATGGAAGTGGATTACAGTTCATCAAATTTGATTTCGTGACAGGCGGTCAAAAAATCAAAATTGCCATTCTTGTCGAATTTTAACTTTTTTTTAGCGATCATTTTGTCTCTTTCGTTAAAGTGTACCTAAACCCCAATTTTTTTTTCCTTTTAATCAACTCAGTGTACGTTGAAAAGTCGAATAGTGAAATATTTCTTGTTTTTAACGTCGCGTTATTGAGTTATAGAGATTTGAATTTACTAAATGCTAATTAGATGACGTCAAATGCAGACTCGTTTATTATACAACTACTTGTTTCCACCTCCAAGTAATATTTTTTTTACAAATCAATTGACTATAAACAGTTTTTATTAGTATTTCTTAAATTAATTATCCTTAAGCTGTGAACTGCGTATTGTAAATTGAAGTAGAAATAATGGTAAAGTCTGCATTTGACGTCATCTAATTAGCATTTTGTAGATTCAAATCTCTATAACTCACTAACGCGACGTTAAAAACAAGAAATATTTCACTATTCGACTTTTCAACGTACATTGAGTTGATTAAAAGACAAAAAATTAGGGTTTAGGTGCACTTTAATATTTCTTTGCTTCCATCACTTTAGGCGATTTTTTCCTTTCTATTTCAAGATAATAAAGTAAGCTTAAAGGGGCTATAACATAACATACTTTATTTAATGTGGATATACACTTAGCTTGAGAGCTAGTTTACAGGTATTCCACCTAATAACTAATTAAAACTTAACAACTAAACAACACTAATATCACAATACATCAGGTAAAACCACGGATTAAATACTAATTTTAAACAAAACTGGACCATTATTTTTGTGTTTCCACTGATATAAATATGTCTTTTAGCGACATAGCTGACATAGCCCCTTTAAAGAAATCTCTAGGCAATAATAATGAAAACACGATATATCAAACGCGGCACTGTTTATTAAGGGCCGTAAGACTTGACTAACCTTGAACAGAGTGTACTTTCCACTCATCTTCTTTCTGAGAAGCACTATAGCCGCATCTGTCACCTCGCCCTCCCCAGGAAACAAAGGTTCCTCGCACTCTCCTTCATCATCAGAATCGATTCGAACAAACTACAGTAGAAAGAATACACGAGAAAAACGTTAATAAACTGGTATTGTTTCACCCTTAAACTCCTAAGAGTGCCAAAAATCAAAATTAAAGAAAAATCCCCAATTTCACTTCGTAAAATATTGAAACACAAATGATGATACTATGCAAAAGTACTTCTGAAGGGGTTCCTTTTGAATGGTCACACCATAGGATTTCATCCACAGACTCAACAGTTAGAACAAATGGTATCATGCAAAAGTACTGATGAAGAGGTTTCATTTGAATGGTCAAACCATAGGATTTCATCCACAGACTTAACAGTTAGAACATATGGTATCATGCAAAAGTACTGCTGAAGAGGTTTCATTTGAATGGTCACACCATAGGATCTCATCCACAGACTCAACAGTTAGAACATATGGTATCATGCAAAAGTACTGATGAAGAGGTTTCATTTGAATGGTCAAACCATAGGATTTCATCCACAGACTTAACAGTTAGAACATATGGTATCATGCAAAAGTACTGCTGAAGAGGTTTCATTTGAATGGTCACACCATAGGATTTCACCCACAGACTCAACAGTTAGAACATATGGTATCATGCAAAAGTACTGCTGAAGAGGTTTCATTTGAATGGTCACACCATAGGATTTCATCCACAGACTCAAAAGTTAGAACAAATGGTACCATGCAAAAGTACTGCTGAAGAGGTTTTATTTGAATGGTCACACCATAGGATTTCATCCACAGACTCAACAGTTAGAACATATGGTATCATGCAAAAGTACTGCTGAAGAGGTTTCATTTGAATGGTCACACCATAGGATTTCGTCTACAGACTCAAAAGTAAGAACAAATGGTACCACGCAAAAGTACTGCTGAAGAGGTTTCATTTGAATGGTCACACCATAGGATTTCGTCTACAGACTCAAAAGTTAGAACAAATGGTACCATGCAAAAGTACTGCTGAAGAGGTTTCATTTGAATGGTCACACCATAGGATTTCATCAACAGACTCAAAAGTTAGAACAAATGGTACCATGCAAAAGTACTGCTGAAGAGGTTTTATTTGAATGGTCACACCATAGGATTTCGTCTACAGACTCGAATGTTGGAACCACACTACATGTCTCTATAATTGACTCTGGGAGTGAAAGGGTAACTATCATAGAACACGTTAAGTCATTACCAGAAATCGTGGACATTTCGCGCCCGCGTGGAGTAGTCAGCGGAGTGTCTTACTGCAGTAGGATTGAAAGCAAGATGATGAAACAAGATGGCGGCAAGGACTTCGGGGAATCAAGTTCCTCACAAACTCTTGCATAATTTAAGCACAGTTGACCTTTTTTATGACGGGGAAAGGAAGAGAAAATATATAAAAAATATCAGACATGATCGGGAAACCTTTCAAGAGAAGCTATGAACGAATATTTTGTTTTTATTTACTCAGTTTTACAGTCTGGTTTATATTTGGCGCCTGATCTTCGTAAAAATCTTCGTTTTTACAGCTGTTTTGGAAGTACCTTGTCGGCATGAAATGGCTCTTTTTACGAGTGATTTGAAAACAAAAAACTATGCTGTATTCAATACGAGTTAGAGTAAATTGACTTATTCAAGGGTTGTTCTTCAAATCAACGAGCATTTGGCATAGGGTTCACCATTTTTAGAGACAATGTATGGCAAAAATAGCGTCGAACAAGCATCAGAATGGAGACATCTCGGGAAGTAAGTAGCCTAACGGCTTACCAGTTGTTTTCAAGTTAGATGCATTGCATAATCGGCACAGAACACCTATCGAGTTAAAGCTACGGGATCTGTAAGCTCGTATTTGTTTTATTTCCCATACATTTTCTTACGCGATTCTGGTGCCATTAACGACGTACCGCGCACGCGCGTCCGCCATTTTGTCCCAGATTTCTGGCAATGGAAATGGTGACTTGAATAAAAGGAATAAGTAAAGATTTGTTGGCAGTTCTCAAATTAGATTACTCCAAGTAAATCTGAGCGTCCAAAGAGATAGAGTAGAATCGAAATTATGACGTTCCTGGAAGGATTGTGTATACGTTTGCAATAAACAAAATTAACGAGATGAAATCTAGCCTCGTGGGTGATTAAAAGCATTAGTTAATTCACTAAAAGTAACTGCGAAGTAAACTATGGTGAAAAGTACACCCGCTTAAGCTTCCTTCCTTATATGGACATTTTATAACACAAACCTCTGAGTGACCTCTGACGCAGAACAGCGCGCACACTGATAGCGCTTTCTTGCTGCTACGGCGGTTCCAGGCCGTGCCAAACTCGCTTATAGTGACCTGTTGACAAAAGAAAACGCTTGGTCAAAAAATGCATGGTCGACGAGGACCAACCTACCTTAAGGAATAGGAACCGGGGGAGAGGGGGGGGGGGGGGGGGGGGGGCATTCAAGACGAGATGAGGCTTCAATTTTATGTTTGTATGAAGCTTACATACTAGTACAACAGCATACGGAAGGTTGGTCAGCATTAGATCCCATCCGCCTAAACCACCTCGGACACCTTCTGAGAATTATATACCGTAATGTCGACACTTAGGCTTTTATTTTCAATAAAATTTTAAGTGTAAAAAAGAAAATCTAAAATCTAAAAATCTAAAACCCCCACAGTCAGGATTGAACGTGTGTCATTGAACCTGTGTCCGGACAAGGCTGTTAAAATACTCCAAGAATCGTGGAGTATTCTGTCACGTGACACACGATGACATGGCGTTTCCGGGAGCTGTTTCCAGGGATTGGCAGCCGTGTTTGTTTGTTTGTTTGTTTGTTTTACGCGGCAAAATACTCCAGGATTTCCTTACGTTTGCTCCCTCCCGCTAGTAGATTTATACTAATTCAGAATAGATAGTGAGTAGCATAGCCAATAAGAGAACAGCATTCGTGATAGAACGCTAGTAGATTTATACTAATTCATAATAGTGAGTAGCATAGCCAATAAGAGAACAGCATTCGTGATAGAACGCTAGTAGATTTACACTAATTCATAATAGCCAATAAGAGAACAGCATTCGTGATAGAACGCTAGTAGATTTACACTAATTCATAATAGATAGTGAGTAGCATAGCCAATAAGAGAACAGCATTCGTGATAGAACGCTAAGTAGATTTATACCAATTCATAATAGATCTTGGCAGAAGAAAAAACAAAAACTGGTACGTGTGATCTGAGTTTTACTCGCGACAAAATTTCTTCTGACCTGGAAGACGCCGTGCATTAACAATTGCATCTCCTCCATGGTCCAGTTGAGAATATCAGAAGCCATTTTCTTCATCTGCAGTTTATCGAGTTGGTCCGACAGTCCCAGCTGTTGACTCGAGCGGTATCGCTTTTGGCGCGACTCAACTGTTGTATTCAACTGCAATTATAATGATCACGAGCTAACGTTTAACCACTAGCACTCCAATGGATGTCACTGATTTGATAAGATACTTTATGAAGTTAACTCAATAATTTGTTGTAAAAACCTCAGGTAGTAAAATATATATATGTGTAACTATAGCGACAGTGTTTATTTCTGCTTGTAATTTTCTTAGTTTTCTTTTTGTAAGATGTGTTATGTGTTATTGGGGGGGGGGGGGGGGGGGGGCTAGATTAGCTTCGTAGTTATTTGCGGGACAATCAATGTTGTTTCTGTTTTAACTACTGTCAATAAATTGTTGTTGTTGTTATAATTACTTACCGCATTTATTTTATTCAGCTGTTCTTCAATCTTTCTTTGTGCCATTTTGAGTTTCTCGCGATCTGTGTTTCTTCGAGGAGTTGCTTTACATATTCTACTTAGTAATAGCGGATACCTGGAAGAAAAGAACAAAACTAATATAAATAGTATATTGACATGTGAAAGATGACGAACGGGCTGATAGAACGAGGAATGGAAGAAAGAGCGAACGGGTGGATCGACTGTCTGACTGACTTGCTAACTTACTAACTCACTCTGTCTATCTTGTTGATGTACAGATTGATGGGCTGACCGATTGACAGACAGACTGACTGAATGTCTGACCGACTGACCAACTAACCTACCTACCACATACTGGCAGACCAGCTGGTTAGCTAATTGATCCACGGACGGACAAGCTGACGGATAGTCGGAATGGCTGACCAGCTGACTGACTGGGCTAACTGACTAACTGACTGACTGACTGGATTAGTTATCTGACTACCTGACTGACTGACTCACTGACTCACTGACTCACTGACTGACTGGATTAGCTATCTGACTACCTGACTGACTCACTGACTTACTGACTGACTCACTGACTCACTGACTCACTGACTCACTGGATTAGCTATCTGACTACCTGACTTACTGACTGACTGACTGACTGACTGACTCATTGACTCACCGACTCACCGACTCACTGACTCACTGGATTAGCTATCTGACTACCTGACTGACTGACTGACTGACTGACTCACTCACTCACTCACTCACTGACTCACTGACTCACTGACTGACTCACTCACTGACTCACTGGATTAGCTATCTGACTACCTGACTGACTGACCGACTGACTGGATGACGGTTTAAATTGTGTTATGAGTTTAATCCTGATTGTTGCATGCAGTATCGTGTGCAATATTGCGGGCGTAGAATCACGAAACAGAACAAGGGGAGGACATATATTGGAATTTACTAATTTCGTGAAAAACATTTGCGCAACGTGTGTCTGGGTCCTGACTGACTAGATATATGTAAACAATGTGTTTTACCTACAATCAAGGACAAAAGTTCTTGGTACAAATGTTACAAAGTCCTCCTATTAACTATTAATTTAGTGTGACTGACCAATGAAGCCATGTTTTTAGTTTAAAGCCCATCTTACCAACCCCACCCCTCCCCCGAGACAATGTTAAAATCCACAAATCATTTTTATGACACGGGCTCAACATTGTAAGGGGGTAGGGGTCGGGAAACGGACACTTATCGTTTGCGCGTACCGTGTTTCTGTCGCGCGCGTAGGGAAACATCGCAAATGCAAATTCGTCCCAACACTTTTGTCCTTGATTGTAGGTCAACTGTAACATTACGTCACTTACTTCATGATCCTCTGTACAGGAGCGAGGATGAAAGAATTCAAGTCCATTTTGCGACACTTTGGATTTTCCCGACAAGTCACCTAAAATTGAAAAACCGTCAAATTACTTTGGTCTGACAAGATTCAATTTTAAATAACAACAAGATGCTGAATAAACATATAATTTTATAACAAATTTTGAACTGATATTGTGAGTATTTTTAGAGCTGTCACGTCTTCATGTCGATGTTTAAACTTTGTTCTAAAAGTTATTAATAATTCATGACGAGAACACATAACAAACGAAATCACAACCGCGAAGGAGGTTTGGATACCCGGTCTTAATTTGCATAAATTTTGGTGATCGTATTCCTTCGCTTTTTCTGTATTTAATGATCAGTTTCAGAAGCTGTATCAAACAAGAGAAAGAGTGTTTCATCAGGTCCAATCACCTCGAAGTGGGTTAAAAAAACTCGGCTGCGCCTCGTATTTCAATCCCCTCCCCCCCCCCCCGGGCGGGAGGGGGGTACTCTCACATATAAGCTATATGGGTATGTGCCACTGTGTAGGGTATGGTTTTCAAGCAGTTTAGTCTGGGATAGGGAATAGAAATCAGAGAGGTTTGGTCTAGAATAGGGTATCATTTGCCGGGAAACTGATCAGTGGTATGAAGAATTAAGTCTAGAATAGGAATTGAAACTCGAAAGAGAAGGATCGTATATTAAAGTGTAATAGTGATACAGTTCTAAAAACAGAAACTCTGGGATAGGGTAGGGATTTTCTGTGTGTAGTCTAATATAGGCTAGGGTTGCAAAATCAGCTGAACATGGTCTGGTATAAGGTTGACATCAATAGATTTAAAATGAATTTAAAAAAGTGGATGAACATCAACTGATTACACATTTATACATCATATTTTTCTGCTGCTTCAGTGCCTGATGTTCGTATTCAAAACTTTAGATTTTATATTTTCTACAAGCATTGTTAACCACCTGTATTATATATTTTTGTAGTTTATTAATTTAGTTAGTTAGTTAGTTAGGGGACCTAAAATGGGGGTAACCTCACGGTCCTCCTTTTTAAATACCGTTTTTCTGTATTTGAATAAAGTATTATTATTATTATTATTATTATTATTATTATTATTATTATTATTATTATATTATTAAGGGTTTCATAGTCCCAGCGGCACACCCCCACCTAAAATAATACAGAGTACCACTTCTCGGTGTTTAGTTGTGCTGATGAAACACGCTTTCTCGTATTAGTCTCCTCTCGGTCTCTCTCGGTTAACAAAGGATCCGTGACGTAGATTAAGGACCACGCGACTTCAAACAAAGGAACTTGTGACTTCAAACAAAGGAACTTGTGACTTTAAACAAAGGAACTGTGACGTAGATTAAGGATCATGTGAGCCCGTTGGCCTTCTTAACAGGGGGACGGGTATATCGCAAAAAAATAGGATTTTGAAGATTTGAAATATTCATAAAAAATTCGCGTTTTGTGCAAAGCGCGAAATTGTTTCGCAGAGGTTCCTTGTGCGATGTTTACATTCAGATCAGAAAATAAAAAAATAAACGTTATGGGCACTTTAATCTCCTTTCTATTGAGGAAGGATCAAGTAAGGTGGAACCCTAGAAACGAGTTTTCACTTCAATGTCAAACGCTTCGTGCTCATTCAAAAGGAGTTTTGACTGTGGGCGATGATTAACCGCTGGTTCACTACATCGTACTTACGTTTAAGAATATTCTTAGCAGCTCTGTTTTCTTCTGAAGTGATTCCAGCAACGCAGAGGCAGCGGTCTAAAAACGAAATACCATCAAATGAAATATATATGTTGTGGTTCAAATTTTTCTTTGGTTTAAAAATTTTCAAACCAGTTTAATTTTTATTTTCCTTTGTCTCATGTTCATTATCATATTCTGAGACAAAGGAAAACAAAAATCAAACTGGTTTGAAAATTTTCAAACCAAAGAAAAAATTGAACCACAACATATATATATACTATATATATATATATATATATATATATATATATATATATATATATATATATATATATATATATAATTCTACAAATACTTTCGATACTCCAAGATCGCGCAAGTGATCCTCCATTCCAGGGCTCAGAGGAGCATTGTTTGAAGGACCAATCACAAGTCTTCAAAACGTATATATATATACATATATATATATATATATATATATATATATATATATATATATATACTACCAGTAAGCAAAGACTTTTTATTGAGAATGTGTATGCACTTTGCTTGTACAAAGCTACTTAACTCGCAACTTCGATTCAAACAACCTTATTGTAAGCTCTTACCACAGACAAAATTACTTCCTGTTTTCTTTCTTCCCTAAAGCCATTAACTTATGGAATACTGAATTTACCACCGAGCTGTATAAGTGACAAACTCAATAAACTAAACTAAACTACTTTTTAATATTTCTTTTTATTTAACATGTAGTACTACATAGCTTTTTATCATTAGAACTGTTTTCAATTGAGTATCGAAAGTACTTTAGCTATTGCTTTGGTTTTGCATTACTGTGCTTTGTGATTGGCTAAAAAAATCTCGCGCCACTTTCTTAACCAATCAGAAGTAAAATCAAAACCAATCGTGACTTGCTCGCACGCGTTTTCCCGCGCTTGGCGCCGGCTACATGTGTTTGTGTCGAGTTCTGATTGCTTCGCTGGATTGTCTACGTTTGTTGTGATTGGCCAGAGTAATTACTTTGATTTTGTTAATTGCTGTTGAAAACCCCTCTAAACTGTTTTGGTGTAGGCAGTAGGTAACACCTTTTTGTTTCAAATGAAAAAAAAAGTTGAATTAAACCAACGGATTAGTAGCATTCGTTCTGTAGTCTAAAAATACTGTGAAAAATAGTCCTACTCGACTTCGTCTTTTAACTCTTCTTCATGCACACAGATGAACTTATAGATTTCTCTTTGCTAACATGGGATAGTGTGAACTGGCCTTCTTTTCGCCCTATTCCCCAACCAGAAGGCATATTCACAGGCTTACATGGGACTCTGACAAATCACAGCAGTCGTAAACAATCCAATGAACCAATCAGAGCTCGAAGCAATTACATGTCGGCGGCGTCAAGCGCGGGAAAACGCGTGCGAGCAAGTCACGATTGGTTTTGGTGTTACTTCTGATTGATCGAGAAAGTGGCGCGAGATTTTTTAGCCAATCACAAAGCGTAGCAATGCAAAACCAAAGCAATTGTGTAATTACTTTCAACACTCAATGGCCCTTATCGTAGATGAGTACGCCACGCCAACATATCAGCGGTTTCTCGCTTTTTTGACCCTATAGTCTCGTTTTGATGTTTACGAGAACCTCTGACGACGATGAGTGTAAACATCAAAACGAGACTATAGGGTCAAGAAAGCGAGAAACCGCTGATATGTTGGTGTGACGTACTCATCTACCATAAGGGCTATTGAAAACTGCTATATTATAGGGGTATTGTCTTAGTGTACAGGTAAACAGGCTCTTTTATTTCAAGCACAGAATTAAATTTAAAAAAAACATGAAAATGGGAAAGCACTCCGCTGTACTTAAATACTACGAGTTGTAAGTTTAGTAGTATTCTTACCTGTTTTGAACAGTAAATCTCGTAAGCCTGGAAGAAATCTACGCTCTCAAGGAAAATGCTTCCAACGTTCACATCAGAAAATTCCTAAACGAAACAATACGTAATATGTTTATCTCTAATTAAAAAGCAACGTGACAGAAAGTACTTAGTTCTAAGCCTATCTTTAAGTAACGAATTAAGATTGAAGGTGCTGTTACACGTGCACCTTGTCTCTCGTACGATTCTTACGTGTAACACGTATTTAGCGTAGGCACTGTAAGGTCGAATACCTCGTCTCCCTTGGCCACTGATTCTTCCAAACTTTTCTGTAGTTTCGCGCAAAACTTGGAGTTCACTTCCAGTAATTCCTGCGAAGAAATTAAAAATATTTTAGTTTTCGATTAAAATTTTTTATTGAAACTGAGTGAAAAAAATAGTTAGCTGAAATAATACCAGTCTCCAACGCATACGTTTTTAGGCCTTGTCACGCGGCCATTCCTCCAGCGCATGACCAGCCCAAAAGAGATCTGCGTTGGAGGTTAAAATAATACAAGTTCACAAGCGAGCCGGTTAGTGATTGCCGAACTAGACATTTGCAAACGTTCAAATAAACCAAATTTCGTTTTTTCCCGTGACATAAATACGCATTGTTTGAAATGAGATAGAACTGGATGACGAAATGCGTTAAATTTGTTGTGACCTTTGATTCAGGTTAAGTCCATGCATATATTATTGCGTGTCATGAATTGCTTCATCATTCAAAGGCATATTCTGACACGCATTTCGTTGCCTAAATTCAAATCATTTAGATAGGAAAACTTTTTTTGTATTTGAGAATTCTAAAAATATTTTGCTTACATTAATTTTTACGTTTTGCTGATTGGATATCCGGTGTCTTGTACAAAAACCGGATATCCGTTAAATTAAGCTGGGCGCGCGAAAAGCGGATGTGTGGGGCGAGTCACCAAGAGGAAAAAAAAACTTCAATTTTAAGAAGCGGGACATCGCTTAACAAAAGCGAATCCGATTCATCTTTCGTTCAGTAAAGTAAAGAGTTTGTAACTATCTGTAGCCTGTGTACAGCCGCCCCCTCCCCTCATAAAAAAATGGGAGATTTCCTACCTGCAGATTGAGGAAGATGGCGGCTAGGTTTTCAGGACTCAGAATTCCACCGGACTGCATCGGTAAATAGAATTCCTAAAAAAAGAAAAGTTTAAGAATTGCTACTCTCTCCCTCAATGGTATGGTGGTTCACCCTATTGTTAAAACCCCACCCACCCCCAGCATTTTGTCAAGTCAGACAGCAGCTGTTTACTGTCTTTGACAAGATTGGGGACAGGATCAAGGAACTCACCGATCGCCTGCGACGCAATTTGGAAAAGCTGCAGCGCGCGTTGGAGGAAGAATTCCAAGATAAAATCTTCGAGATCGAGACTCCGGCAAATTCTTACATGCATCATGGCATCATGGTGATCAAGTTTAAAGATCAAACACCAACGGCTCAAGCGTCACAGCGCCGCAGACGTAAGCCTGAGAAGGCCCAAGAAGCTAAACAACTGTTGAATGAGCAACTGTATGACCTGCTGTACGAGGAACACAAGATTGGCGTCTCCACCAAGAAGGGTAATAGGATGCGTTTCTCGCCTCATATCTACAACACCGAGGAGCATATGGATCGAGTGGTTGAAGCTATGAAGTTTGAATTGCGCCGCATCCTTAGTTCCTGAAGCAAAATATACTGGAACTGTACTCGTATGATTCTCTTGGATGGACAGGACATTAGTCATGAAAATAGGCAACCGAACTCAGTAATTCCTATACCAATAATTTTCAGAGAGATCAGCGTTTACATAACGTTGTAGTAAATCATGTTATTACTCTGCGTATATCGCACCATGTTTTCCTTGATTCAAGTTAGTTTGCCACTCTATAAACTTTGAAATGAGAAATGGGAATAAGTAGTTGTTATAATCGGTTATCTTGGTTATCTTTAATCGGCAGCTGTGTACTACGGATTTGCGTGAAATATCTACCAGGTCTGTTTTCTATGATAATTAAAAGAGGATTGCTGTGATTTCTATTTTGTATTGAATCATAAACTCAGAAATGTTTTACTGTGCTATCGTGAGCCTCTTCTGCACAGGAATACCATCCTCTGTTTGTGCGGTGTGCTGTGCATCTAGAATGGTCATTTGGTGACCACTCGAAAGAGGTTACATCAGATATCCAAACACCTCGAAGTGGGTTTAAAATAAACTCGGCTGCGCCTCGGCTTTTTCAACACACTTCTCGGTGTTTTGATATCCTGATAAAACACTCTTTTTCGTCTTCTCAAACTGATCAATCATTCAATCAGCAATCATTCTTTTACAAAGGGGCGAGGATTTTTAATAATTTTAATAAGTCTTAATTCGTAATTATATTATATAAATAGTTTTTAGCTTCAATTTTTAACTTTTCTGATTTGTGTAGTATTATTGTCAGTCTTTCGTTTAGTTTAGTGAGATTTTAATTAGCAGGACCTGCGTTGATAGCAGTTTTTTTTCTAAACTGACGCAGTCATCCTGGATAAACATGTTCTTTTATTATTATTATTATTATTATTATTATTATTATTATTATTATTATTATTATTATTATTATTTTTATGAATTCTTTTAATTAGAATTTTTTTTTTTTTAGAAATGAATACTTCTTAAATCACGTGCACAAGAATGATATTTCTTATATTTCGTATATAAATATGTATAAATATATTTCTCTTAATAAGTTTTCTTTTTTTTTAACTAGGGTTTTTAATATTTTGTAAACATTGTAAATTAATGATTGATGATTTAATTAAGGAGAAATAAAGGATTATTTAAAAAAATATATTATTATTATTATTATTATTATTATCATTAAACTCGTAGAAAACGAAAGAATAAATCGCCAAAATCTATACAAATTAGGACCGCGTATCCAAACCTCCTTCACGGTAGAGATTTATTTCTTCACGCATTAATGTTTAAAAAAACACCGTCATTTAGCAAATGGAGTGCTGTGCTTAAAGCCGAACAAGTAAACCAAAACAATGGCTCAGTTTTGTTTAAAATTACTCTACTAGAGCACTGAATCTACGAATGTGGCTGCGGATGGCCAGGATGCAAATTGCAACTTGGAAAAATTGCTGAAAACTAAAAATAAATTGCTTTCCCTTCGAGTGTTCGTCACTTGATAGCTTCATTTTGGTCTTCTAGCAAGCAGTCCGTGAATTTAAAAAGTACTTTAGCTTTAATGTTCTCATAAAAATTCGCGTCACATAACCCCTTTCAGTAATTCCTAATACTAATTTTCAGGCCAACATATCTTGTTAATAAGGTCCAAAAGAAAGGTATATTTTTAATAACACTCTTCCGGCTTCAAAGTTGTTATTATTACCTATAGCTAAGCAGTACTGACCCTTTAATTAAAGTGAAGGAGATCATCAGTTAATGTACTCTAGCTGCTCCAGATCTGGACTGCGTTAACGGTAAGAAACCGGTCGATTAAAAAACTGCAACATACAAGCGAGTGACCCGCGCTTCACGCTCGCTATTTGGCAACACTTTTAACTGAAAACCCTGTTCTGTGGAAAATGTTTTGGCCATCGCGCTCTAACCTTTGGGAGTCTAACTGGTGAAAAAAAAATCTTGCTGCACACGAAGTTTGTTGACAAAACGCTTTGCAAAGAGCGCGGACCGCCTTTAATTTGAGCGCCATTGTTAACTTTATCACACCTTGGGATTTGTAAATTATTATGCCGCGTATTGAGAAACTGGGCTCTGTAAGTACATGTCGCGGAAGACAGAGGCATTGTGGGCGATGTCCAGAGCCTGAAAAAAATTTCAGGCTCGTTCGAAACCCGTCAAGGCCTGAAAACATTTTCAGGCTTTTATTGTAATTCCTTTAGTTGATGCATAACTGCGATGATCTCTTTATCTTTTTTTTTTTTCATTAACCTTGAAAGCCCCAATAGTCATCTGCATCCTATTTCTCCTTGTTATTTCACCTCACGGTCACAGACACGGGTCATGAGAATTTCGAAAATGATCAAAAAAGGAAGAGTCTTGATGGTAAAACAACTTCTTCCAAGTAATACCAAACAAAATATATAGAGGCCAGTAGGGAGAATTCGTATGTCAATATTGGGGCTTAAAGGATTACTGCAGCTTTCAATAACACACGAACTCTGAAGTTCAAAGCCAAACTAAAGTTGGCGTTTTACACTGTTGTCGATCATAATTATGGCGACAAACATTGGACCCCTGAAAACAGAATCTGTCAAAATGGATCGAAATTCATAAATTACAACCCACAAACATGACGTTTTGACCATTTTGCGTAAATCTTCGCGTGTTATTGACAAGCGCAGTAAAGTAAGCTATACTGTGTCTAACCTCTTTTAGAACCTGCAGATCATTCCCATAGTTGATTTCCGTTTGTACGAGTTCAATAATGGCCTCCTTTCTTTCCACCTTACGATCTTTACACTTGGCACAAATCTCGGGCTCGCTAGCGTTGACCTTCTCCTTCGGTGGAACATAATGTTTCAGACAGTCTGGACATTCAACCTAAGGACAATGAGAACTCTGCATTGTAACACTAAAAATCTTCTTTTACCTCAGTGTTACTATTCAGAATGGTTTTCAATTGAGTGTCGAAAATAATTTGGCGATTGCCTTGGTTTTGTGATTGTTATGCTTTGTGATTGGCCAAAAATTCTCGCGCCACCTTATCAACCAATCACAACCAAAACCATAACCAAATCAAGGTTTGTTCTCACGCGTTTTCCCGCGCTTGGCGCCGGCTACATGTATTTGCTTCAAGTTCTGGTTGGTTCATTGTGACAGTGTCTGCGTCTGTTGTGATTGGCCAGAGTGATTGGTTTTGGTTTTAAGACACTCAATTGAAAACTGCTCTAGATAGTCTGTGACTGACGAAAGTAACATTTGCTATGGGACTTGCAAATGTCCGGTGTCAATTGATCATAAACTTACCATATCTTCTGTGATAGAATGTGTAGAGCTCTTCTTTCTCGGTGCAGTAGGTCCATTTTCATTGGCCTTTTTTCTCCGGGCCAATTCCTGCCAGTGCCGAGCGGAAGCGGCCACAATGGACCAATGCTCTGAGCTCTTCATCACAATCTCCTCCCAGGAGCGCCTCAAGGGACTCTGTCCCATGTCTCCTCCGACACCGCTGTCTGTGCGCTCCACATCCACTTCATATTTGGGGAGGTCATCTGAGAATACAAGGGGTTAAATGTTAGTTACCGTGGCTATTCATAGGTTTAGTAAGTGCGACACAAGGACAAACGCAATCACATCTCAGCGCTTATTTCACAAGGTCAATGCAATCACAGGAACCCCAAGTCTATTTCTGGAGGACAAGGAACCCTTTTTCAAAGGACACAGACAAGCACAGCTAGGGGTCCTATTCTTATTTCACAAGGAAAAAGACAAGCACAAGAATCCCATTCTTATTTAACTGGAACAAAGGCAAGCATAGCAATTCTATTCAAATTTCACAAGGACAAAAGCAAGTTCATAATTCCAACGCTTAATATCACAAGGACAAATGCAAACACAGAAATCCTATTTTTTCACAATAACAGAGACAAGCACAGGAATCCTACTCTTATTTAACAGGAACAAAGGCAAGCATAGCAATTCTATTCGAATTTCACATGGACAAAAGCCAGCCCATAAATCTAATGCTTATATCACAAGGACAAACGCAAACACAGGAATCCTATTTTTTTCACAATAACAGAGATAAGCACGGGAATCCTACTCTTATTTCACGTGACGAAGGTAAACACGGTGTCATGCTGGGTCATTTAACCATAACTGTACCTGTCCTTTTATTTTAAACCTGATAAAAGTAAAACCGAATGGCATTTTAAGTGGCAGAGAGAATGCAGATAGTCAAATTGATATTTCATGATGCTTACATAACGTCTCACCTCCAGAATCCTGGTCGTCGAACACTTCATCGTATTCGGTCACGTTGGAATCTGTTTCAAACTCAAACAAATGAGCGGAGCCACTGTCAGCGCTGACGTTGCTATGGAAACTCTCCCATCGCCGGCCTCGCGTCCCACGCTTATCATCAACAGTATCAAGTGAATCCATTTCATTGTAGATACTCACGGTGTCGTCTATTTCCGTATCCGAACACGTACTACTCGCCACACTGAGCATGCTTGTGTGAATTCCGCCTCTCTTAAGGCTTCTGTCTCCTCGGTATCGCCGGCGTGGGGTGTTTGGTGATGCCCTGTCGAATGTCTCGTTCCGATTGACATCGATGGTATCCATAGGTGGAGTCTTCGCTCTTTTCTTTTCAGGTTCGTGACCAATAACCTTGGTTGTTTCATCATTTTTACAGAAAATGTCTGCCAGTTGTTTTCTGTTTGGTAGCGGGGATCCTTCAGGTGTCTTTAACTCTTTCTTTGCGGCTTTTTTGAACTTCGATGCGCATAAAACGGCTCTGGAAGTCCCACGCAAACTAAACGAGTTTTTCTTCGTATTCGATGAGGGTTTTTGGCTCAAATCCTCGCTTTGGTTCGAAGATACTTCCTCTTTTACCATCTTGCTTTTCACAGCAAGCGTTTTGGCTCTTATCATGTCCGCCACTAAAGAATCCACATCATTTCGTGGAGAGTTCTTTGCGACCTTGTCTGTCTCCACTGCTGTCTTCGCTGTCGACTTAACTTCTGTTGATTTTGCCTTGCTTGCAACTTCCGAATCTAAATGAGATTCTACAACGTCATTACGAATTCCGTTCTTTCTTCTCAGTTCTCTGAACCTTTCAGCTGCAGATTTTTTCGTTTCACCAGTTATACCTTGAATACTTTTGCGCGGAGAAACCGGGCTGCTTCTAGGCGTAGACCTGTTCGAATGATCAGTTGAATTTCTCCAATTTTTTTCTTTTTCGCCTTCTAGCTTTAACTTTTCCTTTTTATCGGGAGATATCGTTCTTTTAGATTCATTTTCATTACCTCTTTCGTTCGTATCTGACCTAACATCGCCAGACAAGATGTCCTTCCTTTCGTTTTTGGGACTTCTCGATTTCTTCTGACCGCCTTTCTCGTACAACCCGTACTTCAACATTAATTGATGAATCACTTCATTCTTGGAGAATGGGCTATCCTTTCGATCCTTCGAGACCTTTCGTGAGATTTTCATTCCTGTGTCACGTTTTGCCTCTGTTAGATCCGTTGATTTTGCAACACAGATGCTTTCTTTAATCTTTACATTACCAGCAGAGCTCACCTTATATGTTTCACTGAGCCTTTTCGTGGTGTTCTGTGCCGAGATGTCTTTAGCACTTTCATAAAGAGAAGACAGTCGCTCCTTTAAGGTAGATCTCATGTCCGCATTTCTCTTAGTTTCGTGTTTAGTACCTGTCCTTGGAGATTTTAATGTTCCTTCATCCTTGAATTCTTTCGTTTCTTCCGAAGTGTTGTTTTTCGAATCTCTATCCAAATTTTTCTGTTTAAATTCCCGAAATGACGGAATAGGAACTTTCGCCAAGGGATACTTTTCTCTATGATTATCTACAGATGACGGTAAACTATCTCTTCTCTTCTCCAGAGCTTCGTTAGGAATAAATTGCTTCTTTTCTTCTCCTAAATTAGACAGCGACATAGTACGAGTTAACGTCGACGATCTCTCGCGACCCGATCTCTCCCGACCCCCTTCGGTAGATGTTCGGCCAGCCTCGCTCCTTCGCGTTAAGTCCGATTCTTGCAATGAACTCTTTTGCGTTGTTGAATTGTAGGATGGAATATTATTGCGAGGAGAAGAATAATCGACTGAACGTGGTAAACTGGACGGTGATGGGGATTGGCTTCTTTGGAAACCGCTCGGAGATTCCGAATTGGAACGAAGACAATCTCTCGGCGAGATTCGCTCGTATCCTCGTAAGCCAAACGCACTATCGTTGTCTCTCGTGCCGTAACCGCTCTCATTTGACGAGAAACTATTCTCGCTGAGACGGGAACGAGGTGATAAAAACACCTCGTGGGGAGAGGAGCTAGTAGAGTATGACGAATACGAACTGTAGTCGCTGTATTGAGAGGGTGAGGGTGAGGCCTTGCCATTGCCAGGGGTGGGGTAAGGCGGAGTAAACGGAGGAAAGCTGGCGGATAAATCTGGCACACTTCCTGATGAACGTAACCTGTATTCACCATTGTAAATTCCTGGAGATTCATCAGATTGCAAGTAAAACGTTTTTCCATAACGTGGAGCACCTTCGTAGCTCGGATAAACGAACGTTCTTGGAATAGCAGTGGGGGAATGCGAGAAATAACCAGCATCGTTACCAAGGTTACTAAGATCACTCAATGATCGTGATGCAAGCCTGCCTTCCACCTCCTTCTCGGGTCTTGTTGTAAAGTCATATGTTCTCGGCGCGCTGTAATAATCATGATTTCCATAGTGATAGTTCATGTCCTTTGCCGGAGGTGGTTGGTGATGATACATAAATGAAGGTTCTCGTCCTAACGTGCGAAGGTCTGGGGTAGATACCGCATGTTGAAGACTGGGGGCAGGTACCAAAAAGTCACGGGTATTTTTAAGATATCTTGGATCGCCTGGATCACTGTTGTGTGATAGACTATGGGGTCTTAAAGACGAAGAAGAACCAATGTCCAGGTTGGTGCCCATTGATGGGTCGCTATAACGTGACATGCTGCGTGGCCTGTAAGATGAGAGATCATTGTCCATGTTGGTCCCCATTGATGGGTCACTCTGGCGTGATGCGCTTCGAGGCCTATAAGATGAAGGACCATTGGGCACGTCGGCGGCTACTTGTGCATAACTAGAGGACGGACTTGTTTCATGACTTGGAGATGGTATCGGTTCGTTGCCACTGCATAACGGAGGCTGGCTTCGTCTCGTCTTTACCTAAAATAAATAAAAATATTTAAGATACAGTCGAACCTGTCCTTATGCACACCTCTATAATAAAGCCATCTCTCTATTACAGACTCCTCTCTATTACGAACAGCTCTCTTAGTCCCAAAGCTACCAAAATTCATACAATCGCTCACTCAGTCTTTAGTACGGATACCTCGTCCTTTATAATGCGGACACTTGGATCTGTCCCTATGGTGTCCGTATTCACTCATTTACTCCCAAGAGTGCCAAAAATCAAAATTCAAGAAAAATTCAAATTTCAATTTTATGTAAAAAAAACAAAAAAAAAAAACAAATGGTACCAGGCAAAAGTACTGCTGAAGAGGTTTCATTTGAATGGTCACACCATAGGATTTCGTCCACAGGCTCAAAAGTTAGAACTACACTACATGTCTCCATAATTGACTCTGGGAGCGAAAGGGTCAAAGATCTTCGACTGTATATAACGAAACGGTGTTCGGAAAGTTAAGCAAAGATATCAACATTACAATTTGCTTTACTGCCGTTAAACTTCACAATATAAACCCACCTGGAAATACGTACCCCAATATCTCCCCCATATCTAGGACACGATATCCCATAGGTCTTATAATTAGGTTTATCTCTTCACTGAATAATATATGTTAGGCGAGTTTGTTCAGAGAAACAGTTTTCACTTGACAATTTTTTGTGAGTACCCGTTTTGAGATTCAATAGCTTCTTTTTATCTGTATGCTGTTACTTTTTACTATTATTTGTCTGTAGTGTTATACAGGACTCCATTTCCAGATGCTAATATGTATGTTTCTGTTTAAATTTTTAAATTTTTAAATTAATAAAAATTAAAAAATTATATACAGTCAACTCTGGTCAACTCTCTTTAAAACGGACACCGTCGGGACCGGCCCCAACTGCCCGTCTTAGAGAGGTGTCCGGCTTATAGAGAGTCGAGGTAACGTGACACCAGGTAACACCAGGTGACACCACCACGAGGTAACGTGACACCAGTAATTCTGAGATAATCAAGCTATAAAACTGACCTATGTACAATGAATACACGTTTGTTTTGGGGTTTTAAGTCTGTTTAAAGTTGTTCACTTAAGCAAAACCTACAAACTGGAACAATAATAATATTAGAAAAGTGGACTCGTTTGTTCATATTCAGCACCGACATTTCCGTTTTTAAGTATTTTTCACTAAAAAAGCACTTCTCAAGTGTCCGTTGACAGTTTCAAGTTGTCCGTTGTCCGTCTTAGAGAGGTGTCCGTCTTATAGAGAGTTTAGTTACAGTAAAATGACTGAAAAACAGCAGGGACCAACACCAGGTGTCCGTCTTATAGAGATGTCCGTTAAGAGAGAGTTGACTGTATATCGTTATGTTAAAAAGATAGCTCTGCACAAAACTACACGCTAAGTGGGATCATTATAAAATTCAAAACAAAGCAATTATTGGAATAAAATTTTAAAAAGACGAACATTCACCGGTCACTTTCACAGTAGTATATATAATTTTTGGATTTTTATAGTTTCTGACTCCCAAAACATGTATGCGTCTATAGTCGGAACATTTTCGGGCAAACGGAACATGTTCGGTCAGTCGGAACATGTTCGGTCGGTCACATTAGGTGAGTCGGAACATGTTCGGTTACCCCGAGCCCCCCCGCCGAGGTTCTCACGCTAGAGGTTGTTGATTGTTAGTGCACATGGCGGAAAAACAAAGTAAAACACAATAGATACTCGGCTTTTTTTTTTACTTAACTAGATTGATTACTAAATTTTAACTACTTGCGGATTATTCCTTGAAATAACACAAACTTGTGTTTAGCTTTTACGCACAACTTTCGAGATGTAAGGGCTATTAAACAGCGGTAAATGCGATAGTTTACAATGCACACACAGGCTTTTGAGTGTTAGCTTTTTATGACCAAAGGACTGTTTACACGTATGATTTTTGATGTGATTTCTATCGCGCTCTCCAATGCAACTTTTGTCGCAAGTGTAAACTAGCGGCGATTTCTGTGCGATTTGGGTGCGACATTGCCGCCAAGTTATAACATGTCTCGAACATGATCGAAACCGCTGCGACATCGTGAGACAAATCTCGCTAAAATCGCCGCCGAAATATTGTTATTATTATTAGTTTAGATGCAACTTGCGCGCGACAAAAAAATGCACAAAAAAATCGCCTGTTTAAACCGGATATGATACCCAGACTCGCAATTCAACCATTCGAAAAACTCGGAGCTTTCCTGCTAGTTAACATTGCTTCTGAAACTGAGTCATTGCAAGAAAGCAACAATTTAAGTTACATACCGCGCTGTCCATATTGTGGTTAGCCTTTAAGGTTCATTGTAAACCCTGAAGTTTTGTTTATAGGGTGAAATGAGGGTGTGCGTAACAGCCTGACGCAGGGACGCTAAAAAGAAGTTAACGGAATCCAGCCATATCAAGTAATCAGCGAACAACGAAGGTCTGGAAGGTCTGTGTTCCCAAATAAGATGCTTTCTTTCCTCGACTCAGTTCCATGCAATGCTTCAGAAAAACAACAGACGAAATCAAGAGATTCAGCTTGGTTCTCAACTCGTGACGTAACAATCCCTAGGGGGGCTTTGAAACTCGCTCTGTTGTGAACAGCATGTGCTATGATTGGTTAATGGTTGCCAAGGATGTTGTATGTAAACTTTTTTGGATTTTTATTGCACCATCTTAATAACCTTATAAACTAGCGCCATTGTTGTCGAATGGTCATGTGGTGAGTTTGGCCTCCCTGCGGTTTATTTATTGAAGTCAGACCGCAGAGAGAATACATTACTAAAAGAACAGGTTTGAGTTCGAAATCAAAATAGCGACTCAGAAGAAGCAAGATCTAACGGCCGTTAGGGAAGTGGTCATTACAAGTATACTCGACGAGGACCCACCTTTTGCAGGGGTAGGGGGACTACGCAAGGAGGAGGGCCATTATGAAAACTACTGGGTGACCAGTAATTAATGTATTCCACCCTCGATAAATAAAGTTATATTATACCACCTATCTGATGAGTGTAACAGACAAAAAAATTTTGGCCTAAAAATTTTTGAGATGAGACTTTAATGCTAGTAAGATGGCACAGGTTGGTTTGAATATTTTTCTCAGTTTCTTTCGATTTCTTCTCCCGATAGAATGGGGAAGGCACCATCTTTTTCTGCGGGGGAAGGGTGGTATATAAAGAGATCACCAGTCGTTTTGTAAAATGGTGGGTCCTGTCCGAGTACAATAGTTTTGACCATGTCCCTTAGTTCGACAGCTTCAAAAGCTGCTCCAAATACCATCTTAAATTCTGAGAATAATGCAACCTCCAAATGAATTATCTACTACGTTACAGCTTACCTCGTGCCAGTTAACGCCCTTGAAAAACGGATGAGACTGAATCTTATCACTTCGACAGAAGTCACCTCGCACCAGTCTACTGATTACATCACTGGCAGCGGCAGAGAGGCTGGAAAGAAATACAGATTGCCAACATTACATTATAAATACGTGCATAGCCTGGTTATGCCGATGCAAACACCTTTTCGAGTTATTTTATTTATTTAATTTTATAATTTAATGAACTTGCCACCACTTTGGTACATTGGGTTTCAGAGGGTCTCTCGCGGCACGGGCTTTCGAGTTCGTGAGAAGTCGGGGCCTACCGAAGGCCGACCGACCTACCTACCGGAGGCCAGCAACGAGCGGCGAAGCTACACGAGTGTTCTTTTCTCGTGATTAAAGTTAGAAGCGTGTGATATGCACTATGGGAGAAAGTCTGTTCGTAAAAGGTACATCTATTTTCTTATCGAGTGGAAGAAATGTCCTTTCGTTTATGTTTAAGTTAATTACTCGATTTCTCTGATGAAAAATTCGTATTTAACCTTTGTCTCTATTATGCGTCTATCAGACGTTATGTTAAATTTAATTCGTCTCAATTTAAACCCATCTTACTTTTTTATTATTTATATCGACGATGAATCTGTCTGAGATAAAATATCTGTCCCCAATAGCACTCGAAGGTGTCATGTTATTTCTCGTAACAATATCAAGCCATTGTTTAAATGACCTGACGGGCCGAATATTGAAGCACAAAAATACTGCCATAGTGTATCTCTAGGTCCTTAGAAGTACATTGAAAATTTGTACGTGTCAAAAAGGTTTTAAAAACCATACTGTGCGCAATTTCGTGTCTTTCCATGTATACTTTACACAAACTATTCGAGTGTTTGAAAATTAACGTCACGCACGGATTTACGTCAATTTTGTACATTTATCCTGAGAAACAATAGATAAAAAGCTTTTTAATAGACTAAAGCACTTCACAGTCTTAGATGACGATAGCTAAATTCTCTTGTTAACATGTTATTGAACGAGCTGCTTACGTCTGCGGAAGGCACGAAAGGCAGAAATGTCACCGAGGTAAACAAATACAGCAATGTTTTGATGTAAAATTTTTACAACGGATTTTATGGAGAAAACTTGAAACACTACTTAGCGTCCTTAGCGATGATTCACGGATGATTTTAGATTGAAACGTGCTTCGTTAGTCGTTTTATTTGAACAAATTAATGTCTCCATTGTTTTTTAGAAGAACCTTTTCAATCATACACAAAACGTTTTGTCAGTAACACAACATTGCAGTATGAAACACTTCATAAGGAATGACGTAAATCTTAAGAAAAACATTAGTTAAATCACAGACCGACGACTTTAATAAGGTTAAAATGAATTTGTTCTCTTAATAGTGTACAATCCGATAATATTTAGCCAACTGAATAGAGGTTTTGCAGAAACTGGTTCAGTGGAAACTACGTGGTTGAAATACCTTTATGAAAAAATAAAACGAAACTATAGGACTATTTATTTTCTTTCCCTGTACGACGATTATTGGCTGGCTAGTCAGCAGCTTAAAGGTCTTTCTGAGGGGAAGGGTCACGGGGATTTGGTGTCATTACCAAGATTAAAAAATGTTTTTGTATTAAAAGAAACCGAAAATAATGGTCTAGTTTTGCGATAAATTACCACAAAATGTGCTTAAACTGTTGGCCAAAAGAAGTCAAAGTCCCCGTAACACTCACTGCATAAAGCGTGGAAATTTGGCGTTTAAACATTACAACATTGCCTGAGGCATCGTCTGAGGCATGCGAAAGTGCATTATTTGGGAGAGAGCTCCATTAAATTATAGTTCTTGGTTAAAAAGATAGCTTATGTGCCTCAGTATTTCAAGCGATTTGAATTGTTTGAAAGTATGATCCTCGATGTGCCTAGTTATCCTAGCTTGTTTTAACAAATTTTTGCCTGGCCAGTCCGACTGGTTGAGAAACTTAGCGTTTCATAAACAATTTTCCCACATTTGGTAAAGGTGTTAAGATCTTGCAGTTAACTTTTCCAAGTCACAAAAAATAAGACAACTCTGAAATAAACGACAACTCGGCAAAGGAGTAAACTATGACAAGATCTAGCTCCACTCTGAAAGCCAGAAGATGTACCGATAAAAAGTAAGCGAATTTAGGAACTTTACTTGGCAAAGAAGGTGCCAACTTTAAGCATAAAAAAGCAAGAAAGCAAAACTAGATAAAAAAAAACCATCAAAGCCTAAACACGTTAAAAGTAAAGAAAATTTCGACAACCCTATCAGCCAATAAAAAATGAGCCGATTCAAGTCCTATAGCTGACAAAATGAATTTGTTGGCGTCAGTACAATAAATATTCGTTCAGTGAAATGTTACTTGTTGAAAAGAGTCGTTTCTCAGGGAAATGTTGTGACATCCATATTTCTGCTGCGATCTCGTTTTTACACCATGAGCACTATGAAACGAAGATATAGATCAGTGAATTTTTGAAATTTTTAGAGACGGAAGGCGGTAGGCAAGATCCAGTTTAGGTAACGCCATATAATCATCTCGGCGACATTTTCACTGATCCTATATCTCCGCTTGTAAACAAGCAAGTTGAAATAAAAAAAAAAAAACTAGGGAAGATAGCAAGACCAATACATAGTTGAAATTGTTTTGAATGTTTAACAGTGCGATTTGAACTTAAGCACAATATAACAAAGGTTTAGTGGGCAAAAGTACTTAATCCAAAAGACTCCCGTAACCGAAAACATCTGATCTAAGAAGGCGCCAGTAGAATTTTTAGCTTACAGCAATGAGGTTTAGCTCGGAATACAAATTTTAAATTCCAAATTTCTTAGTGCATAAGATAGGATATAACCTGCCAAGTGGTGTTCGCTATTTTTAAATACTAATTAAATCCTTTGTATAAATGCGCGTTCGCAAATGCAATTAGCCAAGTCAGTCTTTCGAGACAAACCCGCAAATTTGAACAGACTAAACAAACCAAAGACTGCAATTGACCCAGCCAGATCGCTGGAATGTGTGTTTAACAGATAACGCAACAAAAACGTCAAAATAGATTTAAGCCATTATACGCTATAGATGTAGATGCACGCGCACCAGAGAGCTTTATAGTGTTGTTATAACGAGCCAGTAAATTAAGTGCTAACGAGTTCGACAAAACAACATTAAGTCATTACCTCGACTGATATGCATAATGGTGCGCGCTGGATATATATAAACTAGAACCTTAATATTGTACATACCGGTCATGAATCGCAGAACGCGAAGACTCTTCCCCTGTCAACATAGTACGGATTACACTTCCAAGAGTTTTCCAGTCTTCTTGAAAATCAAAATCGCTTCTTAGTTTGTGATTGTTATCACACGGATCTCCATGGCAAAAACCTTGAAGCGAACACGCGCATTCACGTTTACTCCAATAAACCTTCCCGCAAAAATTCCGCCAGAGAACTACATGCCCGTTAGAATCCACATACACAGTGTTCAGGGAAAGCTCATTGTACGCCAGACAAGAATTATGCAATTCCTCCAACGCGATCAAAATCTCTGCGGCATAAAATCGCGCCATCTGCTCTGGAAATAATCCGTCAAACGACTTGATGCATTGAGAGAGGGTTTGCTTCCCTGGGAAATCCAAAATATAATAGAATTTCGATCGCGTTTGAAAGGTGAACCGCAAACTAACCACGAACTCGGAGAAACACGATGTGGTTTGTTGAACATAAGGGCTAATCGGTGCTTTGGAGTTCACACCCCGCGGCGCGACTTCCATGGTGTAAAAAGAACCGGTTTCCTTCTGCCTGACTCGATAAAGTTTGGAGCATTCATTCTTCTGAAGAAACTGCAAATAATTTAAACAAAACTTAGAAATGTTATTATGAAGTGTAAAAAGCAAATATAAGCAAGCGAATGAAACTTATGCGCATTTATTCTTAGTTGGGACAAAGCGCTCGTGTGCCGCATACCGGGTACCTTGTTAAAACTTTGTAAACTTCAGTAAAGTTTTTGAAATTTTTCCAAACTTACCGAATCGACCTCGAAGCAATCTGTCCCGTGAATTTTTCCATCAATCATGTCCAAGTTTTTCTAAAATCCTTCGGTGCAGCTAAGTACACAAACCATTTCTTATCCAATGTTGTTCCTCTCTTAGGAAGCGCAAAATTCGACACATAATGACAACCGAACTGTCGAAGAACGCGATTCAAGTCCTCCGTGTCATTGCAACGCGCTCAGTTGCCAAACGCTGCGATTTACGAAAAAACTACATTTCCAACGGAATAATGAAATATTGTTTAGACAAAGTCGTGAAGATTAAAGCGACTTTTGTGCACACGGCAGAATTGTGACCCGTGAATGTTAACACAAGCATCAGAATGCGTCACATTATTCCAGCCAATCAGTGACGACAAATTAACCTTTACTAATGGGGTACAACCCATAACATTTCAACAAACACTGACACTAAATTGACTGAATGAAGCCTCTAAAAAGTTTAATTTATTACAAAAGTGCAATCTATCTTGACTTCGCAAATACGGTAAACAAACGAAAGCAAGCTACTATAAGAAGGCAAATGACATGTTCTGCTATTGTAAGAAGGCGGGTTAAGTTGAGGTCAGAGCGAACTTTACATCACAAAAGTTCCTGCGTCGTGTATAAAGAAATTTACGTTTGACAAAAGTTAATCAGCGTTCTAAGAAAGCCATGAAAGAATTACTTAAAGTACCTTATAAAGCGCGTGATAAAACATTGCATGATAAATCGCTGAAAACGCAACTGCTAAGGAACGACTTCACAATTTCTGATATTTTCAGAGAAAGTGACTGACACTTCTATTTGACGTTGTGCTCTGTTTTGGTTAATCTGATGTAATAAGGAAAAAAGCTAATTAGTCAAAACCAAACAAATTTCGGTTAAACTAACTGACATCTCGCGTGCAGAAAGCGTAAAAGTTGGCGCCAAAAAGATTTATTTATTGTTTAAGGCTAAGCAAATTTTCGCGGTTTCTATTTCATCCAAACTGTGGTTCTGTCCTGGTGCACCGGCACACAAGGACAAAAAACCAAGGACTAATCAATAGACTGCACGGACATAACACCCTAATAAACAAAGGGAATGCAATGTGAAATCCCTTGTGAACCGGTACAGGAGGACAGAGACCAAACTGTAGAGCGATATAATGCACGTTTTGAGTTATGCAGAGCAGTGAACCAAAAAGGACAAACAAAAGCAATTAACTCTTAGTTTGACGCAAGTAACTGTTCATGTACAAGCAAAGTATTGTTTTTCGCCGCGGGTGAGATATTTTTGTCACAAAAGAAAAGCAGAAGATATAAGGACATTTATATTGGAGCGGAAAGGTTCTTCAAAAAATATATATTCGCTACACGTATACTGTTCGTTTAGTTTCTAAATGGTTATGTTGGAAATTTGGTGGGATTTTTTCCTTATAAGTGATGAAAATATGAAGAATGAAAATTGATCATATTGTGGATGAAGTTGGAAAAGATGAAGGGTGCTAAAAATATATTTTTCCTGGCTCCTTGCGTTAAAGTTCGAATCATGACTTTTAGGTGACTTTCGACCTAGAATTAAATCCTAAATTTGACTGTTCAAATAAAACCTATGTATTCCCTGTGGTAATCAGTTTTCATTTTAATTGTTTTTAAGCTTTTCACGCAAAATAAAACTTGGCCAACAATGCTAGTGGAAAGGTAGACTTTCTCAAACTCCGTTTTCAGTTTAAGAAACCCGGTCAGGTCGTCGCTCTCACAAGACTAGTTGTGCGCAACCAAACGGATGATTGAAAGTTGTACCCTACAAATTGCTCTGACGTTCGCCTCGAATTGATCCTTAATTTATTTAGTCTGTCGAAAATCGGTTGAAATAGATAAAGCCTTCGATATGCTGGAAAGACCACTTTTTAATTAGCAGCATTCCTAAATTCTCCGGTAGACCAAAAACTATACATATTTCGCAATATTTCAGGTTGAGTACTCATCTTGCATTCCTGACTATAAAAAAATCCTTCACGTGTCTGCAAAAGATGCGGAATTTACCAACTCTTTGCAAGATATAACCTGGACGTTTAAAACTTCCACTTATTTTATTAAGCTTTTCTAGTATTGCCGTATGCTTTCTAACGAATCAAATCGAGTAAAAAAGATTAAACCAGTTCTAAGGTGTTTTTAAAACTTCAAGACTGGGTTGGAAAGGCACAATTGAATTTCAAGTACCTTAAATTAAAGTCATTACTTTTAAATTAAAGTCTTTTTACTTTATACGGTTGAGAACTCGAGTGTTCTCACCAGGGGCGGATCTAGGGGGAGGGTGCAGGGGGTGCGCACCCCCCCCCCCCCCCCCCCCCCCCTGAGATGACCTAGTCTGCGTTGTTCGCTTTTAAAATTTGTTTACGTCACCCTTCAGTTACGTCATTCCTTAGAGGTGCACCCCCTCCTAAGAAAAATCCTGGATCCGCCCCTGCTCACTTTTGCCAAACAAAAGAAAAACAATTTTTTAGCGCTACGTGACAATGCTCACTCCGCTTCTCGACCGTCTCCAATTCAAGTTTTGTTTTTCCTTTGCGCGTGTATCAGTGCAACAGTTTTGAAAACGGCTTTACCAATAAAGATTAAGGTTGTCCGCCTAAGGCAACATTTTCCCAAGAGAAACAGTTGTTAAACCAAAAATAAAAAAATACTCCAGTACTGTTTGGTGAGTAATGCTCTCGGGTCTTTTTGGCAATTAGATTATCAGCTCGAGACTTCTATCGCGTGATAGTTGATGAGGGCGAAGCAAGAATCAACCATCACGCGATAGAAATCAAGAGCGAATAATCTAATTGTTTTAGTATAAATCTACTTGACGTTCAAAACTCAACAACAAATACTCTTTACAGTCTTTACAGATACTTCGAAATAGCGAAGAAGCGGCCGCTATTCTACTCATTTTCTACTTAACAATTAGATTATGAGGTCGAGATTTCTATCGCGTGATAGTTGATGAGGGCGAAGCAAGAACCAACTATCACGCGACAGAAATCAAGAGCTAATAGTCTAATTGTTTTAGTATAAATCTACTAGACGTTCAAAACTTAACAAAATACTCTTTACAGACACTTCGAAACGCGGCCGCCATTAGGCTACTCACTTTACTCACCATCTACAACAGAATAGATAGTGAGAATAGCGTAGCCAATAAGAGAACAGCATTCGTGATAGAACGTTCAGAGTAGATTTATACTTAAACAGAATAGGTAGCGAGTAGCGTAGCCAATAAAAGAACAGCATTCGTGATAGAACGCTAGTAGATTTATACTAAAATCGGGTACAACTTTCATACCGGGATGACTGAAAGTTGTACGGCTATAAAAATTGTTCTGACGTTCGCCTCGAATTGTCCTCGATTTCTTTTTTAATCTTTCGAAAATCGGTTGAAATAGATAAAGCCTTCGATACTGCTGGAAAGAGCAGCTTTAAATTAGCAGCATTCCTAAATTTGCCAGGTAGACCAAAAAAAAGATATATTTCGCAATGTTTCTGGTTGAGTGACTCGTCTTTTAATTGCATTGCCTGCATTCCTGATTATTTAAAAAAATCCTTCTGTCTGTAAAGGATGCGGAATTTAACAACTCTTCAAGATACACTGGACGCTCGGACGTTTAAAGACCTTTCAAACTGTCACTAATTCTATTAAGCGTTTTCTAGCTAGTACTGCCGCATTCTTTCTAACGAATCATGGCGAGTATTAAAAGGTTGAACTAACTCTGAGATGCAGCTAAACCAAATCAACTGTAAATCAAAACTTAGTGGGTAGAAAAGACAATTGAGTTTTCGCACTTTTGACAAGCGAAAGAAAAACAGAGTCAATTATGGAATGGAGACATGTAATGTAGTTCTAACTTTTGAGTCTGTGGACGAAATCCTATTGTGTGACCATTCAAATGAAACCTCTTCAGTAGTACTTTTACATGGCACCATTTGTTTTTGAATATTTTACAAAATGGAATTTTTTTTTTCATTAATTTTCATTTTTGGCACTCTTGAGAGGTAAACGGTTAAGCCCTACGTGACAACGCTCATTCCCTTTCTCAAATTCATTTCTATTCTTTGAAAAATCATGCCTCACCCATACTTGATTGAACAGTTCATAAATACGGGATATACAAAATTCGATCTCGTACCTGTATGAGAACATTCAAGTAAACATTTTGGTTCATTCGACAGGATTGGGCTAAACACCGCAAGCATGAGATTAAGCGTATTTAAGAAATAACAATTTCCCGTGTTGCTGATTTGGGGCAACAAGAATGTTTGTCAAAACACTTAGAGAAAGTGAGTGTTTTCAGTTCTCTTTAAAACGTTTTAAGATGTACAAAAGTTGATTAGGAGGAGTAATGGCTGTTTAGTGGTTAGAGCGTTGGACTTTCAACCTAAAGTTCGGTGGTTCGAGGTTTGATCTCTGCCGTCATCTAACACATGCGATTTTTATCACGCTCTCCAATGCAACTTTAATCGTGAGTGTAAACAAGTGACGATTTCCTGTGCGATTCGGGTGCGACATTTGCTTTGATTTGCTGTGATTTCCCAAAAATCGCCGCCAAGTTGCATCCGGTTTCGAACATGTTCGAAACCTCTGCGACATCGCCTGACAAACCGCGCCCAAATCGCACTGAAATCGTCGCCCGTTGACACATGCAATTTGAAGATGCAACTTGCGCGCAACAAAAATTGCATCGACAAGTGCGACAAAAAATCGCCTGTGTAAACGGGCCGAAAGACAGGAAACTTTGCTCCACATTGTCTTTCTTCACCCAGGTGTATAAAATGCTGGGGGTAACCCTGCGATGGACTAGCATCCCATCCAGGGGGGGAGTAGAAATATTCCTTGTTGATTTATGCTACAGAAACCGGGTTAAGCTCCGGCGGAGTGGAAACCTGTGGCTCGTGTGGGCCGCCTGTGGTTCGTGTGCGACTTCGCCTTACCTTGCATAACTAGAAGAGGGAGATAGGGCAGTTGACTTTTCAGTGACCACAGAAAAAATAGTTTGAACACGAACAGCACTTCACAAGTGTGGTTCTTTTATAAAGAAATTTTATTTGTCAAAATATATCAGTTTCGTTACATAATCTATGGAAATCTCCAAAAATGTGCAAAGTTCGTGAAAACGTAAACAGTCGTAAACACAACAACTTCGCTTTAGAGAATGAACTAAAAATACACATAGTCGCATTTACTGCGCTTAATCACGACTGGGCCTGTTCACACGAGATCGTTAAACCCGACATAGTATTCGTGGCCTGTTCACACCAGATCGTATAACCCGAAATAGTATTCGTAACCTTATGAGAACAGACCGACGAGTTTTCATAAAAAATACGGTAATCGAAAAAGTTTACACAATGTAATCAAGTTAAAATGAAGTGTGTTTTATGGAAGGATAATTTTACACAATTGAAAGTTGCAAACTTAAAAGAAAGCCTCTTGTGTTTTTAAGTGTTGAGAGGAGCAATACTAAGGCTTTAAGAGACTAGGTGTGGTACATAGTTTCGAGTTTTTTTTCTCGAACAAATGATAAAGAAAACAGTGTAAAAGACACAACCAGAAATAATTAATTTAACTGTCAGTCCATTCGAGTTTTCTGGCTGACTAGCCCTTTTTAACTTTTTGAAAAACTTTAAAAAAGAAAAGTGATCTAACTCAAAACTACCATTTTCTTTTCGCAATAAGTTTAACAATTTCTAACAATAATTTTTTAATTTACAGCACTGCTTATCATGAAAATCACTGACGTTTCTCATAAGCCTGCAATTGGTTACGAGGACAGCCAACCGCTGATCAGTAAGTCTGGAGACTCCGACTACATGAGAAGAAGGTGAATTCAAAGGCAGCAGATTGTGTTATTTTCTTCCAAAGATCAAAAGTAGAAATTTAAAGGCTCTAAAATCCTAAAGAATTTTGTCTCCTCAAGACATGGTACCGAACACCGGGTTGTGACGACAAATACTTGGGCCGTGCTCATCATAGTCTGCTTTGGTGTGGCACACTGTATAAAACTCAGGCTACAAGAAACATCAAAGGCACAATATTAGGCCAATATTAAAATATTCTTCTGGACATATTACACAATATTAGGCATCTTGAAGGGAATATTTCACATCGAAAGACAAAACATTTTTGCTGCAGCCGTGTGACCACCCAAATGAAAGCTGTGCATTAGCAGAAAGGTGAGTCTGTGAATGAAATCCTAAAGTGTGACCATTCACACCATGTCACCATGATTTCCTGTGGTACTGTTTATTATGCTGTACAAGGTGGTTCTGACTTTTGAGTCTGTGGATGAATCAAAGCTACTGAGTAGTACTTTCCTGTGGTACTGTTTATTATGCTGTACAAGGTAGTTCTAACTTTTAAGTTTGTGGATGAATCCTAAAGTGTGACCATTCAAATGAAAGCTACTGAGTAGTACTTTCCTGTGGTACTGTTTATTATGCTGTACAAGGTAGTTCTAACTTTTAAGTTTGTGGATGAATCCTAAGTGTGACCATTCAAACGAAAGCTACTGAGCAGTACTTTCTTGTGGTACTGTTTATTATGCTGTACAAGGTGTTTCTAACTTTTGAGTCCGTGGATGAATCCTAAAGTGTGACCATTCAAATAAAAGCTATTGAGCAGTACTTTCTTGTGGTGCTGTTTATTATGCTGTACAAGGTGATTCTCATTTTTTAGTCAGTGAAGGAAATCCTAAAGTGTGACCATTCAAATGAAAACTACCGAGCAGTACTTTCCAGTGGTACTGTTTTTTATGCTGTACAAGATGATTCTAACTTTGAGACTGTGAATGAAATCCTAACACTAGGCAATTTACTTCACATAAAATATATTGATAGTTATATTCTTGCAAAACCCAGGTAAAGTTAAGCTCTAGTTTACACCAGACGTACCGTAGAAGCCAGCATGCTTCCTCCAAACCATACAGCATAGCGCTGCATGTGATGTGTGATAACTTGAGTTTCAATTGGTTTTGGCTGAAACACAGAAATAATAAACTATTGTGATGAAATCTCTGATAATGACAACAACAAAAAAACAATGGAAAAGGAAACATTAAAATCATGGTTTGGTGCTACAGAAATGAGGACCAGATACTTACTGACTAACAGCCTGGAGATCCATAGGAATTGGACAACAAATATAAATTTCTTTTCTTCCAACACAGCCATTGTTTTTACTAGTGTTCATTAACACTCAAGCGCCTACTATACATTTTATGGGCTCGTTCTTTTGGGAGTAGTATTCCGTTTTCAGAATGGACGGAATACTATTTCGTTTTCAGAATGAACGGCCATTCATCCTGCTCCCGATAGCAGAATGAATGTATTCTGCTATCGGGAGCTGGATGAATGGCCTTTCATTCTGAAAACAGAATAGATCCTAAAAAAACATGAATACCGTCTATTCCATGTATTCCTAATCCGGAATAGTCCCAAAAGAAGATGCCCTAAGAAAGGTTACAGTATCTGATTGTGTATTCTAGAAGCCTTTGATACAAACTGGGGGTTGAGTGAGATGGCATGACACATTTGAGTGTGACACCCCAGCGTGATACATTTTAGTGTGACACCCTGGTGTGACACATTCTAGTGTGTTACCCCAGTGTGACACATTTTAGTGTGACTCCTTGGTGTGTCACATTCTAGTGTGACACCCCAGTGTGACACATTTTCAGTGTGACACAGGGTGTGATGCAATTCATGAGCAACTGAAATTCACTTGTCATGGTGCCAACATAAGTAACCAATGATGTACAAGGCCAGAATAAAGAAACGTTGCATGACGATTGTGCTACAATGTACTCTAGGATTGAGTGACACAATCTTCAAAGCTTCAGTTACTTTAGCAGGCAATGTGCCAAGGCATCACAAGTGTAAATTGAGTAACACCAAAGAATACTGAAAATTAAATCTGCTAATTACTGCACCTTGATTCGTCCTCCACTTAGCTGCTCACTGAGTTTCAAGCGAGCGTCCACTGAACGCTTTATGTCACGTTGCAGACGACGACCAAAGTCTCGGAACATGGTTGATCCCCCAGATAGCACAATGTTCTGGTGAATACAGTGAATTTGAAATTAACAATGCTCAAATGCTTTTACCAAAAGTCTTGAACTTGTGGTAAAGTACTCAGTGGGAATGAACCCTTTCACTCTCGCAGTCAATTATGGAGACGTGTAGTGTAGTTATAACTTTTGAGTCTGTGGACGAAATCCTATGGTGTGACCATTCAAATGAAACCTCTTTGGCAGTACTTTTGCATGGTACCATTTGTTCTAACTTTTGAGTCTGTTGATGAAATCCTATGGTGTGACTATTCAAATGAAACCTCTTCAGCAGTACTTTTGCATGGTACCATTTGTTCTAACTTTTGAGTCTGTGGTTGAAATCCTATGGTTTGACCATTCAAATGAAACCTCTCCAGCAGTACTTTTGCATGGTACCATTTGTTTTTCAATGTTTTACAAAACGAAGTTGGGGATTTTTCTTGAATTTGAAAAACGGTTAAATAAAGTATAACTGATAATAGCAAGGATAGGAATGAAACACTGTTTTCTGTACATCTCTAGTATCTTGCTTACAAAAATAATTGTAATTTTCTCCTGTTGCCTCGCATGTCATGTCTTGTTTAACAAGAAGGATGATTGTTTTTATTCTTAATGCATATGTGCTTCACCAATGCATTAAATTATATGCTCATCAGCCATACCTTGTAAAGAGGCCTACGCACATCAATAGGGCAGTTTTGAATTACATCATCTACAACTTCTGACAGAGGAGTGGTAAAATCTGGATTAGAGAACTAAAACAAAAAGCATTCAGTTAAAAGCAGGGAAGGCATTTTAAGTGGCTGGGTGAATAAAGAACCTATTTTAAATTTAGTTTTGATAATTTTCACTCACAAAAAATTAAAATAAAGGATGAAAAAAAAAGATTTAATTATACCAAAACGACTTATATCTTTGGGGAAAAAAAAAAACGTTTTAATCTGAAGAATCATATGCCGGGAAGGGTTCCAAGTAACCAAAATGTATTTTTTTGTGTGAAAATACAGGAGCTCTGAACAAGTTAGCAAATAGCTGTCCTAGCAAGTCTGCAGAGGGCTTAAGTTACTCACTCAGACGTACATGTATCTCTAAACTACTGAAACCAATGAGACTTTATGCATCCCTTGGTTCACACAAGGACTAATTGATTTGAAACGTACAATAAAAAGTGTTATTTGGGATAATCTTGATTAGCATAAATTAATATTTTGCTAGCACATTACAGAGAACCGGGTACCAGTATAGTGCACAAGGGCTCAAGGTCCGCATGTTTAAAAGAGAGTTCGGTGAAAGATTTGTGCCATTCTACAGTCAGCCTTTATTGTATTACCCAAAGTCTTATTATCGACAGGTTTAGGCGTAATTTTTTAGTTGTTTGACAGGTTAAGGCGCAATTTTTAGTCATTTAACTTTCTTAGTTAAGACACCTTAAAACCCTAAAGGCAGCATTGCTGCATAGGTTGAGGGTACCAGTCTCCATTTTTCCCCAATAGTTGTTTTTGGGGGGATACGTGTCCAGCTCTGGTGTGTTTAGATTTATTGTATTATTGTAGTGCTTTGTCATTGAATAAAATATATTATGGGCCTGGCTGACCAACGCCCCATGCCTCTCCACCTTGTGTGTTTATTCGGCTGGGCTGTGTAGTGGAGGCATAATAAGAAAAGTTCAGCAAGTAGGCAGGCACTCATTGTGTAGGCTGTTCAGCATTTGAAACTTATCTTAGGGCGCTTACCATTTGTCTGAACTGCCCGGCTGGACCGCTCAATTCGTAAATATTATTTCATTATTTGCCAGAAATGGTCGGCCAGACTGGTAAATTTGGAAATAGTATGCACCCTTTTGATGGACTTGTAGGAACAAGTCTTCAAAAAGATGCATTCTAGATACAAACGGACCGGTCTGGCCGGCCAGTTCTGACAAATGGTAAGCGCCCTTGGTTATTATTAAACAACTAGCCACTGAGATTATCCTCACCTCTGGGTGAAAGAAGATTTCTGGGCCCAAAAACCGCTCATAACCAACATCAACTGCAAATGGCTGTAGAATTAAAATACAAAAAATGTGAAGTATATAACAAAGACAATAAAAGTGCAAAAGTACTTGTGCATAAAAATGTTCTAAATCTATATCACTTACAGACAAGAAGTCTTCAGACTGCACTGAAAATAAGAGTAGCCAAAACGCAACATGATCAGGGTTCATACCTTTTTGGTGACAGCGTTAACACTTTCATACTTTTTCATCCACTTGGCTGGTTCAGCTTCATATTTGGCAAACTCTTTAGCAATGTCTGGACAGATATAGCCCCAGCGTTCCTAAATCACAGTTGAGAATACAATGTAAGATTAATACAAATTTTGGGCTGTGTATAAGTTATTTGTATAAATTAACCCATCCAAGAGTGTCATATGGCACTCCTGTGTACCTATAATTACATCAGTCTCTAGATTTATTTAATACACAATAATTATTATTATGCTGAATTCCACAAGCATTTTGATTGGCCACAAGCTATGATCTATTGCCCTGTTCTCCATGAGAAGAGAGAGGGATAGGTGATGACCTATGATCTGTTAGAGTACAGATCATTACGGAATCGCGCCCATTGAAAACCGTCGGCCAAAAAATGTGGGGTACCCATGATGTTTTGCGCGCTGACAAAGGATACCGCTTCTTGTGGTTTCTTTTGTGATGTCTTGAAATTATCCTGGGTGTTTTGCGCATTGTTTCTGCGAGACAATAGAAACGGAAAGATGCAAATGGAATTGTTACGGCAAGACGAAACAAAACACTCGCTGAAAGTAATGCGTTACGCATTCGACTTTGGTTTTATTATCTTGCGCTTTTAACAAAACCTGTAAGTCCCAAATTTATGTATTTCTACATGTACTTAGCAGATAAATAATAATTTTAAATCCTTTGTAGCGAAACATTTTTAGCTTTTCTTGGGCCGTGCGAATAAAGCAAATGCGTTGTGTTAAAGGTTTCGAATTTCGCTTGACGTTGTTTTTGTCGGTATGCAAATGTATTACAACCCGACAAAACTAATACAATCTCACACGTGAAAGTCTTGCATGCTATTTTACTCTTCGTATCTCTTTCTTGTCATAAACTTGAAAAAAAATAATGACAACTTCATTCAACATTCCCGTTTTGAGAAGCCGATACACCATGTATATGCGTTACAAGGTACTTTTCAAATCAGAGGTTTAAGTTTCACTTCATTAGTCGGGTATGCAAATAATTCTGAACTCACAGGCAACAAAAAATAATTGCGATGGATCGGTCGAATTCTTGTTACTAACTACATGTACTGTATAAAGATTTCAATAATATTATTCTTCTTGGCCGAGTTTCAATGAAGATATTTTATTCAGTCTCTCAATACCTTACCCAAATACTGTTTAAGTTTTTGACGCGTAACGAGTTTTATATTAACATTTGTCACCTTTTGTAGACAAACACATCAAGAACACTGGTCTATGTGTTCTAATTGATCGATTTTTGGCATTAAAATATCCTTTTCAAGACAATATAATGTATTTCTGTTTAATAGAAATTTGAAGGAAAGCACGGGCTTGTAGTGCAATGTAGTGCGAATCGCTTTTGTGATGCAGTCACGCAACACGTGTCAATAAACTTGGCCGAATTATCCTTGCGAGAGACCCATTGTTCTTCTGTTGTCTGCTGAATAATAGACTTGTTGCACCTATTTTTGTCTAGAAATAATAGCTATACACAGGGGAACATTTGATTGGCAGCAAAATTTGCATCTTCGATCGACGTGTTTCAATGGGCGCAATTCCGTAATGTGCACAGACAGATACATGCTTGATGCTTGATGGCAGTGGCAAGATTCCGAACTTACCTTGATGGTTTTTGCAGTTTCCATGGACTGTTCTGGTGGGATTCCAGTCTCCCGCTCTCGGAGCAGTTGCTGTACAAAGAAGGTGATGTCGCGACCAGCAATTGGGATATGCTTTATACAACTACCAATGACATATCCCTCGGCCTGTCATTAGGGCAAAAATATTGTAAATAAAGAATATACATGGTTCATTGGAAGGCAAGGAGAAGTAAGTATGGATACTACAAACGCAGTAGAGGGGCTTGAGCACGTACCACTGGAATGACATGAGTAACACCATCTCCCGAATCAATAACTGTTCCAGTCAGGGTTCTTTCCCCAACTAGACGAGAAGTCCAAGATGCCGCCAAGGCTAGCACAGCCTGTAAACAAACACATATCACTAAGAAACAACAAAATCATTTTACTAGAAATATGTGTCTTGCAGAACCTCAACAAGTTTGGGGGAGAGTGCGCTGAAAAATTTTAACGAGGGGGGAGGGAGAAATGGAATTTCTGGTTTAACTGGAGCTAGAGGTTGAGTTACATGGCCACAATGGCCCCAAAAATTGAAGTTGAGACATTCTTGGTCAGTTGCTCGTCACACTGGATGACGTCAATTGGAGCTTTGTTGCAGTTTTGTTGCTAGGCAACTGCAGGACACCAACCAATATATATATAAAGGCAACCTGAGATTCCACTGCCCTAAATAATAATAATAATAATAATAATAATAATAATAATAATAATAATCGATCCATGTGTGACAAATTTATAAACCTCGCTACCCTTGGGCCTTTGGCCCTCGCTTATATAGGAGGTATAAGGTTCACACATCCAGTATCCTTTTAATACTCTCGATTCTTGCTGCTTCCATGGTGGATCCTACCTCTGTTCTTAACTCAGTGTAAGTCTGCCGAGAAAGCAACACACCACCTCCCCCACTGGACTCACCGGGCTGAAGCGTTGCAGCAGGCAAGCAATAGGGCGTTTCCACGATGGCATCATTTGACTACAACTACCAGAATTCATTTCGTTTTTCCTTTCTTATCTAAATTTTGTAATCCCAGTGCAGCTTAAATAACAATAGCCCTAATTTGCACTACAAAACAAAAAACTGAAGGATTCTGGTAGTTGTAGTCATATGATGTCATCGTGCAAATGGCCTATTCCCCACCCTTAGTTTATTAAAACTTCATATAATGGTTTTCTCGCCGGCTGAGCTTGCGAAAGAGGCAAGAAATGAAGTTCTTACACACTGAATGGGGGTCTGGTATGAGTCGGCATATCGGGTGTCACGCTTTGACATGTGACTCAGTTTTTGTTTCTTGCCATATGTGCAACAGCTTTCCCACCCTCCCAGCCCTAGCTTGACATAGGTATTTAGGGTCATTGAAGTTTTTTGGTTTTGTAAGAGCCAGTTTTCATACATACTCTGTAAGTGTTAGACATTTTGCAATAAAGCAATAAAGTGCTGTTGCATTCTGTGGCAGACAAATAGCATTCAGTGTGTGAGAATTAGGTTATACTGTGCTGGCTATAAAAAGGAAAATACAAAGCCACAGAGTGGGAGGGTAGGTGGGTAGGAGGGTGGGTGGGTGGGATCAGCTTAACAGCCTTCTGAGAATGGGTTGATTGAGAAGCTTCGCATGGTAAACTACACATTTGATTGAAAATTAGGAGATTAGACATGATAGAAGGCCACGAGGGTATTTTTGTTTAGTTATCATTTATTTGCTACACAAATACAAATTTAAAAAGGAAAACAAAAAGGAGAGCAATAGAAAGTATTTTGTAAACAATTCAAAGTGGCAAGGAAACCTAAAAGAAACTCTTCAGTAGCATTTATTTATGATATTATTTAATCAATCAATGGGTGAGTTTAATTAGCTACCTTGACAAAAGATATGTTTTTAGTGAAGACTTGAAAAATAGATATTGAAGTAGACCGAGTCAAGTCACATGGGAGAGAATTCCAACTCTTAGGACCTTGATAGAGGATTTTAAACCGTTTAATATTTGTTCTACAGTGGTGAGATCGGTAGACTGTGGCATAAATATTATTGTGTATTATAAGAGTGAATATGTTGATTAGTAAAGAAAAGGTTATTAAAAGCTGATTATGATATGAATACATGAAACTAGCAATTAGAAATGTATTAATATTAAATATGTCAAGAATCTTTAACTGGTGAAAAGGGGGGGGGGGGGGGGGGGGGGGGAAGTATGGGCAAGATATATGGGCAAGATATTTGGCCAAAGCTTGCCAACATTACCCTTTATCTTATTCTAAAATATCACTTTTATTATTCTCAAATATTTTGCATCATTACAAGGTAGTGGGTGTTCATAAACCAGGGTTTAACTGTATTAGATAAGCTAGTGCTAACTGTTTCACCAGCAACATGCTATCATGATTTAGGACCGAGTAAGAATTTAACAGCAAGGCTGTGCTCTTAGAGTAAAAATAGGGAGCCCAAAGGGAGTCCAGCAGTTAAGCTGGTTAAGACCAGTTAGGCTGGGAATCGCTAGAGAGCAGAAGGAGGGCTATGAGGCTATGTATGATGTTTAAAATCCATCACGATCTTGTTGCTCCAGATGGGCTAGATAGAATGGAACCAATGCAAAGGAAGAGCAGGCACTGTAATTCTTTGAGTTACAAAGTCCCAAGATCAAAAACGAACTTCCACCTCTACTCCTATTTCCCAAGAACAATCAGAGATTGGAACAGTCTTCCCAACAATGTAGTGCAAGCATCGACAGAGGCTTGCCAGTCTTGATTACTAGACATGACCATTCTTTTCCTTTGTTTATTGATTTGTTATAAATTAAGTTTACTATTATTGTTGGAAGTGTATACTTTCAACGCTTGCTAAAATCTTCAGAAGCGAAGGAGGCAAGTTTAATGGAGAAGAAGAAGAAACTCAGTTTTACTTGTCACCCAAAGCACATCCCTATGGCACCCAGGCACTGCTAGAGCACATCCCTGTGGCACCTGGCACTGCTAGAGCACATCCCTGTGGCACCTGGCACTGCTAGAGCACAGCCCTGTGGCACCCGGCACTGCTAGAGCACAGCCCTGTGGCACCCGGCACTGCTAGAGCACAGCCCCGTGGCACCTGGCACTGCTAGAGCACATCCCTATGGCACCTGGCACTGCTAGAGCACAGCCCTGTGGCACCTGGCACTGCTAGAGCACAGCCCTGTGGCACCCGGCACTGCTAGAGCACAGCCCCGTGGCACCTGGCACTGCTAGAGCACAGCCCTGTGGCACCTGGCACTGCTAGAGCACAGCCCTGTGACTAATAAACTATAGAACAAGTTCTCACCTGCACAGCTATATATAAGCCTGGAACATTGAATGATTCAAACATAATTTCTGAAACAAACAAAACATAAAAATAAATTATTTATTCCTGATTATTATTGTGCACCAAAACAATAATAAGCCAAAAATGTTTGGCAATTTCGGAATTGAAAATCAACCCTCCTATCCCTGACAATACATCACTCCACTTACCTGCTGTATATTCTCTGTTTTCAGGTGTGTTTAATGGGGGTTCAGTCTACAAACAAAATCCATTTAACAGTTATTGATAATTCACAACAAACTATCACTTAAATCAATAATAATATTATGTTTTATTTGCTACTTTAATTTTTTACATACACCATGTAGCAGAAGTTTCATTGGAGGTTAGAGCTAGCCGGAGTAATAAAGAATGCTAGTTGGTACCTTTTCATAAGCATGAGATTGAAAATCAAGAAAAAGTAGGCAGTTACTTGGGTTTAATTAAACCTGTTACCTCCCAAGAGTGCCAAAGATGAAATTTCATTTTAAAAATCCTAATTTCCTTTTGTAAAATATTGCAGAACAAATGGTACCATGTAGAAGTACTACTAAAGAGGTTTCATTTGAATGGTAACACCATAGGATTTCATCTACAGACCCAAAAGTTAAAACTACATTACATGTCTTCATAATTGATTCTGGGAGTGAGCAGGTTAAAAAATGTCAAGTTCTGCCAGCTGTCACCTTATAAAATGACTGATAAACTAATCTGGTAAATAATGGACTGTAGCCAGGAAGCTTGTCCCTGGCAGTTTATAACTACACAAGAAAAGTATCAATGATGTTCTATATGCAATGAACTGCCACATTCTCTTAACTAACATTTCAGAAAAGTAAGGCAATTGGTAGGGAGAATTTATATTTCAATCTCAGACCAGTTGAATGATTTACTCACAAGAAGAAAGTAGTGGTCTTCTGGTTCAGCCCGCAGGTATTTGAATATACACTGTTCCCAAAATCGCTCCTGTAGATTAATGAGCATCAAATTTGTTCAACTTTCACAAACAACAATGCTTCAAAATTACAATACACGAGTGATGTTAAAGTTGTGCCTAGAGCTGGCTGCGCAGGTGTAGGTGAAGGTGCAGAAAATTACAGGAAATAAAACAAGAATAAAGGTCCGCAGTTTGCAGGGGTACTATGGAACCTGCATTGTCGAAAGCAGAATGGCAAGTTTAACAACACTTCTTTCATTTTATTATATATAGTCTCTTACCAGAGAGATACAATGCTTATACTAGTACAGTCGAACCTGTAAATAACGGCCACCCTCGGGACTTGAGGAACTGGCCGCTTAATACAGGTAGCCGCTTAATACAGGATCACTAAAAATACTCAGTTAGCTGCATTCGTGATTTTGTACTGTACTTCAGCACATTGCGTACATCTGGAAAGCCTTTAACGATACTAAACAGCCGATTATCAGCTTACAGTAGCTTTGCACATGTTATTTCTTTATAGTGATGATGGATCGCATTTTAAACACAATAAAATACCCCATAAAATGACATGTGGCTTAGTTTCCGTTCAAGGGTGATCGCTTAATACAGGTAAAAATAACAAAGAAAGACAAACATAGGACTGCTACAGGGTGGCCGCGGCCGCTTAATAGAGGTGGCCGCCTAATACAGGTAACAAATACAGCGTTTGTATCAGCGAAAAATCGGGACTTTGAAAACTGGCTGCTTAATAGAGGGTGGCCGCTTAATACAGGTTCGACTGTATTCAAAATTTCATTTTTACTGAGACAAATGCCTTGGTTTGCCTCATGCTAGCTACGGCCTGCCTCCTGGCAGCCAACCCTTGCTACATGTACACTGTAGGCTTATGAGGGATTCCGGATTGTCAAATTACCCCTACCATCCCACCTTCTTTCCAGTCAAACCTCTGCTTATGGACACCTCCATAATACGGACACCTCTCTCTTAAGGACAGTTCTTTTGGTCCTGAAGATACCAAAATTCATAGAACCCCTACCTCTCTAATAATGCTGCTGTTAATATACCACTACCAGCTAGCTATCAAAATACAGTCAAACCTCCATAATGCGGGCACTTGGATCTGTCCCTTTGATGTCCGTATTAAGGAGGTTTAACTGTATTTTGATAGCTAGCTGGTAGCGGTATATTAACAGTACAGTTCTGGCAGTCCAAGCAGGATGTAGTGTGATGTGCATGGCAGACATTCCCAGTGGATTCCCATCGATATGACGACTGGCCAGCCACAAAAAAATTTGTCATATTAACAAGGTTTACCATTTAAAATCTACTAAATAAACTTTCATTCAGACCAAAACGAAGTTTCCACAACAATTAGGTGGTTGCATCAATGGGGAAGTTAGAGGCAGGGTTCTACTAGTTATAGTTAAAAATAACAGGAAATAGAAAGCATACCATTAAGTCCCAGTCTTCAACGATGGCATGCCTTATTGGCCACTGAAAAGAAAACAATTACCAGAATAATAAATATTTATATATTATATGGAGTTGCAAAATATTTGTTTAAGGACTTTATGCTAATTGTTTTTGAGTATCCTTACTGCGCACGCAATTCACATAATGCGCAACGCAATGCTACGTCATGCATGAGCCTGCATGCAAGGGAAGAAATCTAAACACATAACGGGCTGGTAGCTGTTGCGCTATCTATGCTTAGATTTAACTCGTTTGGATGGTCAGTGACCCATATTTCTGTTTGGAGAGATCTTTTTCTTTTCCAATTCTCGACAGGTTGTCGAATTCTGCCAACTTGCGGCTGTCAGGATTTACAAATGCCGCTGTTTAAAGATTAGATTTCCTTTAAGGGATGTCACCAGTTAAATTAATTTGCTTAATAGACTCACTCGTATCAAATTAGGCATAGAAAGTTGCATTTTAGAGATTCATTTACAATATTTTCAGACTAACAGACATTGTTGCCATATCGAGTAAGAAACACCGATTCTTCTAAATTAGGGCCGCCTTTCAGATATCTTATTTTCAAAACGAAGTAGATGACCCCCATTTTTTCATTTCTGACAAGCCTCTTGTAAATAGCAAAAAATATAACTTTCTGGCTACCCAGCAAGTACATTTATGAATAGAAAAACCCAGTGTAAAGACAGTGGGATAATTTATTATATACCAAGATCAAGCTGCATAGTACTAATAAAAAAGGAGAAGTCTATTTGTGATTTTATTCACCTCCCGGCTTTATATTCAATGACTCCCATTTGTACACCAAGGTGGAGATAGGTAATATGGAGCAAAAGAAACGAGAAGGCAGCAGAGTCTAACCAGAATCGCACTAAAAACCTTCACACTAAAAGTCCCACATACCAACCATGATACCAGGATGGTATAAACATTCCTCCATAATAATTAAAAGCAGACAAGCATTATACATTAAAAAAACTAACATATCTACATATTACCTTTGTTGCATAGCCAGCTCTGTCCACTCCTTCATCGCCAATAAAAAAATCTACCATTGGAAGCAAAATAACATGTAGAGATTTTAGTTGAGATTCTAGCTTGAACTTTGAACTAAAATATAAAACATTAATGGCATTGTTGTTGTTGTTTACCTAAGTCATCAATTCCTCTGGCAACTCTTCTTGCAGCTTGGTCACCAATTTTAGCTGATTCCTTTATTCCAATAGCTATAAACATTGAAACAAAAATTCACAAGGCATAAGGAAGCAATCAGTTTATCTAATAATATAGTACATGTACAAATCATGGTCATTTCTATCTAAATTTCTGTACAGAATACAGTTTTACCTTATATAATACATTGCATTAGTGATAGTAATTGGACTGAGTGGAGTACAATTCAGGGAGTTATAATACAATTTAAAATTATAAACATGATTACCCCTGAACTGTGTGGCATGAAGTCTAATTACTAATTAATTAGATCAATAACAACATTAGAGATTACATTGTAAAAAGTCAATGTGGGTTGTTTTGTACTGAAAATGTTGGGGATATTTTTTTATCAGTTGGAATCGGGAGGGAAATAGGGAAAAAACAGCCCATTTAAGTGCACCTGATTGATCTGTGTGCAATGTAGGTGTCAAATTACAAAGAGTTGTAATTGGATAGCTGTAATTGGACATCCATGTGACTGCATGCCAATTGGTAATAGTAATTGGACTGGGTGGAGTACAATTCAGGGAGTAATCGGGCAAGTAAATTCAAATCGGGCCGAGTGCGTAGTACGAGGACAATTTGAAATTACGAGCACGATTACCCCTGAATTGTACGACACAAGGTTCAATTACTGTTTAATTGCATCAATAACAAAATTTGAGATTTAAAAGTCTATATGTGGTCTTTTTTGTACTCAAAACATCTAGGATATTTGATATCAGTTTGAAAGTAGGAGGAAAAAAAGCAAAAAAGAACCCATTTAAGTGCAACTGATTGACATGCACAACATAGGTGTCCAATTACAGCTATCCAATTACAAAAAGTTGTAATTGGATAGCTGTAATTGGACACTCACATGACCGCGCACCAATTATGTAAGAAATAGACGCCAGGGTGACCAATCACACTCTAGAATTTTGTTATTGATACGATTACATAGGAAATAGGTATATGGATAACCAATCACAATCAAGAGTTTTGTTAATGATACAATTATTATTGGTCATAATGAACATTTACAGTGCGATGCGCCTTACCGTGAGCAACCAACAAATTTTGTACACGTTAGCCAATAACAGAGCACAAATTCAATTACCGGGCAGCCCTCCTTGTAGAGTTGAGCATGATGGAATGTTATCTTGTCGCTTCATGTTTATCACAGGAGTATAAAGTTAGTTACAAAATACAAAGATTTTAAAAAAATACAAAGATTTTCACTTTATTTACACGTATCCACAGTTACGAGAATGATTGTGTCGACAAAGGAGACGCTTCCAAATCTTGTCGGCTAGGCGGAACGAATCGAGAAAAGTGTCGGTACCAAATCTCCGCCATCTTGAAACGTCACGATGGTATCCCGCATGCTTAGCGCGTGTTTTGACCTGCGTGCGCACTTTTTTGGCTGCCTCGTGCTTTGACGACGACAACGTACAACGTTCCACAACTACAAGCCAGCCCTAAATTAAGAAAGAACCAGAAACATGCCTGAAACGCGAATGCCATGTCACAACGAGGTACCTAAGGAGACGCACTTTAATCTGTGAATACTTCTAGTTATAAGAATTAACTGGTGATGTCTTGCAAACTTGTAAAAACATTTGTTGGGTGCTCACAGTAAGGCACGTCACATTGTAAAAGGTTCTTGTTCAATGTTCAATGTCATGCAGTAGCATTACCTGTAGGCAAGATGTATTGTGGTTCAGTGTTCCCTGCAAAACCCATTTTTGTATACCTAGAAGAATAACAAAAACAATGAATTAATGATTGAATGATTAAACTAATCAGCGTATATGGCTAAAGCATGACATTTGAATCAGGCCTACTGTAACTGAAACAACTGTTATGACAGGCAGATAGCAAGATTTTTTATAAATTTTGATAAGAGAACTTACATGTTACTATACAATATCATCATCATCGTCAACAACAACAAAGGTTTCATGGTTTTAGTTATAAAGACAAGCAGTTGTAAATTCTCATTTTTGTAAAGTTATCATTTTACCAAAAGAACAATAATTAAGCTTATTAATGGCCGCATCAAAAGCTCAAATAAGCTTTAAAAAATATTAGATCGAATTTACAACCACACTCGATGTTCTTTAATAATCAAAATTTGCTACAATTTACCCATTGAATGAACAACGTCCTCGGCGACTTTAGAGCAGCAAAAAAGGAGATTTCAAATAAAGAATTACGGTGAAAAAAAGGATCCTTAATATCGAAAATACACATTGTAGTCGAGCTTTAGCAGTTTTCACGATCATTTTGGCCTCGTTTTGCTTTTACCAGCTTTTACACACTTACCCCGTTCCATTGTCAATCACACAAGCCGGCTGCCGTCCCGTCATCTTCAAGTAAATAAATCCCTCTTACACTAGATCTTTGATCTCTAAGAAAGTGAGACGGTTTCACGAATGTAGAGGAATTGAAAATTAGAAAAATTCTCGGGCGGAAGCCTTGCACTTCCAAACCAACCAAGATGGCGACCTACCCACTGAGCATCCAAGTGCATCATGGGAGAAATCGGAGGTGTGGTGCGGAAATAAACGCTAGCGGGGGTGGGCACGGGGAATATTGTTCATCCACATATGACACATGTGACAACAAAATGACAGGCAGGATAAGATATGACAGTTAATTTAGAGATCTCTGCTAATCTTAAAATAAAGATTTGATTGATTGATTGATTGATTGATTGATTGATTGATTGATTGATTGATTGATTGATTGATTGAGCACACGCTGACACACACAAAACGAAATTCACTTTTGAGCCTGCTTTTGACTCAAATCCTTGCTTGTGAAAGGCGCAGGGATGCTATGCTTGCCGTAAATTACAGATTTTGGTGTGTTCTGCTGTATGAAGTGCCAATATTTTCAGCCATCAAGGTATCGACCATAAATCTTAATAGCAGTTGCATGCAAAGAAACAAAAATATGTCGGTCTAGACTAATAGGTGGTTTTCATGTTACGTCATCGCCGCCATGCTGGTGGACATAAACAATAGTTCTCTCATTAGCTCCTTTTGTTCGTCCACCAGCATTTGTTCGTTTCACTATTGTTATCTATGTCTCTAGAGATTGATTGCAAACCACCTATTAGCAGGGACCGCGGAGCAAGGTGAAAAGTGGGAGGGCTGACAATTGAAAATAATTTTTTCATATTGAAAATCGAAAAGAAGTGGGGGCGGGGGCGCAAAAAAGTGGTGGGGCCACGGCCCTACCAGCCCCTCCCCCTCCGCGGTCCCTGATTAGGCATAAAATCTTTTAAATAATTGCACTGTTCCAAAATCGATGTCTTCAGCATCCTTAAATTCACTAGTATAGCTATTATTTTTCTGTCTGTTTTAGAATGCATGGACTTTTTAGGTGTCAAAGAAAGCTTGAGCCATGCGCAGATTTGTCCTTAGGGCATCCCTACACCCCCCCCCCCCCCCCCCCCCCCCCCCCCCCCCCCCCCCCCCCCCCCCCCCCCCCCCCCCCCCCCGCGTGCCTTTTTTTATAGAAATTGGTACTTATGGTTACACTGGTGTAAACATCTGTGTAAATTTATTAGAATTAGAATTGAAAGTTTGTGTCGACCCAGCTCTACATTATCGTGTTGGTTTTCCTGTGGTTTATGTGCAGTAAAATTTGAGATTTTTCCGCCCCTATTGGTTTTTTTCAGGGGCTCATTTCCGCCGGAAATTCCTTCGAAGGTGTCTCCATAATCTGTGATTACTGCTAGTTTAAGTTTTATTTGGATACTGGCAAACTCTTATACCTGGTGAGTAATATGACGTGGTATGACAGAAAATCTACAGGAGACAAGAAAAGGTAGGGCAGGAAGAAAGAATAACTGGAAAAAAAAATTGCAATATTGCACAATATTTTATAGGCTTCTTGGTATTCAGTTGGGTTGCTCTACTCTCTTAAAAAAAGAGAAAGAATGCAGAGTTTGGTGCCACCACCTGTGTGCACACCCAATTCAAATATGAGCGATCTTGAGGGACATAGTACACAAAAACTGGGTGGCAGGGGAGGGCACAAAATGTTCATGAGGTAGAGAGGAGGTTCTTTTCAGCCCACACTATTTCAACCCCCCCCCCCCCCCCCCCCCCCCCCGCCCCTAACCTGCAATCAGGTGCTCTTCTTTCACTCTCCTCAGTCATAGGATGCCATATCTAGTTTCAAGATGGTGGCTAAGCAAACCCAACACATTTCAGGAACTGAGACTCAAAAAGGGCATGAATGAGGTTAAGTCTCCTTCCTTGGATAAAGATGAGCACAAATCAGCCACACTTTAGCCTGCGTAGTTGGTGGTATTGCCCATGCAATTGCAAAGTTTTGGTGGTATGTTGTAGTTCAAATTTTTCTTAATGGTTTGAAAAATTTCAAACCAGATGATTGTCTTCCTTTATCTCAGTTTATGATAATGAATCTAAGGGCGCTTACCATTTGTCAGGACTGGCTGGCCGGACCGGTCAGTTTGTCATTAGAATACGGCTTTTTTAAGACTTGTTCCTACAAGTCCATCAAAAGGGTGCATGCTATTTCTGAATTGATCAGTCTGGCCAACCAGTTACAGGGGCGGATCTAGGGGAGGGGTGCAGGGGGTGCACACCCCCACCCCCCAAATAATGGCACAATATTTATGAATTGAGAGGTCTAGCCAGCCAGTTCTGACAAATGGAAAGGGCACTAAGACAAAGGAAAATAAAAATTAAACTGGTTTGAAAATTTATAAACCAAAAAAAAATTGAACCACAACATAGATATACACTATATATATTATTTTTGCATGGACATTACGGAGTTTTATATGTATCCTAAAGCACATCACATTTCCATGGAAAAAGAAGACTTCCATGCTCAGGCTAAGTTTTGTGGTACTAAGTCATTTTTAAATTATAAAGAAATTCATAAGAAATTTCTATTTTTAACAAAGATGCATCTAAAGCTCTTCCCCATACATACTACTATTAATGGTAAATATTTTATTTTTAATTTTACAACTGGTAAATACAAAAATATGAAACAAACTGTTTTTTTATTATAAAAATCATGTTAAATAAATTTTCTATACATAATATACAGCTGTACATCAAAGATATTGTCTCTTATGGTGGTGTATACACCAATTTTTTGTTTTCCAAAGACAAAATTAAATGCGAGATCTTTGAACCTTTCTCTCATGGGTATCTGCAGACTTGAATTTTGGCCCTTCATTTCTACAAATCTTTAATTTTTTAACTTTATAAGCATTATTTTTCATACCTGGAATTTTCTCAGTGCCTATCAATACTCTTGCCTGAATCAATCCTCTCCTAATAGTAAAGGAAGTCTGAATTCCTCATGAGGAACTGATAAAAACAGTGTTCATATCAAATCGTCATAAGGAATCCAGACTTTCTTTACTATCAAGAGAGGGTCAATTCAGGCAAGAACATTGGTAGGCATTGAGCAAATTCTTGGTATAAAGAACAACGATTCAGCTTTAAAAGTCCATGATTTGTAAGAGACAAAGTGACAAAATCAAAGTTGGTATATTCAAGAGGCTCAAAGATCTCACTAAAACACAATAATTATTGTGTTTTATTGTCATGGTTGCAAAACAAGCTAAAATTTTCTGGTTTAGGCACATGACTTGCAAGTCATCAGTCCTGTTACCGATCAGATCATTGTGTTATTGATAGCGATCTACCCATCTTCCATTTTGTGTAAATACACATAGAGGGGCTCATCTTTGTTCCAACTCACACTGACACTCACCATAAATTATTAAATCTAAATCCTTTATCAAACGGGCCACATTCTTAGCACTGTTATTGAACCTTGAAACAATTTAATTCTAACTAGTTTAGGAGAATGTGTTCACTGATAACGGAGCTTTTATGGTTAATTCTTCTAAATTGTCTTATCCTCTTCACCTGTTGCTGGTTTATTTGCAATTGTCACAGTTGGTTGAACAATTTCAACTGATTCTTGATTATCACTGATAACCTCCAAACCATCTTGTGTCTCTTCAACTGGAGCAATGTCCTGAACATCAGAAATTTGATCACCATTTGGAATAATATCTACCCTACCACCATCTATGCTTGGATCAGTCATTTCAACCTTAACTGATGCAACATGATGGTCTTTATTTATTTTTGACACTGCGTCATTATTGACTGTGTCAGATTGTTTATTGACAATCCCAGTATCCTTCAAGGTTTCTACCCTGACATCATGTGCAGCTACCTCTAGCATCACTTGACTGGACTGGACTTTGTTTCTGACTGCGTCAGATTGTTTATTGACAGTCCCAGAATCCTTCACAGTTTCTACCCGACTGCCGTCATCTTTTGCAGCTACCTCTTGCAGTGCTTGACTGGACTTCGAGCTTGGTCTTGAGTTTGGTGGTGGCAAAGGTGTTGTCTCACAGTGAGAAAACAAGCTTGGATCATTTGGATCAACATCAAAAGTCAACACATTTCCACTTTTCTTGCTTAGATTATCCTTTGCTGCATGACGATCTAAGCATGATTTGGACTTTGTTGCACTTTTCTTCCTTTGCTTTGATTTCCCAGTATGCAAATGTTTCCGTGTCCCGCTAACACTCCCCTCTTCTTGATCACAAATTTCTGGCTCTGCCAGAGTCAGGAGCTTCAATCTGTTATCCACCATAAAATTTGTCTTCCGTCCAACATTTGGAATGGACGGCAAATGCGGTTGCAGAAGATAAGTTGATGGCATCGAAGGAAAAGTAGCGTTTGCATGATGCACAATCTTTGCAATGTCTCTGTCACTCAACAGTGGCGGCATCACAAAGAAATGATGATAATTCTCAAACTCATTTTTCTTGTGCTCTGGTTTGCTCATCAAGGGCTTCCCAGACAGAGAACTCAACTCGGGTTTCTCCTTCCCTGGTAAAGCCTTATGTTTCGCCTCTTTTCTTAAGTTTAAATTTCTGGCAGGGAATTTTTTAACTAATGAAGGATCCGAGGTGTCCGCGTTTCGAACAATTGGTCGTTTTCGCGGGTAAGTGAGCTGTTTCAATCGTTCCATGGCGTTGATGAGATTGTGTTGTTCACGATGAATCAATTCGTCTTGAAGTTTGCGAATCTGCACAAAATAGTGCGCTTGCTTCTCGCATCCAGTTTTTGTGTCTTGAAACCACGTCTTTTCCATAGATGGGCTGCTGCTACTTGAAGCCATTTTCAACATCAAGGTTTGAGAAACGACAACCAACAAATCAGTTCCTTCAGTTGAAAACTATACAATATCCACCTTGCGTTCTTCAATAAAAGCCTCTTAAGATTTTAAATTTGCTTAACAGTTCCTCTGTTTACATCGTAGAGAGTACTTGAATGTTGTTTGTTAATCCTTTAGACGCAAAAACCTTTAGAATTTAATAGAATTTAGAAGCAAAATTCAACATGGCCGAAGGACTGAGATCTGTTGCTATAGAAACGAAGACTTGTTTTGTTGCAACAAGCGAAAAGAATTTTGGGATAGCTTGGAAAATGGAAAATGGCGGCTAAAAGGGCAAACGATTTCAAACGGAAAAAGTTGAGGTTTCTACCTTCGATATACAACTTATCTTCATTTTTATATATTAGTTAACACGTTGGTACAGTTGTCTTCCCAATTACCCAGAAAGTTTCAAGAAAATAACCCAGGATTTTTAACGGATACGGAATTTAGTCAAACGCCACTGGCAAAAGATATCCAAGATGACAGCTGGAATGATCAAAGTACCGAGTATTATGCCTTTGCGAGTTCCGCTGGGAGGAACCGGGAGGAAGAACATGATAGACACTCATACTCCCATAGAACTTCGCTCAGAAACGCCAGACACTTTGATCTATTACACGATAAACGGGATGAAGCCCGAACCTTTCAAACAGATTGGTATCAAGTGTACTTACAAGTACAACCGGCCTTTTGTTTTGGGGCCGGGAAAGCGAACGGTGAAAGCCATGGCTACCTCAAGCGATGGCGTAAGGGAAAGCTCCATTGTTACTAAAACTTTCATGGTTGGAGAACCTGAAGGGAGAGATGAGTTAGCCGATGATGTTTCCGAGCTTCAACAAAGCATATCGTCATCCACCGGGAACTTAAGGGAGTCTTCTGGTACTTTGTTTGGACAGATTCTTGAGAACAACAAAGACTCAAAGCTAAAAACTTCACAAGCTTGGGGGACAGAGGGGAGTTCTAAGCGATTTCTCACTTCAACACCTGATAATTGGGAAGAAGTGAAAGGCTCAGATTTCCGAAAGCCAAGGAGTGAGCCGAGGTTCACAACATCAAGGTTTGGTTCAAATCAGGCGACTGTAGGTACCCCGGATCAGTCACTCACTCAGGTAGATGATGAGCTACAGGACAGAAGGGGTCCCCAGAACAGAGTTCAAGCAAGTAAGATTCAACAACAGACAGATTTTTTAAAATGTATTTACTGCCTGGCACCCAGACCATCCGATCCTTATGCAAGGTTTTGCTCTGAGTGTGGATCTCCCATTCCTCCGTTGCCGTCATCAAGACTTCCACCTCCAGAGGGCGGTCAGCTTGGAATGTGTGTCTCCTGTCACTCATTGGTGCCGCTGAACACTCCTACTTGCATTATCTGTGAAGTACCAATTTCACCCCAGCGCCAGCCACAGGCAACCAAGAAATTGGCACATAAGTTAATGTGTGCCGTATGTGGCACAGGAAACCCACCCGATTTAAAGGTTTGCGTTACTTGTGAATCAAGGCTTCCTTATAATGCTAAACAAATATTTACTGGCACAAGTGCTCCTCCAATGCCCAAGGACTCTATAAGCAGTATCATGACGTGTTCAAAGTGTTCTCGAGTAAACAGCAGTGATGCCCGCTTTTGCGACTGGTGTGGATCAAAACCACAGCCGTATCAAAGCCCTCTGATCTGTTCTCAGTGCCAAGCTTCCAACAATGCATTTTCAAGGTTCTGTAATACTTGTGGCTGTGGCATAGAACCTCCACCAAGGATTTCAAGGAAGAGTTCAGGAAGTGTGATTGGAACTGTAGTTGAAAAAAGTAGCATTCACGAGATCACGGGAAGACCAGAAAGTGCAACTTGGTTACCTGTCTCTATTTCATCAACAATGGCAGAAACAGCAGACAAAGGTATTTGTTTAATTATTTCTTAAACCTTATCTCCATGAGAGTGCAGGAAAGTACTACTCAATTACATGTAGCTTTTACTTGATCACACACTGTCTCAAAATTAAGAATGGGGTTAGTTTCTAGAGAAACTGTGGTGCTGAGTCGGTGAGGGATGAAACACGAGAATTTAGTTTTATCAACTGAGTCGATAAGGTAAATTGACCACCGTAAAAAGATTCAAATAGCTGACGTTTCGAGCGCTAGCCCTTCCTTGGAGCGAATAAACGAAGGGCTAGCGCTCGAAATGTCAGCTATTTGAATCTTTTTACGGTGGTCAATTTACCTTATCGACTCAGTCGATAAAACTAAATTCTCAAAATTAAGAACCACCTACACTATAGTACAAAATAGTAATGCATGAAAATTTTGAGCATAATCAAAGACATTAAGAGATGATATGTGAAATGTAACTTTTATGAGTGTTGATATTGTTAATTCGAGGGACTGGTTATGAAACCTTTCAGACTTCAATGGCGATAACAAAGGAGCTACAATTTATGTTGAAGTTGAACTTTACTTGACCGTACACATCTTTTGTTTTTCAATCACACGCTTTGACTGAATAACTTAATGGCAGCATTTCTATTGGTCAGTTGCTCAAACAAAAGTCCAACATCTATTGTGGTTGTGCACGGTCAAGGCTGAAAAACAATAACAAATATATCAAACAAAGAAATTTCTCAGGTTTCAAAACCATTGGGCTTTATGAACTATGGTGATGGGAAGGGAGAAAACCCTTACAAATCCTTTCAAGTTGCAAGTCCTGGAAAGGATACCTTAATTTTTGCAATCTGCTCCTGTCTGAGCTTGTAGCTCAGTCGGTTTAAGAGCGCTGGAAAGTCTAATCCAGAGCCTGTGAGTTTGATTCTTGCCAAGGTCAAAGATTTTTTCTTTGTTTCTCATTATTCCCAAAGAACATGCAGTTCAGAAGGGTTTCTAAGGGTTTTTCCCATCTCAACACTCATAAACATTACATTTATGTATATAAGTTTTATGTATATGTTGTGGTTCAAATTTTTCTTTGGTTTAAAAATTTTCAAACCAGTTTAGTTTTTATTTTCCTTTGGCTCATGTTCATTATCATATTCTGAGACAAAGAAAAACAAAAATCAAACTGGTTTGAAAATTTTCAAACCAAAGAAAAAATTGAACCATAACATATATACTGTAAGTTTTGTATTCTAGTTAGGTGAAGTTAAATAAATAAATTTCACATTTCATCACACTTAATACTAGTGCTAAGCAGCTCAGGCATATTGTTCACCATTAAAAATACCAGCTCACCACAAGGTGGGGGGAGACAGGGGGGTCAAAACCTCCTGTCTCCCATACCCCTCCATCCCCTCCCACCCCCCTGTCTCCCCTCCCTCCCTCCCCACCACCACCACCATCACAAGGGCCACTCTTGCATGACATGCAAGTCCATTCAAGGCTGTTTTAAATTGACAGAGTGTCCCGCTGAAATGGCAAAATTTCGCTTAGCTTATTTCCATGTTATATCGGTAAGTGCCACCGAATATGCAACTTAGTTGGATAAAAAGATTCTATAGAGCAAAAAAAAAGCAGTAGTTTGAAGATAAAGTGTAGGATTGCAAGGATGGAAGTGGATTACAGTTCATGAAATTTGATTTATTGACAGGCGGTCAAGAAATCAAACTTGTCATTCTTGTGAAATTTTGACTTTTCTAGCTTTTATTTTGCCTGTTTAGTTCATATTTCTTTGCTGCTATCACTTTTGGTGATGATTTCTTCCAATTTCAAGATTATAAAGTAAGCTTAAAGCAAGCCATAATGAAAGCAAGCCAATAATGAAAAAACTATATTTCATCCAGGACATTACAGGCCTTTAAGGCCTGTAATCTGTAACACCTGGTTCAAATAAATACATTTCAATCTTCAATAATAGGTGTGCACATTTGTAAATCAGGGCACAGCCCTACCATTTATATGTTTGTATATTGTTCTTTTCAGCAACCTCTACAGTAGGACTGTTCTACCCTTCTGGAACCAGCATCCAATCACAAATTGAATTTGAAGCTCAGGAACGAAGTCGCCTTGATGCTTCAAGAGATAGAAGACCAGCGCTAGCTGCCGTGAGCCCTGGTAAAGGCTTCTGGAGACAACAGATGGATCATGTGTGCTCACACATTCGTGCACATGCTCAAAACAATCCTGACTTCAGATCCACCATTGGTGAGCCAAGGCTCGGAAAAATAATAACTGCAACAATTCATGAAGACCTCAATGGCGAAGAGGTCACACTAACGGTGACATTTGCAAGGAGAGATGGCAAAGAAATGTGGAAGGAGAAATCAAAAGCCCTCTCTTCCAGTTTAAAGGCATTCAATCTTTACAGTTCAGGAAGCAAGGAGGACTTAAGAGTGAGTAGGAAACAGACTCAAAATGGTTTGAGGACCACAGCGAAGGGAAAGAAGCAGAAAAGAAAAGGGAAGGAAAGTAATAAAGATAAACTAACTGAAGAGGATAAATCCTTACTGAAGGAGATTGGACCAAAAGGTGGAGGCGAAGAAGATGAAGTGCAAAGACTGCTCGATGAAGGAGCTAATCCTGAGTGTGTATCAGCTGACGGCACTCCAGCTCTCATTGTTGCAACTGCGAACAAGCATGCAGACATTCTTCCACTCTTAGTAAATGCAGGTGCTAAACTCAATGCCAAAAATATGACCAAAGGAAATACAGCGCTGCATGAGGCTGTGCTGCAGGGTGCGGATGGACTTAAGTGCATTGATGCCTTGTTAGGATTGGGTGCACGTACCAATGTTGCAAATGATGCCGGGCAGACTGCTTATGATCTGGCGATGTCAACAGGGTTGGATAATGTGGTGCAAAGGTTCACCTCCAGTGTGGGAGATGAAATGCTCCAAAAACTTACTAAGCCAAAGAAAGTTAGATCTATAGATGAGGACTTCTAGAATATTTGTGTATTGATAGGTTTCATTCATAAATGAATAGTGTGCTGAGAATGATCATTAATGCATCATTTCTACCTCTCAAATCAGAGTTAAAATTTGTACTCCTGAGATTTATTTTATTTATTAGGTTGAGATATAAATACCTTATTTTAAATTTTAGGGGATCTTTCCATTATTTTTAGCAAACATACTATTACAGTAAGAGTGTAAAGAAATTAAAAATTAACTTCAACTACAGAATACAGGGCTACTGTTGAAAGTGGACAGTGGCTCGACGGGCTTGACATTCAGAGTGAACAACTTATTAAAGCTTCTTTGATGACGAGTCATTGGTAAGCTAAATAAAGTTTGGACATGAAATCAGATAATGACTGGTTGGTTTGTTCATTCCCCTATAATTTTAACAAAATAAAAACTCAGACAAATCATTTCAGGAATTTATTTTCTGCTCAAAGTTAATAATAATATGAATTGCAAAATTACAGTTTTCCTACATTTAGGGACACAGTCCCGCTGAAATGCAAAATTTTCCTTACCTTATTTTCGTATTATATAACCAAATGCCACCAAATATACAGTTTAATTAAACAAAAAGATTCTATAGAACAAAACAGAAGCAGTAGTTTGGAGATTAAGTGCAGGATTGCAAGGATGGAAGTGGATTACACTTCATCAAATTTGATTTCTCGACCGTCTGTCAAAAAATCAAAATTGTCATTCTGACAAATTTTGACCACTTCAGCCGTTATTTTGTCTCTGGTTAATATTTCTTTTCTTTCATCTCGTTTGGCGATTTTTCCTTCCTATTTTGAGATAATGAAGCAAGCTCCTGGCCATAATTATGAAAACAAGATAGAGCAGTTTTCAATTGAGTGTGCCGGTAAAACCAAAGTAATTACTCTGACCAATCACAGCAGTCGTAAACAATCCAATGAACCAATCAGAGCTCGAAGCAATTACATGTCGGCGGCGCCAAGCGCGGGAAAACGCGTGCGAGCAAGTCACGATTGCTTTTGGTTTTACTTCTGATTGGTCGAGAAAGTGGCGCGAGATTTTTTAGCCAATCACAAAGCATAGCAATGAAAAACCAAAGCAATTGTGTAATTACTTTTCATACTCAATTGAAAACTGCTCTATATAAGCCGGGACAGTGTCCCTTTAACTGTCAACCCAATGTCCATTATATATAGTTTGATTTGCCGTTTCTTAAAAATAAAATGGATGGGTTTTCCAAGGCTCCCGATCGAGAACATAAATCGCTCGCAGTTTGCGCGCCTCTTTTCAGCGGTCTCGTGAAGGAACAGGGAAGTTTTAATTTACAGTCGACGTTCCCGTAAGTAAACACCCTCGGGAAACAGAAAGTGTTCGTAGCCGCTTACGGGAATAATAGGTCGGAGAGCTTTGATTGCATTATACTAGGGATCTTCAAATCAGAAGATGAATAAGAGCTTGAGTATGAGTACTTATCACGACCTATCGCCTGTCACACCCATGGCATTCTCTACTGGTGAGAAACAAGGTAAAGCGACGGCTTTGAAAACGTAGCCTGCATCGCAGAAGAATTCAACTACCGGTTAACCCTTTAACTTCCAAGAGTGCCAAAGATCAAAATTCAAGAAAAGTCCTAAATTTCGTTATGTAAAATATTGAAAAACAAATGGCACCATGCAAAAGTACTGCTGAAGAGGTTTCATTTGAATGGTCACACCATAGAATTTCGTCCATAGACTCAAAAGCTAGAATTGCACTACATGTCTCCATATTAATAAATTGACTCTGGGAGTGAAAGGGTTTTGAATTCTTCTGCGATGCAGGCTTAGAAAAACGTGAATGGTTTGAAATTGAAAAGTCGTATTCTCATTCCGCTTTGAGGGTCTCTATAACTGAGTGATTGACGGCAGTTTTAAGTCATATAAAATGCGGTCTCGAAGACAAGGGGTTAAACCCAAGTTGTTAACAATACATCGCTGTCGATATCCGTATTAGCAGGGACTTCAACCAGATCCAGCCGTCCACACGACACCTGTCGAGTTTTCTGGTCTTCTTTGGTGATTGCCGATATTTTCCGTTTGACTGTATTAGTGAATTTTACTCTGACGAGCTCCAACTCTGTTAGATCCATAAACTCCGATATTTTTCGCCCTCCGGTGAAGCCCAAGTTGTCAAAGGAGGTTTCTGTGTTGCTTTGGGCGAGAACTAGACCGCCTGTTTTCCTACTGCAAAGAAACATAAAAATCAAAGTTAACCTCTCGTAGGCGACCACATTTTTATTCCAGTGAATTTTATTTTTACAACTAGTAGTAATCATAGATTATAGTGCGTCTCCATATCCCGTGGCACCTCGTCTTGACCTAGTACCTCAGTTTCATGAATTAATTTAGCCACTGTTTAAAAGGGCTATGTCGCGAGATATGTCACGCAGGCAAAAACGTGGGGCCGACATTAAACAAATCATTCACGCTATCGCCGTGGGATCGGGCAAAATCCTGCCGTGCTGTGTACTCCGAAAGGTCTCAGATTTTTCCGACGTATAAATAGTATATTTGTCTTGATTTCATTTCGGTTATTTCTCCGATTCTGAAATCATACTCCTCAGTACATGTACTAATACCGGAACCGGAAATGAGAAATTTCCGAGAAAGCCTGAAAAAGTGCTCCCGTGATAAACTTCTTGGACACCGCGCATGAAATCGACGTTTAAGTCACGCAACATTCAACGTCAATTTCGCAGGATTTTTCGGATAAAATTACAACTACCAGTTGCAAGTAAGACACAAGACTATTGAATATAATTCCTTTATTAGCTAGACAAATTTTAGTCACAAAACTGCGAAATCTTTAGTCGCAAATGCGCCCGATACAGGCGCAATTTCGAGCACTGCAAAGTTATTAAATCTGCGTTCGCCCTGGCGCGGACGGTCAGTGAATTATTGCTACAAGACATACAGCGAATTGCACCGTACCGTAGAACATCGCGAAGAACGACGTCGGTATTTAGGTGAAAGCTTCCCCAATCAGGCAGAGAACCACAGCAAAATCAAGATATAACATTCAAAACATACCAGAACGGTAGCGAGGAAAATCCGATAACTTCTTGCTTGATTCTAAAGAGACCCAACAACTTACTTGGTCCGGAGAAGAACCTTCGTCCAATTTTCCACTGCGTACTTTCAGTAGGCATTGAAATATTGAGCCGTACGATTCCAAAATCGGGAAAATATCCGAAACTAAGTCAAGACAAATAGATTATTCACATGTGACATTTCGGAACCCCAGCTCCCCAGGATGATGCCTGATTTCCACGCGCTGGGAATGCTGGATACTATTGTGACGTTTCAAGATGGCGCAGATTTGGTACCGACACTTTTCTCGATTCGTTCCGCTTAGACGACGCGCTAAGCATGCTGGATACTATTGTGACGTTTCAACATGGCGCAGATTTGGTACCGACACTTTTCTCGATTCGTTCCGCCTAGACGACAAGATTAGGAAGCGTCTCCTTCGTCGACGCAATCAAATGATAGCTCTCGAATAAAGAGACTAGGTAAAGCAGTATCCCAGGGCTACCACTCTTCCAGTTATACCTATAGACGACCAGATAACGAGAGGTAAACTTATTTAAGATCGTTAGCTGCTGTTAAGAGCGCATTTCTGACAAGAGGGTGTAGCTTCCCTCTCCTTTGAGAAAACACCGTTTCTATTACTCTGGTCGTCAGTTAGGTAACTTAGTTTCTTAGTTTAATACACTTCTAAACTTCGCTACAGCTTACTAATACTAGAAGGACCTTACAATAAGCTTAAATAACGTATAAAGTGTAACAATATCAGCCTCCTCTTCAGGCGTTTCTCGTGACGAGCGCGACGGCGCGAGCGACTGGTGATGAGCTCTTTCGCGTTCCTTTCCTCCCTTGCGCGCCCATCGTTTTTCAGCAGAGAGACGTCTGGGTACGAGGCAGATAATAATATGTTGCAACAGACCATTTCACAGTTGTGTGCTTGGTGACCTGGCCTTTGAATGGAAGCGAGGCTGGAGGTGACCTTGTTAAAGGGATAGTATCACGAGGTTCCACGCGCGGCACTGTTCACTATTCTTGCACCGGAATTTTGGACATATTACGGTATATACTCCATGGAGGTTTTTAATTATATGCACACAAAACTATCCGGCACTTATTTAGGGTTAAAAACTCATTTTGAAATGGTTAGCTTTTATTTACTGTTATGGGTAGTGATATCCATAACAGTAAATAAAAGCTAACCATTTCAAAATGAGTTTTTAACCCTAAATAAGTGCCGGATAGTTTTGTGTGCATATAATTAAAAACCTCCATGGAGTATATACCCATATTACTGTTAAAAGTGATTTTTTCTTTCTTTTGGCTATCAAAACGGATTTTTTGATTTAACAAATACCTCCATTTCTCGACAGCCTTTTTGAATTTGCGGAATCAAACTTGAAAAGTGGGCCGACGTTTTCAAGTTTCGACCTCGTGATACTATCCCTTTAAGGCCGATTCACACGGTACAACTTTGTCGCATGCGACATGCTCAAACCATGCTTACGATATGCTTACAACACGAATTGCTTCGTGCAAATCAACTCAAGTCATATCGTAAGCATGGTTGTAAGCGTGTCGTATGCAATAAAGTTGTACCGTGTAAATAGGCCTTAATGATACGGAACTTAGTGATTTTCATATGTAAATTTAGCTAGTTAGCATGATAAAAACATTAACATATGAAAAGCACTAAGGTCTGTATCAAAACAAGTTTACCTCCAGCCTCGCTTCCATTCAAAGGCCAGGTCACCAAACACACAACTGTAAAATGGTCTATTGTACTGAGGGGAAAAAGGTGACTACAGTCGTTTTCGGTAATAAAAAGGCGCGTGATAGGAACGCGAGGAGTAGCTTAGTCTTTATCACCATTCCTCCTGATCTGCGGGTACTGAGAACACACTTACCGTTTGATTAACGCTAAAAGGAGTAAACCGATCAAAATCAAAACTGTCGATCCTCCGGCAATTCCTCCAGCCAGCACCTCATTTGACAACCCTACTGGTGGGACAAGAAAGATTCAGAAACACACAACCTATAGTAGCTTAGTAAACAGGTATATATCTTTTATTTTATTTTATTTTACTTTATTTTTCTTGCCTCAATCTTTTCTCCGCCGTAAGGATCAGTTTGCCGTGTTATTTTACATAACTAAATAGAGCAGTTTTCAATTGAGTGTCGTAAAACCAAAACCAAAGTAATTACTCTGACCAATCACAGCAGTCGTAAACAATCCAATGAACCAATCAGAGCTCGAAGCAATTACATGTCGGTGGCGCCAAGCGCAGGAAAACGCGTGCGAGCAAGTCACGATTGGTTTTGGTTTTACTTCTGATTGGTCGAGAAAGTGGCGCGAGATTTTTTAGCCAATCACAAAGCGTAGCAATGCAAAACCAAAGTAATTGTGTAATTACTTTCGATACTCAATTGAAAACTGCTCTATACATATACATAATTTTATAGACTTTCTCAAAGTCCGTTTTTTGTATTTTCGTTTTGGGTGGTCGGGCGGAGAACGACTCGCGACTTCGTCGCGCTCTCGGGGGCTTCGCAGTTGACTTGTGTGCAAGTCTAATAATTTTATAGTTTTTCAAATATCTATAATAGCTTTCTTTTACATTTTACTATTAAAAATTCTAGATACATTGGATAGATTCGCAATTGGTTTTGCATTGCTACGCTTTGTGATTGGCTAAAAAATCTCGCGCCACTTTCTCGACCAATCAGAAGTAAAACCAAAACCAATCGTGACTTGCTCGCACGCGTTTTCCCGCGCTTGGCGCCGCCGACATGTAATTGCTTCGAGCTCTGATTGGTTTATCGGATTGCATGCGAGTTCTGTCATTGGTCAGAGTAATTACTTTGGTTTTGGTTTTACGACACTCAATTGAAAACCGCTCTAGTGTCCCCAATTAGCTCTTTTTGTAGCTAAATACATTGACACTTCAATAAGGTTATCATCGCCATCATCATTAGACAGTTACTGTATATTTTCCTGTTTTTATATTTCACGTTATTTGTTTTGACTTATATTGTTAGCTTAGATTGTATCTTTTATAGTTTGTATTTAATTTTTAATTATTTCTAATTTACTATGTATAGCCGTCATGTATCCTGAATGTCTATCTGTCTGTCATCACCATCTTTAGTTCGTACACAAAACGACCGTTTTTATCGACTTTCGACAGGCGTTAAATTTTCCTATGGCGAAATTTTCTGATTAATTACGAATTTTTAAGGTGACCGAAGCCTTCGTTCGGAATGTATCTTTTGGGTCGGGAATGTGCCTCGCGGATCTCCAAATTTGGACACCGTTTTAGAAAGAATTTGCACTCAAAATGATACCGTGTTCTAGATATAGGTCAATTTTTAATACCCCGTTCTAATTTCAAATGACTGCTGATAATTTTAAGCTTTCGTGCGTTCGAAATATTATAAATCAACGAGCCCAATGGGCTCCTGACCCCGTTCTAGGAAACGTCTCTAAAATGGATATCCCGTTCTAGATCAGGAGTCCCAAAATCACGACCCCCATCGGTGTTGGGCGGCACATACCCGTATAGGTATTTTTGGGAAGTACCCCGCCCCCCCTCCGGGTTCCACACAAAAACGATTTGATGGGTGTTGAAATTGTTTCTGCTTTGGTAAACTTTCGTGGAGCGCAAACTGCAAAATGTTTCAGGGTATTTAGCGCTCATCAGAAAAACACAGGGAGCTCGTTGTATTTGAGGCTAAACACAAATGATTAACACAGCCGACTTCCATACTGAGCTTTAAACGGACGCTGAGAAGTGCGCGCTGATATGCCATTCGTCGATTACCGTGAACACTGAGCAGTTATTATACTTTGCACTGGCTTAGTATCATATTGTTAATCCATCGACATATCAATTTCCAAATGTAATCAAAAACCAGACGGCAAGAATGATCCTAACTGATCGGCAAAACTGATCCTGATTGCCGTTAGGATATGGATCAGTCTTGCCGTTCATTTATATTTTGTCATTTTAAGTTTTTTACTGATCCAGGTATACAACACATCCGGCTCCTCTTAACGTCGCTGTGGTCCTGTTAAAGTCTTTATCATTGTAGCAATCCTAGAAGCAAACGTTATTGACACTGAAAATAGACACCTGCAGTAAGATGTATTTGACACTAGGTTGGGGTTCGGATAAGAGCCGCGGTAAAAGACACCGATCGCGATAACCTGGGTTGTTAACGGTCCTAAGAAAAGTACTGAAATGACACTTACATTAAGCAGTCAGTAATACTGTATATAAACCCCAATTAACAGAGTCAAGTAAAGTAGTTTGGAGTCTGTGTACACTTTCAATCAAAGTTTATTAACACTTTTGCTTGTAGTTCTAACATCTGAGTCTGTCGACGGAGAAATCTTACGGTGTGACCATTCAAATGAAACCTCTTCGGCAGTACTTTTGCATGGTGCAATTTCTTTTTCAATATTTTACAAAACGAATTTGAATTTTGACTTTTGGCACTCTTTGAAGAGACTAAATTGTAGTATTCTTGGAATGAACTTTCAGGCGTCATGTTCTCTTGGAGATAACTTACCGAGAGAATCGTGTATCACTGTATAAACAAAAGCTTTCATAAAATAAACAAATTACTTAACATGTGAAGAATTTTATTTATGAACATCCCGAAAGTCTACAGCAAGTTTTTCTCAAGTGTTGAATTCTTGTCAGCTATTGTAGCTTTTTAGTGAGCCTGTGTATTATGTTTTTTATTAAAGTGTACTATTCAAATCAAAAGCCACTGATGTCATTTATGATTACTTTCGTATGGTGATAACATAATTGTTTTTCAATACTTAACAGAATAAATTTTGATTTTTTTTTTGCCTTTTACTTACGCTAGTGTTGAGCGCATCCTAGGGGCAGATAACCGGGGCACGGATGGAGATAAAACCGGCGAAATCGGTGCGAGCGAAAGTTCAGTTAACTTCCCTCCGTTTTCTCTTCCCCTCGGTCCTATTATCTGCCGCCCAGGTCGATTTTTGAGGATGGGTTGAGCGTCAAAAGATCGAGAGCATACCTTGTCTGTGCGGAGTAGATATAAATCCTCGAGGCGATTGATGGATTGTTGTGGAAGCAAACTCTGAAGCACCTGTTACATTATTCATGATATGGAATGGATATTCTGTGGTCTCTGCGGGTATCATGACTGGAGTCTTCTGATTGCCCTTCAACTTATGAGTTGTAACTGAGCTTTCCAGGCGCGCCCTTGTCGATTCCACTGTTGATTGCTCCGTGGTTAACGCACTTGTCGCTAAAGGCGCTGTTTTGTTGCGATCATTGGTGGTTTGTTGTTGAGGGCTGTGCGTCTCTCGTTCTTGTTCTGTCATGGCTAACCCAGGTAGAGTAAGCGTGTATGTTCCTTATTCGCGTACCAGGCGTGTCCAGTGAAAGAGCTGCCCGACTTATTTAAACTAGCGTGTCTTCACTTCTTCTTGACCCTCTCTTGTTACAGTTCTGCACTGACCTTAAATCCTCTGCCGTTAAGCTATGTTATTCCTACTTATGGAATAATCATAACAATCTTCGTAGGTTTATTACAACCCGCTAGACGATCCGAGAGCGACGGAGAGCGAGTCTTGCGGGCGCTCTTCGAAGGATATCATAGGCCAGAGAGATTTCTTTGATGGAGGTTGAGATGGCGCAATCAATGTGCTTTTGAGACAAGGTTCGACCTTAAAATGTGCCCATTGTTTTGCAAAACATTTAGATAGGGAATGTTGAAGTCTTCTAATCTCCAGCATTGACAATAAGGCTAATTAACTGTCCAGAAATGTAAACACAGGCGTGGATCAGTCAACAAGCCACTCACTTGATTATTAAAAGTGCTGGGGAATGATTAATCTGCAAGGGCATTCATATGCATTTATCACCCCATTATCAGTCATTGCTTGGAGGAGGGTGACAGGAAAAGCCTCATATAGTCAGGTCAATGCATTTACCGAGCGTATACTCATCCTTCACTGGAATGGATGTTATACTTTTGAATTTTAAATAAACAAGTCAGAGAAAATCAAATTATTTCGGTCGGACAATTAATTGGTCTTTAATTAGAAGAATTCGGTAATGATTCAAATGAAAGACAATGCAACACTTTACTACCCCTCCCTTATGACACCTTATGTGAAAAGGTTGGATAACTAAAGTACTTATCCAGCTTAGCTGGAGATCTTTGTATCCTGTCACTGATTTTATAGCATGAAACGCGAGACGCACTTTTTTTTTTAAATCGCGCCAATCAGGGAGGGGACAGCTTGATGGGCCGAAAAGAAAGTAAGAAATATTGAGGCATCTCCTATCCCCTTACAAGGCGGGACGCATGAACACGAACACGAAGGCCGCATTTTGGGGGAAAAATCTGGCTCATCCTCGGTGTAAAAACCTGCTAACTCACGAGTGACGTAAAACAAAGAAAACAAAAGGTACTGAAACAACGGAGTGCAAGACAACAAAGGTAGAAAACAAAGGAAAAAGTCATAAGTTTTTACACCGAGGTAAACCCAAAAATCTGAATCCGTGTTCTTGAATCCAAAAACAGGATTTTGCCTTCCGTTCCATCCGCCGTTTTGTTTGTCCAACCTCGTTAGAGAGAGGGGCGCCCCTCTCTCGAAGGGAAAAGCCCTGGGACCGGAGGTTGTTGTTTGTCCCCATTATTTCATATCATGGTCAACTCCGGGTGGGGCGATTTCGGTGCATATACAGAATCCGATTTTGCATTCTCCAAAAACAAGAAACGCAGCCTGGGGTTCCTCATGGACAGGTGGCTGATAGGATGATCATTCCTTTTGGTTTTAAATGGCCAAAAGAACCTATTAACGCACTCGGTGTCTTTTTTTCTTACAATCAAATAAACGCTGACAGACTCAATTTTGGCGAAAAAATACTTTACCTGGAGAAATTGTTGAACACTTGGAAACGAAGAAATTTAACTCTTTATGGAAAAATTAACATTGTCAAGACTCTTGGGATTTCTAAATTAGTTTATTCTGCTTCTGTACTGCCTGTTCCAGATCACTATATCCAAGAAATCAACAAATTAATCTTCAACTTTATTTGGTCCGGAAAGCCCCCTAAAATCAAAAGAAATACCTTAATCGGAGAAAAAAAAGATGGCGGCTTGAAAATGTGTGATTTCAAAATCATGGAAAAGGCACTGAAGCTAGCTTGGATAAGCAGAATTCAGGATGATTCACAAACTTCCTGGAAAATAATCCCTAATCATCTTTTGCACAAACACGGAAATCTTGTCTTTTTAACAAAATGCAGCTTCCCAGCAAATATACTTGACAATGACAACAAACTCCCCACTTTTTATAAAATAATGCTAAAATATTGGTATGAGTTCAAAATCGCAACGGAAACCGATTGCGGAACGCATCCTAGAAACGAATCATTGTGGAACAACAGAAAAATCCTGATAGAAAACAAACCTGTTTTTTACAACAATTGGTACAACGCTGGCATTACCAAAATAAGCGACATATTAAACCAAAACAGTGAGTTTTTGAATTTGCACGAGTTCGCTCTAAAATTCAATCTTAATGTCCCTTTTACGACATACTATGGTCTGGTTAAAGCAATTCCAAATGAGTGGAAAGCCAATTTTTAAAGCCCAACTCCGAATTTTGAACACAATACACCAGTCAACACCCAGACAACTAGATATATTTACTCCTCTCTTTTAAAAGCTGTTTTCGTTCCTCCCACCGCTGAAACCAAAATTCTTCGCCACGGGTTCACAAAAAAGACCATCCAGAAAGTTTATCTCATGCCATTCGCCGTCACAAACGAAGTAAAAATAATCATGTTTCAACACAAAGTAATTCAAAACATACTCCCAACCCGCGTCTCACTCCATCGAGACGGCCTCCTAGAAAACCCTATATGCAACTTATGCAATGCCGAGAAACAAACTCTAGATCACCTGCTAATAAACTGCGCTCTCACAATCGATTTTTGGACCCTGTTTCAAAACTGGTGGTACCAAAAAACATGTGAAATAATAACGTTAACTACAAGCCATATACTTTACGGCTGGCATGATAGAACAAAGCATTGGCAAACACTAAACTATTGTCTATTAATTGCCAAATATTGTATCTTTTGCACAAGCCTTCGCGGAAACGTCTTAGATTTCGAATGTTTTATACTGAGTGTTCAAGAAAAACTTAAAATTCTTAAAGAAATAGCGACTACAAAAAAAGCACTTCCGAAGTATTATCGCACCTGGGCACCACTTCTCTAGTTTTTTACTTTATTTTTGTACATTTTTTTTTTCTCGTATGTGTAAACTACGTAACTGCTACTGACACTGTAATGGTTAAATATCTTTGTAATAGCAAAATATCTGTGTATATTTCTGTTATTTGTTATTGGTTTCTTTAATAAAACTGTTAAAAAAAAAAATAAAATAAATAAAAAAATAAAAATGATCATTCCTTCTTGTTTCGCTCCTTTTGTTAATTTTCTCGCCTCCTAGTCTTAAACCGGTTTCCATAACGTAAAGCAACCGAGAGGGGGTGGGGGTGGGGGGGGGGGGGGGGAGGAGTGTTCAGGCTTCCACAGCGGTCAAACGTCCGAGACGTTTTTCGTTAGTGGGATTTCATTTAATATTAAATGGAAATATGGGCAAGGATGTATTAAAAAAATAGTTGACGTTACTATCTTTTAATTTTTCTCAAAATGATGAGCTTTTTTCCGTTGAAAACTGACTAAAACTCTTTGCGCCTGATCAAAATTATGTTGGAAAATGGCGCCGACAATTCTGCATTTCACAGTTTTTAAACGCTTAGAACTTTTTTGGTAAACTTTCAAAACATTTGGTAAATTGACAGTGTATTGGCAATATATTAAACTTTAAACAGTGAAAATGACAATCTTAACTTTTAAGTACTTTGCTTAACTTTTGCAAATTTCTCTCGTTTGACCGCGGTTAAGTTCAGGCTATACCTATTGTAAGGATGCAGCCAGCATGTTTGCCGGTATCAATTGATATACCTGGGTGAAGAGATAAAACAGCAGAGAGCAGGAAATCCGTCAGTTTACAACTCAGTATACTACAGCATTTTATTCCGATCATCTTTAACAAGCGTTCGTTGTCAAGATAAAGCGGTTTCCAGTTTCTAAAAATTGCGAGATACCACAAGAAAAAAAACACGCGCATTCAAGTGGTCCTATAACCAAAATTTAGTAATTATTTTCTCTTGTTATAGTCTTAACACTCGTACTTATAAAAATTCTACAGCGCTACAATATACTACTTAAACTGATGTTTTACGACTAATAACATCTTCTGTTTCTTAGTGTGATAACAATGTTGATTGTTACGATAAACCCGAATGATATTTTAATGTGGCAGAGTGGTTTTAAAGTGATTACGGTGAAAGCAATACAAAATGCAACTGGTACCAAGCGAGGGAAAACATGCAACCGGTGCTAAGCGCTGCAAAACTTGCACCGGTGCCAAGCACTGCAAAACATGCAACCGATGCCAAGCGGAAGAAACACGAACCCGATGTCAAGGGCATGAAGGCATTCTTCCGGTGCCAATCGCGGGAAAACATGCACTCGGTGCTAAGAGCGCGAGAGATGAACCTTATCCCAAGCGCGGGAAATCATCCACCCGATGCCAAGCGCGGGAAATCACAATAGCGAAACCAAGGGCGGGAAAACACGATGGCTTTGGTTTTGTTGCTAAGCTACAAGAGTTCTTTGATCCAATTACAGCGCACCGCAGATACAAAACCAAAGAAACACTATTTTCTCACCAGAATCAGTAAAAAAACCGCTCGAAAATCGACAAGAAGATGATTTCACACGAACTAGAGCTAAAATAAGTTGTTTAGTCCGCGCATAATTCAGCTGGGGTAACAAGTGTCACATGTGGGTACTTGTAATGAACGTACCCGCGAAGTCATCAATTCCTACATGTATCTACCAATCAGAACAGTTACAAGCACTCGCAATGACACCGACCAGCGATGGCCACGTTACTAAGCACCTATATTGGTAACCAATCATAAACTATGTTGGCATCTTTTATTACTTATGAAGGTGCATTGTAACTATGACAGAGAAGAAATTCTTACTGCAAATAGACTTGTTTCCTCCAGCTGACTTTTTGCAGCAATAGAAAAAAATAAAAATAAAAAAAGCAGTAGCATTGCTTCAATTTTTTTCTTTCCTTTATGGTTGATTTTGAAAATTTGTTGCAAGGAGCAACTGAATAACAGAGAAAGAAAGAAGAAAGATGAAGATGGACTATTCAAAGGGTTATGAAATGAATCCGTGGTGTGATCGCAGATTACTGTGAAATGTGGTTCAAGCTTTCGAGTTCAGTGTACGTGTAACAATTCAATTGAAACAAGGTCAGTTCTTCTTTCATATGCTGCCGTTACTTTATCAATTTTTTCTCGAAAATTTATGCAGTTATGAATCGCTTACAACAGCATGACTTACTAAGAGTGATTTTACTTAACCCATGAAACAAGGTGGAATAGACAGTAACTATTACATCATTATAGACAAATGAAAACAAAAAATTTAGGGAGTGCATTGCAACTTCCATGTGTGACCACCTATCGTAAGCGACCACGTTTCCAAAATACCAAATTTCCTCCAGTCAAACAACTATAGTCGAAACCACTTGGAAGCGACCACCTCTCGTAAGCGACCACGGCCACTTTCAATGTTGGTAATTTGAATTTTTCTATTGTTTTTAACCTCTGGTAAGCGACCACTAGCTCATATTTCGAAGTCACTACAGACGCAAATTGAATCATGTGTTAGTGCAATTCCAATAAAACGAAACTTTAGCCCGTTGCACCAAAACCTCTTTACGTGCCCTGTACAATGCAATATTTTGCACTGATCGGCGCTTCGTACATTGAAATTATTACAGGTTCATATGATTCCAAGGTAAGACTCCCTGCGATCTATCACTAGTAAGTAAGTGGTCGCTTTCGGGAGGTTGAACACTACCCCATAATCTATTTCACGGGTTAAATAAAATCACTCTAACAACACCACTCTCGTTTAAAAATATACCGTCCTTGTACATGTATAATTGAGTTTTAAACCTATTTTCAATCTGGTACAAATTCGACATGAATGATGGGTATTAGTAGACCCAGCTGACCGGTACCCATTGCGGCTCAGCACTGAGCCCCTCGATGCAGCTCTTCAGCTCTTTTAGAGCATCATCCATGTTGTCATTCGTGATCACTTTATCAAAATACTGCGAATACGTCGAATAAAGCTTCTCGGATTCCTCGACTGTCTTTTGTAGGTCGTCGTCCTGAAACACACAGCAACAAAAGTTGTTAAAAAATAAATCACAACTGGGGAATAAATTGTTAACATTTTAGAGCGGTTTTCAAATGAGTGTCGTAAAACCAAAATCAAAGCAATTACTCTGACCAATCACAGCAAACAAGACAATCCAATGAACCAATCAGAACTCAAAGCAAATACATGTAACCGGCGCCAAGCGCGGGAAAACGCGTGCAAGCAAGTCACGATTGATTTTTGCTGATTGGTTGAGAAAGTGGCGCGAGATTTTTTTGGCCAATCACAAAACGTAGCAATGCATAACTATAGCAATTGCGAAATTACTGCTTACTAAATATTTTCCTTTGAATTGTTTACTTACCGTTTGTTTCTTGGTAATGGTGCCTTCTGAAACAGCGCGTTTGTGGATCTCCCTCAGTGTCTCTAATGGAGGCGAGGCAATAAATACGACATAGGGCATAAATTCGGGCGTCTTGAGGATCTTCAAAACCTAAAAACAAACCAAACAATTTGGGTCAACATCGAATTGATTTTACTTTGCTATCGCAAGAAAGGAAGGAAGGAAGGAAGGAAGGAAGGAAGGAAGGAAGGAAGGAAGGAAGGAAGGAAGGAAGGAAGGAAGGAAGGAAGGAAGGAAGGAAGGAAGGAAGGAAGGGAGGGAAGGAAGGGAGGGAAGGAGGGAGGGAGGGAGGAAAGAAGGAAGGGACTGGAGGGAGGGAGGGATGAGGGAGGGAGGGAGGGAGGGAGGGAGGGAGGGAGGGAGGGAGGGAGGGAGGGAGGGAGGGAGGGAGGGAGGGAGGGAGGGAGGGAGGGAGGAAAGAAGGAAGGAAGGAAGGAAGGAAGGAAGGAAGGAAGGAAGGAAGGAAGGAAGGAAGGAAGGAAGGAAGGAAGGAAGGAAGGAAGGAAGGAAGGAAGGAAGGAAGGAAGGAAGGAAGGGAGGAAGGGAAGGGGGTGTACATAACGCGCGCACGGAATGCGCGAACTCGAGGCGAACAAACACGTTTCTCGCGCGTCTCTCACCAGTCTTACTCTCCATTTCCACACTTGTTCCAGACCATTCTTTCGAAGACCACGCGCGTTTGTTTGACAGACCAAAGCAAAAATATTGACTATTTGACTACTTTGCAGTCAACGCGCTTCTCAGATCTGGTTAGAATTTTATCATCAGGCATATCCATAATCGCTGCTCAAGTGTATGTTTTACAAAAATACGGAGGGCCAGTGGAGGGGGGTCTGTTTTTGTTTTGCGCCTTGAGCAAATCTCTTACCGTGGGATTGGCATCCAGTATGCACATCTTTCCTGTGCGCATGATGTCACGAATGCTGTCCACCTTGGTGCCATACACATTACCCTCAAAGTCACCATGTTCAAGGTAATGTCCAGCTCTAATGTCTGCGTCCATTTCTTCACGGGTTGTAAAGTGATAACCTTTGCCATTCTCTTCACCTTCACGCTGTGTGCGGCTTGTGTCTGCGTGGAACAAGTGTTCTTGTCAATTTAAGGTGAAAATGGAAAACCGTGATAGGAGAGAATTATGATCAGAATGGTATATGACCTTGGTGTATCGAAAAGAGCTACTTTCAATTGTGTCGAAAGTAATTTCGCGTTTGCTTTTGCATTGCTATGCTTTGTGATTGACTACAAAATCTCGCGCCACTTGTTCAATCAGAACTAAAATCAAAACAAATCGCGACTTGCTCGTATGCGTTTTCCCGCGCTTGGCCCCCGCTACACGTCTTTACTTCGAGTTCTGATTGGTTCATAGGATTGCCTGCATCTGTTGTGATTGGCTAGAGTGATTGCTTTGATTTCGCTTTGTGATTGGCTAAAAAATCTCGCGCCACTTTGTCAACCAATCAGAAGTAAAACCAAAACCAATCATGACTTAGTCGCACGCGTTTTCCCGCGCTTGGTGACGGCTACATGTATTTGCTTCGAGTTCTGATTGGTTCATTGGATTGCCTGCATCTGTTGTGATTGGCTAGACTGATTGTTCTGATTTCGCTTTGTGATTCGCTAAAAAATCTCGCGCCACTTTGTCAACCAATCAGAAGTAAAACCAAAACCAATCATGACTTAGTCGCACGCGTTTTCCCGCGCTTGGCGCCGGCTACATGTATTTGCTTCGAGTTCTGATTGGTTCATTTGATTGTCTGCGTCTGTTGTGATTGGCCAGAGTGATTCATTTTTTGGGTTTTACTACATTTAATTGAAAACCGCTGGCGGCTCTATAGGATCTTACAAATTATACAGTCTGAACTCTGACCATTCATTGTTTTGAGTTTCAAACGAAAACCCTGGCAAAGCAGTCATTAGTATTTATCTCGTGAATGCGCGAAGCGTTGAACAAGATGTAGTATATGGGACAATTAATTCCCCAGTGTATTACGTCATTCAGTTGTCTGGACAGTCTTGTTTCACACAATGCAAATTTATATCACGCTAAGATGTTTTGGTTGTTTTTAATCTGTTTTACGCTTCAATTCTTTGACTTCAAACTCAGTATGGGAAATTAAAACCGATCTGTGGACTTAATGGCTCTTAGAGCCCTTTGATTGTTACTTACGTGGAATTGTGGTACCAAATCTGAGACGGTCAGTCAGGATCATCCTGTTCTTCAAGGTTCTTCTACCCACACCCTGCGCACCTATTATGGGTGAAAGAAAAGTAATACTTTTATCACATGTCCACTTGTGTTGATAATGAAAGGAGAAAATAAATGATGATCACTAAAATTTGGTGCTACATCAAAACAATATCTCCTAGTTGATGATTTGCTTTGTTCGCATCACATCTCTGCTTGACATTGTATTGATAAAAGGAGAAATTGCATGTTGATCAATAGAATTTCTGATGCATCAAGACAACATCCCCTTGTTGATGATTTTCTTTATCTTCTTTACATGCACATGTTTGTTAGACTTAGTCAGTGTTGGGAATATCCTCACCAACAAGCACCAGAGTCTTGCGATGAAAAGGTGGCATCTTGGCTACTTCCTCATAAACTGTCATTTCATGTCTGTCAAAATCTTTTTTAAAAGAGAAAATAAAACGTTATAACAATGTAATAAAGGTCTGAGTTGAATCCAATCTGGATGGTAATAAGGACCAGCTGTCCATCTTTAAGTGAGTTTAGTTACAGTAAAATGAATGACTGAAGTGCAGTAGAGACCAACTTTAGGTGTCCATCTTAGAGAGGTGTCCATCTTATAGAGAGCTCAATTACAGTAAAATGAGTGACTTAAGTGCTGTAGAGACCAACTTTAGGTGTCCAACTTAGAGAGGTATCCATCTTATAGAGAGCTCAGTTACAGTAAAATGAGTGACTGAAGTGTGATAGAGACCAACTTTAGGTGTCCATCTTAGAGAGGTGTCCGTCTTATAGAGAGTTCAGTTACAGTAAAATGAGTGACTGAAGTGCAGTAGAGACCAACTTTAGGTGTCCATCTTAGAGAGGTGTCTGTCTTATAGAGAGTTCAGTTACAAGTTACAGTAAAATGAGTGACTGAAGTGCGGTAGAGACCAACTTAGAGAGGTTTCCATCTTATAGAGAGTTCAGTTACAGTAAAATGAGCGACTTAAGTGTGGTAGAGACCATCTTGAGGTGTCCATCTTATAGAGGTGTCCTTAGAGAGTAACTTCTGTTATAGTAAAATGATTGACTGAAGTGCAACAAAGACCACCTTTAGGTGTCCATCTTAGAGAGGTGTTTGTCTTATAGAGAGTTCAGTTACAGTAAAATGAGTGACTGAAGTGCTACAAAGACCACCTTTAGGTGTCTGTATTAGAAAAGTGTCCATCTTATAGAGAGTTCAGTTACAGGTAAATGAGTGACTGAATTAGTACAATAAAGATCAAGTTTAGGTGTCTGTCTTAGGTGTCCTTTTAGAGAGTTCAGTTACTGTAAAATGAGTGAAAAAAGTGCTGTACAGACCAACTTTAGTTGTCTGTCTAAGAGGTGTCCATCTTATAGAGAGTTCAGTTACTTGAAAATGAGTTGTCTGTCTTAGAGAGGTATGTGTCCATCTTATAGAGTCCAGTTAAATTAAAAAGAGTGACTGAAGTACAATGTAGATCAACTTTAGGTGTCCATCTAAAAGAGGTGTCCGTCTTATAGAGAGTTCAGTTACTTAACAGTTAAATGAGTGACTGAAGTGTGATAGAGACCAACTTTAGGTGTCCATCTTATAGAGAGTTAAGCTGAAGTAAAATGAGTGACTGAAGTGCTTAAGTGACCATCTTGATGTGCCCATCTTAGAGAGGTGTCCTTATAGAGAATTCAGTTACAGTAAAATGAGTCACTAAATGTGATAGAGACCAACTTAGGTGTCTGTCTTAGGAGGTGTCTGTTTAGAGGGGTTGACTCTATTCTGCGTGTTAAATGATCAACCTTTACTTACCAGCATTTTTTGCCGACTTGTACATAATCTTCTGCTTCTTTTTTCCACCACAAACTGCAAATCAAAGAAAAAACATTGCAGACATCATTTCTATTAATGATATAAGCCAACAAAGTTCTTTGATTTGTCTTTAGTTTGGCTCTGACAAATAATATGAGCATTCTCCAAGAGAAACAAGACTTTTCCCATGCCATTTCCCCTACTTCACTGTAAATTTACAGTAATTTAATGCCTGATACTAAACAATTCTTGTATTTCCACTGAAGGGTTTGAGTAAGCAGGATTCGACTATATTAAAAATTATACCTTTTAGGGACTAAAAAAGGGCCAACACAAAAAGAACCGCTGACAATATCGACTTACAAAGTCCACTGCGAGGCCGTTCTTTTTTGACAAATGACCTTCTCCTAGAATACAACACAGAGACAAAATATTACATGCAAGTCCATCAAGCATTTTGTCATATAAAAGTATACCTGCCAATTTTTTCCGAGTGATGGGCGTGAGAATTTTTTCGTGGGAGTGCCAGGATTTCCCAAGGCAACCCGACCAAACCTGAAGTGAACCCGATCTATTCCGAAGATACCCGAAGTTGTCCGAAGATGTTCCGAAGAATTCGGAAGTTTCTATGGACCTCAGCGACCTCCGTTTAATAACATCCAGCTGTAATAATTACAATTACAATTATTGTAATGTTCAGAACGATAAAAACCTACAGAAAAGTGCCATATTTTCATGAACGTTCATGTCACTATATTTTTAAATAGATCATGCGATCAGTTAAGGCTGATAGCTCAAATCTGTAAATCAGGCGTGAGAAATTGCTCCATAGGCGTGAGTAGGCGCGAGATCGGAGTTTTGGACTCGCAGGCGTGAGACTCACGCCTAAGGCGTGAGACTTGGCAGGTATATAAAAGTGTAGCTTTCCACATTTTCATAAAATATCACAATCCACAGCCAGGAAAGCTTTAAACTTACTTTATTATCTTGAAATAGGAAGACGAAATTGCCAAAATTGGCAAAAGCAAAGAAATATTAACTAAAGACAGACAAAATAATGCCTAATAAAGTCAAAATTCCACAAGAATGGAAACTGATTTCTTAACCTCTTGTCACGAAATCAAATTTGATGAAATGTAATCCACTTCCATCCTTGCAATCCTGCACTTTATCTTCAAACTACTGCTTTTGTTTTGCTCTACAGAATCTTTTTATCCAATTTAGTTGTTTATTTGGTGGCATTTAGTGAAATAACATGGAAATATTAAAGTAAAGCAAAATTTTGTTATTTTGGTAGGACAGTGTCTCTTTAACGTTGTTGATTTTAATTTACCTTTCTTCACAGATTTGACTTGGAATAATCCCAGCTTCATGGGAACCATCAGTCCTCTTCGCCTGAAATTAAAATTGCAAATCAATAACTATTATTTTAAATGGTTATGAACAATGTTTTTATGTGGGTTGGAGGATAAAATCCTTTAAGTGCCACTACGATGAACATTTTTGTATTTCTTTTCCGCTTTTTTTAACGCAAATGTATCTAAAAGGTTTAGACAAATGCGAACTGCTATAAATTACATGTAGATTGTTATTTTCTTACACAGCCGAGAAATAGCAGGTTGAAAACCCACGAAAATCACATAAAATCTGTCCGCCATTACTCCGTTCATAAATCCGAGCCCACGTTCTACTGGTTTGTGATCTGGCACACGTGACTTGATTTGTGACGTCAATGACTCAACGCGGTTCCCTTCGGGTCACAGACAACAAAGCCAAAAGGCACATGTTGAGTCACTGACATCAAAATCTTTAGGCCAATTCGATCCAACTCTCAGGGTTCGGTCCCGGTCATTTTTTAATAGAGTAATGGCGGCAAGCCGAATTCAAAATGTAAAGTTAAAATAATGGCACTTCCCATATGAGTTTTGACTTGAAACTTCGCGAGGTAAGTAATGAGTAGTTATATTTTCAAAATATGAAGAGAACAGAAAATGTATACTTTTTATCATAGTGGCACTTTAAACTAATGATTATTCACTTGAAAGCCACTGAGCAGTACATGTACATTATTTAGGTGTTGTTTATTATGCTGCACAAGGTGATTTAAATTTTAGAGTATGTGATGAAACCTAAAAAGTGTGATACACATTGACCATTCAACTGAAGCTACTGAGCAGTACTTTCTTCTGACAATGTTTAGCATATAATACCATATAAGGCTGTTCTAACTTTTCAGTACGTACATCAAATTCTAAGGTCTGGTGTGGTCATTCAAATGAAAGCTAAGTGCAATCGCTTCTAACCTGCCACCAGTTAGGGTCATCTTGTTCAACGATTTGCAGCACATCTCCCTTCTTAAATGACAGGCCTGCATCTTGACACGGGATCATGTTATCCATTGTTGGGTCGTAGTCAAAGTGAGCACGTAAAAATACCTGGAAAAAAAATGAATAGATTGTCAATCAATTTCAATGTGTCTAACCTTCCAGCTCATTGAAAAATTGAGCTAATTGGTGACACATAACTACTAAAATACTAAAATACACTTAACTTACAAGTGGCCTTGGGACTTGGAATATTTACACATTTTTTTTCGATTTGGCTACAGTAGGATATCAGTTATATTATTTTCTTTTAACTTTACTTAGTACCTGTAACTTTCAGGGACAGGCGTGGCACGTTCCCATTCCCATTCCCACAAAACTTGAAATTTTAATTATAATTTTACAGAAAAAATTAAAACTTTACATTACAGCTTTATATTATTTCATTGCTTTAAATGAAGCCAATAAAAAATCTCAATCACTTACATGTAAGCATCCATTACCATGGCCACAAACACAAGTGTCACAGCATGATTAACTCTTTCACTCCCAAGAGTGCCAATAATCAAAAATTATTCAAGAAAAACCACAAATTTCATTTTGTACAATATCGAGAAACAAATGGTAACATGCAAAAGTACTGTCAAAGAGGTTTCATTTGAATGGTCACATCATAGGATTTCGTCCACAGACTCAAAAGTTAGAACTACATTACATGTCTCCATAATTGACTCTGGGAGTGAAAGGGTTAATTTGTCACACAACATAAAACAATCCATGGAATAAATGTCAACTTCAAAAATATTCCTTCTACACTTAGCACATTATTGTACCTGGCTTAGGGCTGGTGTTTCAAGAGTACTGGGGACCACTTTCAGAAAAATTTTGCCTGTGGATTCACGCTGAAAAAAAAACAAAGCAGTACCAATTTATACAACACTCTTTACATACTAATATAATTTGTGACTTCGATACTGTCCTGCACAGAAGCCTAGCTAGTCTAAGGTCACGTGGCAATCACAAAATCAAAATGGCATCTAGATGTTGTGACTGGGATCACTCATGAAATTACCATTGAAATGGCTTTAAATTCACTAAAATTAATGAACTTAAAGTTGAGGAAAAGAAAAGAAGAGAAAGGTAGTCCAATTAAACTACATAATTAGTTTTATTTTAACTTTGTACTTTGCATAATTTACATTGTAACTTTTTTGAAATTCTGTATCATAGTTGCACTTCAGGCAATCAAACCTCAACTTTTGGTGGCCCTGGTCAGTTTTAAATCGCCACTGGTGACCACCAATTTTTAGCCCTGTTGTGGCATGATGTGAAGACAGAAGTGCATCCTCTCACCAATGGAGAACCGTTACCGGCACGAAATTCAAATTTGGCAAGCTAAAATATTATATTCATGTTAAAAGGCGCATAAATTCAAATAATGTTTTTAGTTTTATTTTCGTGAAAGATAAATCCTATACAAGATTGAACTGGTGAAGGTAGAATTAGACCTATTTTGGGGGGCAAGGTCTTCCTCCATGTTGCTCACAGTGCCGCAGTGTTGCTAGCCGTTGAAACAGTGATGGTGTGACAAGGAGGGGGTGGAGCTGTCCCTTTTATAGCATGGGTCCTTGTTTAAGGGGCAAGGACATTGGAATTTTTCCCTTTTTGGTCAAAAATGACTAAAGGACAACAATCATGGGAGGCTATTTTCCTTGTGCAGACAATAACCTAAAGCTTCATAACAGCCCAGTACAACAGTAATCTGTTTTGCCATAGAATACAACAAAATGAAATCTTACCAATAAATCTTGAAGTTCTTTTGGATTTCCACTCATGTCTCTTCCATTCACTTCCTTTATTTTATCTCCAACATGAAGAAGACCTAAAAAGAATAATCATCAACATCAACCATTGAGTTTTGATTTTGAATGTTCTTATCAGCAGTGTTTTCAAAAGTTGCCGATGCCAACGCAAGGTACATGTACTGGTTACTTTTCATGGTACTTTTTCATTTAAAAATATGAATTTATGTAGACGAAATGACATTTCAGATATTTTAGTTCAAACAGTCAAACACTACTTTATAGCATGGCTTAAACAAAAATAAAATAAAAACATAGGTTATTGTGTTAATCTTTTTTACTGCTATCCGACAAATGAAGTCTGCGATGAAAGTCGTGATTTTCACCTTATTTTCAAGATACTGTAACGGAAACCCCTTGAAGAGAGCGATCCGATCTTTACATAGAAGCGTGACCTACAATGTTTCGCAACATAGTACCAGATTTCAATAGCGTGAATACCGGAAAGATCTAGACATAGCACGTTTTACATATTTTGCAGTCCAAAAGAAGGTCGAAAAGGTTCGCACTTTGTCGATTCCTACAGAAAGTCCGTAAAGTTTGGATTCAAACAGCAAAGAAAATTTAACTTAAGCAATTTTAACTGGAATCTTGGTTATAATAATGTTGATACTGACCTCCTAAAAATTGGGTTTTGAGTCCTGAAAATGCACCAGAATGTATCTTTGCCAATTGAAATTTTCAAAATTTCCCAGGGGAGGCCACCTGGACCCCACACTGTCAGGAGGGGGACATCCCCTCCCCAACCCTCCACTGCACAGCGCATTACTGAGCTTTTACATTTCCTCCTGTTACTTTTTACAAAAATGAAAACCCTGTATCAGTAAAAGGGTTTTAAGTTTTCATGAGTTTTTTTGCTTGCCATTCAATTGTTCATTCAGGTAATGGGATCCGGCATCAGCTTACAGGTGCCTTTGTCTATTTTTAGTGGAGAAACTTACTTTGAATGTTTTTCAATCTCTAACATTTTTACTATATCCACTCCCCCTTATTGACTACCCCCTCCCCCTCCCCTTCCCCCAACCCCCTCCCACCCCGCCCTTAGGCCGGAGTCTGGATCTGCAACTAAAAATTCCAGTCTTTTATGTACATGACCCTTGTGCTGCCATTGTTTGGTGCCAAAACATTTTTCTTGGTTCCATTATAATTTTTTTTATTTTTTAGTGCTACCTTTTAGCGCTAACTTTTAAATTTTCACCTCAATTTTATACACACGACCCCACAAAGTTTGTAGCTTTAAAATTTATTGTATCTAAATAAAGGTTTACTACTACTACTACTGCTGCTGCTGCTGCTACTACCAATACTATAAGCTACTCCGTGGAAGTTCCACTTTTTGGCATTTTAGTGTGGATAATGTTACATTTGCTTTGAATTTCTTTAATCCTTTCACTGCTACAAGGACGTACTGAGTATGTCCTGTATCAGATCACGCATATGCTTCAAGGACGTACTGAGTACATCCTGTTTTATAGTGATTGTATGAGAACTTACAGTGTACGCACCCGGGAAAACAATTGAAACGTATATAATAACTTCTGGATACACCACGTAAAAAATGACTCTTATTTACCTCGTGCGAGCCGCCATTTTGAATTTAGGGAGGCAAATTTTCGGCTGAAAACCATGTAAGAATAATACAGTTTTTTTTTTTGCTGAAAACTGCCTAGTCATGAGCAGAGTAACTGGCGCAGATGTTTTAGAAAGAGTGTGGGCCAATTCTGGCGATGAAGACGAGTTTTCCGACTCCGAATTCGAAAATAATGCGAACAGCGATGAAAGCGGACACTCGGATCAAGATGGTTCGGAGTTGTCATCAAAGATGAGGTGGAAAACGACATTGTTGTGTAAATAGCAAGTTTCAATTTCTTAAGTACTTTTTTATCCCTAAGCATCAATTTTAGATTGTTTTAGTGATTATTTACAATGTTTGTAAAAACGGTCATTTTTGGCCCGCACAGGGGGTAAAAAAATGACCCGCAGTGAAAGAGTTAATACTGTTGTGTACATCCTCAAATTGAAAGAAGGTAACTCAGACATTAAAATAAACTCAATGCAATATCAATTAGGTACCTTGTCTGTCAATCATTCCTCCATGAATGATCCTTGCAACAACAAGTTCTCCGTTTTCAACAGCCAATGTCATCCCCTATTTGAACAAGAGGATTTAAAATAATTACGTACAAAGAAAATCTCAAACCCTGAATCACAACAGGTGAAGCAGTATGACTTACTAGTGGTTTGTTGGCTTGTTTGTGAAGGCCAACCATTCTGATTGGTTGGCCGCCGAATCCATTCAGTGTTCCAGGATCGTCAGGGGGAAGAGGAGATGGAGGGGGGGAGGCATATGTCTTGAATGCAACGGCATCATGAACCTCTAATAATGACTGATAAGTAACAGAAAAAATCATCATTAACAACGTTTTTTTAATTTTTTCAACTTAATATTAATTCAGTTATATAGTGAATTCTGTCGCCGACACCTTTGGGACCAGCTCTACAGTAGCTATCTGCCTTAAAGAAATGTTTAGAGAGTTTAATAAGAGAAGAACATGTGAAATTTGGTCAGAACCAGGCAATAATAAAATTATAATGTCTGTCCTAAAGAGGTGTCCACCCTTACAGGAGTGTCCATTGTAAGAGAGTTTACTGCAATTTGAAGTTAACAGCAAAGAGTGCCAGTGATTACCCTGAGGTCAGCGGCATTTGGCATGATGTATAAGTATCACTAAGCAATGAAGACTGCTGATCGATCCACAAGTCAAATTGCATAACAACAAAACCCTCAAACTCAGAAACTATCTTTGAGTATTATAGAATTAAACTTGGTTGTCTGCCTTGGAGAGAGTTAAGTTACAGAGGAACATGTGTAACACTAAGCAATGGAGGCTGTTGATCGATCCACAAGCTAAATTGCATGACAAAAAACCCCTCAAACTCAGAAACTATCTTATAGAATTAAACTTCTCATACCACAAAATGTGGATCCTGTAGTAGGCCTGACAACTCAGCTGCACTGTCATCACTTGCAACTTGTGGTTCAAGATCAGTGCCAACCTGAAATCCATAAAAAAAAAAAACATTGTGATGCACATGCAAATAAACTAACCAACACAAATAATACTATTATGTTTTATTTCCGATGATGTTGCCTGTTGATACATGACCGTGTCACGACCTTTACTGCTGCCAGATAATTTCACAGTTACATTTTATGGCAGTCAATTGAAGTTACAGCTGTACATCTACAGTATCTCTAATTTAGAGGGAATGACTTGGTCATATCCTTATGTGGCCACCTATGACACGAGTAATATTATTTTGTGTAAATCAAACCTACAACTCATAAATGAGACCTGAATCTTATTATAGGCATGTACAATGTAGTAAATATATTGCACGAGAAAACGTTGCACCACAAAAAGAAGAACTCACCTCTCTTGATAACTGAACTGTGTCCTGAGTCTCCACTTGTTTGCGACCTTCTTCGAGTTTATCATGAGCCTGATTAATAAAATTACTGTATAAACCCTAATGCCAACATATACAATCACCTTACTGTTCTCCATACATTTCTTATTGAATGAGTTGAAAGAGGTTGTTAAATATTAATAGTACATATGTTCATACGCCGTCTAAACCACAACTCACTGCAAAATTTTACAGACCCGGACATTAACAAAAAATACCTACATTGTACAGTATAAAGAGGTTGTTCAGCATGAAGTTGTGTAATATGGCTGAGCATTTTTACAAGTCAGTTTTTATTTTTTAGAACCTTTTAGCAAGAAAAAAAAACTGAGGAGTAAAAATGCCCAGCCGTATTACACAACTTTTCACTGAATAAATTGTTTATTATACAACAGTAATCTTCTCCTAAAACTAAGTTTTTGAAACTGTTTTTCCTAGCGCGCGGTCAGAAGAGTGTAATAACGTGTCATATTTGCACTCGTTTGATGCTTATTTGCACTCTAGAATGCTATGTCGAATAATAAACAATAGGTATTTGCAGTTCTTATATGATTCATTCATGTATACTTTATTTGTCAATATAGCATTCAGTAACTTTGTACTGTGAGGCAAAGAAGACCTGTGGGCTTCCACCTCTAGATAGTACATCAGATTATCCAGCTTGCTAAACATATAGCAGTAAAAAGGATTGTCATTTGGAGGGGGCTTGCAATCACCTTCACTACAGCATGATGTGACATAGTTGCATATTAATGTCAATACCTTACCCTGACAAGTTTCAGAACAGAAGCATCACCAAGAATACTCTTCAAAGCATTTGCTTGCTCTTCAAGAATCAGACCAGCAGTCCGTGGATCATCCAGCGACTTTAACACAGCCTGAACTGCTACAGAAGAAATCAAACAATAAGAAATTTTACTACAATACAGTGGGGGTGCAGTGGTCTCACAGCCTTCTCAAAACCATTAGGATGTAGGATCAATCAACCGCATCCTCTATGGCAGTGACTGCTTCGTGAATTCCATCCAGTTGGAAATATTTTATTGTACTGTGTACTGTGTGTCCTATGACACCCTTGCCTACTCCAACAGTCAACCAACCTGGTCTTTGAAAACATTTTAAGCTTTTCATTTTCAGTTAGAAAGAAATAGGGGATGTCTGTGTGCAGGGGATATCTATGTGGTGGCTAAACTAAAAGGTCAAGAGTTTGAGACTGGACTTGGTGACATGTCAGTCATGTTGTTTTGTTGCATGTAGACAAGAAACTTTGCTCCAGTACATTTAATCTACCAGAAGACCAAAATCTGAATTTGGATTCTTAGGATTCAAGATCCTGTCATTTCTTCTGTGACAGATTCGAAAAGAGTTCTTGTGATCAGCAACAGATGTACATGGATCCACATGTCCACTGTGGAACTTACCATGAAAAAAAAATCCCTTAGGAACCCGTAAGTCTTAAATAAGCAAATTTATTATAAGGATTGTTTGGGGGTTTGGGGTTAATGGTAAGAAATGTAAAATTTCGGAAATAGGACAGCATCTGGAATCGAAGACAACAGAATTTCATACTGAAAGCCCTTCATTTCTGACAAAGTTATATTTAAGGATTTCTGTTTCATTATAAAAACACCATACATTGCTTATCCTACCATGCAATGAATGCAAAATTTAAAATAGGTTTTCGCCAAGGATCATTAACGAGTGGAACAATTTACCACCTGGGATCATAACATTGGAACCAACGGAATGCTTCAAGCCGATATTAAATGCCCACCTACTTGTTTGAACTTTATTTTGCTTTTTATCTTTTGTTAGTTAGCACTGTACACACCCCTGTATTTCTATTATTTATCTTATTATACACTTCTGTTTTTTTATTGCACTTGCAAAACCCTCCAGGCAAGGATTTTGCAAGTTATAAATGTTAATGTAGAAAAATATTTGATGAATTTCTTTATATTCCTTGTAACATGTTGACCATTTCACCTAACTGCAGAAACGATGTTTGAGACAAAAGGGGTGAGTGGAATAAAGCCCTAAGTGACTTCGGATCAACTGCTAGATTCTTCTTCCAGTTTGTCTTGTATATGCTCATGTAACAAAGGGAGAATTTGGCTTCAGATCAGGAGTAACTTAGGGCCTTATTCCAAATAATGTTTGGAATAAGCCCCTATAGTGACTCCTGATCTATAGCCAAATTCTCCCTTTGTTACATGAGCATATACAAGACAAACTGGAAGGAGAATCTAGCAGTTGATCAGAAGTCACTTAGGGCTTTATTCCACTCACCCCTTCTATTGGTCTTCATAAAATATTTTCAGAGGATGATTTTGAGCACACTTTGTTAAAAAATGTGCAATTTATCATGGAACACAAGAAGTTTTTTCCATTTCCCAGAAAACCATTTGGTCGTATTGTTTTTTTTTTTATCAGGTGTATATGTGTTCAAATTTTTCTTTGGTTTGAAAATTTTCAAACCAGTTAATTTTTGTTTTCCTTTGTCTCAAATTTATATCATATTCTCAGACAAAGGAAAACAAAAAATCAAGAAAAATTTGAACCATGACATGTACATGTTAAAATTTTTAAGGAGAGAATAACAAATTATTTCTGACTGCTATGAAGAAACATTTTATGTCCAAGGGACACTGAACGAGAAATACATAGTGCCTTTAGATTACAAATTTGGAATGTGTCAAAATATGTAACCACTCCCACTAATTCCGTGTAGAGTTTCAGTGCGTTGTGTGGTCTTACTAGAATATACAAAAGGAAAACAAAGATACAACAATGCAAACATGAAAATTGGTTAGTTTTTTCTTCGATCACAGTTAATTGCGGTTTGATCAAACATAATTAATTTATACTAGTTCATTTATTAATAAAAAGTGTTATAAAATCAAACGCTGAAAGTGGTTTATCAATATTCTGTGCAATGTTATTACTAAAATTTGCACGATATGTAGGGTATGATATGCAAACATTAAACAGAATTTTAAACAACTGCTTCTGTATTTTCTTACAAAGATCGGCCACGCCGATTGCAGATCAACTTCTGGTCAAAACAGTCCCGCTGCTTCCTGTGGCTTTGCCCGGCACGAACGATCAAGGACGATTAAAGTGAAATGTACGATGCAAAATCTTGATCACGTTAAAGCTTACACGATTATGATAGTCTTCCAGCAAGAAATTAATGGCTTTATCGTTCGTTCTGATATGACATTTTACTCACGAGATAACCTTTCTCGAAGCTGTTTCCAATTTGAATTAGTTTGTATAGAAAATCAACGGCGGGAACAGACCGGAGGCCCGTCAAATAAACAATCTTACATTGTAAATTGCAAGTGACCTGGAAATTGAACGCCCGAAAATACGGCATTAATCATGCTATGGCCTGAAATGAAAATTACGTTTCCATGGATATACAATTTAAAAACTGCGTTAAATGGAGATTGATCAGTAAATGGGACTCTAATTTGTGGAAATGCAAGAGCACAAGAGATTCATCAAATCGGTCGCAGAACACCTCATATTGAAACCTCCATAGGACTACATATCGCTCAAAATATTTTGAATATTTCAAACTAAAAATATTTGACAGTACCTTCAGAGTTTTGTTCCTGTTCTGAGTCAGTTAACACCACCATTTTCCAAAGATTTCAACCTGAACTTTTGCAAGAAGTTAGGAAGAAACGAAGGAAGGATGGACGCTTCCAGTTCGGTATAGAACAAGCACATGCCAATCAAAAGAGCAGAATAAATCACGTGGTCATCGAACAAATCAAAACATCAGCGAGGGGTGTATAGAGAGTTTAGTTAATCTCCAAGTTCATGGTTCCTTGGTAAAGAATATCTGATGAAATATTACAACAAAATCAATTTGAAAAATTAATTCGTTATTTTAATCTCAACGAAAGTAACATATGACAGCAATTCTAACAGAAATTTATGAGTGGTTTAGATAAACAATTTCTCCCTACCCCTGACGGTGGTGAGTGGAAATTGACTCGATATTCGTTCCAGTTTTTTTCGAGTGGGCTATTCTTTCATCTCCAACGTGCATCCTACGGGAAATGGCCACATTTATTGCTTGTTTATGATAAGAGGTTTTGCCCATCATAGCATCGAACACACCAGCAATATTCCTATAACGATCGCAATGCTTTGCATTGAGATTGCTGACGCTTGCAATCGCACAAGGGCTGCGATTTGCTCGAGATATGTTGAGGAATTCTAGAAATGGGTGGACAGCTTAAGCTCAACGTTTGCGAGGGAAAATATCAAATCTGGTTGAGGTAAGTTCGTTTACATCTCGTCTAGAGTTACTGTCGTTTCTTTGTTGGAATATCAAGTTGTGTTTTTGTTTAATCCTCTTAATAGTAAAAACGTAACAACGCAAAAAGAAATTCTTGCGGAACAGTATTTCGTTTGGACTCCACATGAGTGAGTCCCGTGGCACAACACACTGTAGTAAACGATATTTCACACATAAGTATGCACTTTTTCTCACGCCCTTGATTTAAATAATTGAAATGTCTGTATTACCTACTCCCCCAAAAAAATATGTTTAGCGGTTATATTGCACTGGATTGTAAAGGAGTTTTGCGGATTATATCGAAATAGAAAAGGACCCGTTTTAAGCTTACATAATATAATTTTAAGCATCGATCGAAGCAAACATCAGCATCTGTCGTTGGCTACAAAAGTTCAGCTGTGTTCATTACGTGAGGGATCAAACGAATTTGTTTTATAAAGGTCATTTCTCTTATCACTTCTTGAGTAAGTGGAAGGAATAATCAAACAAAAGCATTCCCAAATTAGTAAGCCCCATGTCTTACAACTCTCGCATGGACTTTTGAGCTTAAAAAATTTCATTTCTGTTTTGTTCTGAATCTCGTCCAATATTTTTGATCGTATGTCACTTTTTTTTAAATTAGATCGTATATGCTAATATTTCAGTCGTCGTTTCTGATAATGCGGTCATATTTTTCAATATATTATAAATGTGGTCTATACAAAATTCACAATGACTTAATGTTTATCATTCTGCCATAATCTCATTAAAATTCAGAAAGGAAAGAAAAAAAGATAATTCTTCAACTAATGAAAGAGTGATGCAGTTGTATTTTCTCTCCATATATAAACTTACATTTTTTAACAACTTCTTTTTAAAAGCAGTCTTCCATAAAAATGGCCTAAAAGTACTATTGATCAAACATGCCCTTTGAAATGGCTTAAAAATCAGCCCGCTTTAGGCACCATTGGTTTCACTCCACAGTTTAAAAACAGTTCATCACACAATGAAAATTTGTGGACCACAAATGGTCAACACGATCAGTTATCTCACATAACACTGAACTTGCAATGAGTGAATTTCAACTCGCAGTCGCCTCAAATGTTTGATTGCTTGAGTGAACGCTAATTTTGTAACCCTGTATGCACATCTTAAAAACAATCTCTGAGTAAAAATACTCAGCACAGTTGTAAAAACTTTTATGAATTTGTAAATTGAACATGTGTGGCTTGGTTATCTATAAATCTTTAATTTTAGCAGTACCCAAATATACAACATGCATTTGTATTGTTAAAAATCTTAACATTAATATTACATTATGCTAGTGGGAAACTTCAGCTGTTCTCATATCAGGATTACAAGGCAGAATCTATCTAGCTGGAATTTTTTTGTAATGATGCAGGCCCATAGCCAGGTTTTTTTAGGGGAGGGTGCGATCCAATGAGGAGATGGACCAAACGAGTGCCAGAGGCGCGATTCTCTAGGGAGATCCGGGGAAAATTTTGAAAATTAGGAAAACAGGCAGCCAAAAGTGAACCTACAAGCAATTGCAAAAAGAGTTGAGACATTGTGTACTGTAGTGCATATTTCGAGGCTAACATGGTTTTCAACAGGTCCCCACCCCCTCCCCCCTTATCAATGTTGTACCAGCTCAAAAATGCCATTCAAACTAACAGTCATCAACATTGTAAGGGGGAGGGGGGTCAGTAGCACATGGCATTGATTTCATTTGTGTTACGCGGTCGCTTTTATACGGAATGACCATTTTTTTGGAAAGTGTCTCAACCTTTTTGCAACTGCTTGTCTGAGTCACATATCGCGATATAGCACTGGATTTGCTTTTCGGAAATGAATCATAGTTGATGTACATTATCAATGTAATGACTTGATTTGAAAAAACAGCTTTTTATTCCACTGCGATTAGGCGTTTAAGAATAGAAAGTCCAAAACCTGCCTTTTCGACATTTCTCTACGGCCTTAATTAGCGCGAATTTCAGCAAAAAAGGAGCGTTTCTTCTAAAAGTTGCCGTAGTTTCTCAATATCGTTATGTATTTTTCAAAGAACGTTGCTATCTTGTTGCAATGACCCAAATTGTGTTATTTTCAACCTCTAGTTCTTTCTTGAAGGTTTGTTTGTGTTTGCTATTGACGCAAGAAACGTGCGTAGATTGAAATGATAAGCATTAGTCTGTGTAAATAATACGTCATGTGATACTGTGATCGCATGTTCGCGCTGAAATAAAACGGTAAGCAACTTTCTGCTGGTCCAATTTGTCCAGTCAATTTCGGATTACACTCTAGTTGTGAAAATATTATCATTTCTTCGTCCTTTTGCTAGCTAGCTTTAATCTGGCCGTGTATTTTGCAACGTGTATATCAGTTGTCAAGTTTCGTATATTTACTCAGATTTCGTGAAATTCTTTCATAGCAGGGTTTTGCGCTAGATTTTTTCAACCGTTAACCAGACATTCGCCAAATGGAGTTGTTTGAGAACTACGATATAAATGCCGAGTATGGTAGTCTGGTATGGTAGTCTATAGTCTGAGACCACTTGTTCTTAACTCAATTAGATCACTTAACTTCTGTGTTTTTTATTCATTATTATGTGCAATCTGCAAGGCTTTTCAATAGTATAAGGTTTTTGATTTTGTAGATAACTGTATTATTCATGTACTTGTTTTGCCCCGCCCCGATTAGCGTTCCAGCTATTTGCAGGGCAAACAAATCATTCAACTCTTCCATTATTATACTAAGAATACATTGTTGTGATTGTTTGTTGTTGAATAATTGTTGTTGTTGTTGTTGAATAAATTGTTTTTGTTGTTGTTGTATGGGCCTTCTACATCCGGTGGAAACGAAGAGCGAGGCACGATTACTGGGACAGATTTGATGTCCGTGTGCTGGAAAATTTTCCACTTTAATGTGAGAATCGACGAGCAAAACCAAAAGGAGATTCCAAAATGTGCCAAATGTTTCGCAAAATGTATTTTGGAAGGCAACAATTTAATAGTGAAATGCGTACTTGCAGAATTCACTGACTGTAATTTAATACTCGCGCGAACGGTCAACGGTCAACGGTCTACAGAGAGAAATAAGAACTTATGTAATCTTTATTTGTTGTTAAGTGTAGACCGTCGAAAACATGTAGACCGTGGGGAAATTTTTATGAAACGAAATTGAGCGCCTTTTCTTAGTGGAAATGTATTATGAGAATATATTGTTTCCATTTTTCTATAAATATATAATAAAAGCCGAAAACAAGGTTACTTTTCGGAAGAATGTTTTCATTCCCTTATACTGTCACAAAAGCGTGACATGTAAAAGATGTCACGAAAGCGTGACATGTAAAAGCGCGAAATTACTGTAATAATTGGAACTATTATTGCCACTAATTACAACGCACTGACCGTTACAATATATATCAGCACAAAATTTAATCTTTTCTCTTTCTATTGATACCTTTTAATCATATATTACGTGCCGGTTCCTCTTACTATTAGTGTTTTAATTGAACTACTATTCAGACAAGCAATTGCAAAAAGAGTTGAGACATTGTGTACTGTAGTGCATATTTCGAGGCTAACATGGTTTTCAACAGGTCCCCACCCCCTCCCCCCTTATCAATGTTGTACCAGCTCAAAAATGCCATTCAAACTAACAGTCATCAACATTGTAAGGGGGAGGGGGGTCAGTAGCACATGGCATTGATTTCATTTGTGTTACGCGGTCGCTTTTATACGGAATGACCATTTTTTTGGAAAGTGTCTCAACCTTTTTGCAACTGCTTGTAGAAACGTGGATATTTCTCAAATTTTTGAACTTCAAAATTGATTTTTTTGGCAAAGAGACTACGTTATGTATGTATTTTACAATTTTAGAGAATAACAATGTCAATGTCACTATTTGAAAATAAAAAGTTGTAAATCCGTATTATTCACTAGGTTTGCTACTGATCATCATGATCTTTTAGTAGTGTGCCAAGCTCAAGCCTCCTTGGGTGCTTCTTAGCAAACAGATCAACGATACTTCTTCCAGATCAATGTCTGTTAGAGAGTGGATGAGCATTTTAAAGGCCAGTGAGGAGAGCCTCTCTTGTGTCATGCTGGCTCTGTTAAAAGTGTGTAGCCATCCAAGAGCACTTGCACTTCTTTCGCATTCGCTGCAGCTAGTGGTTGGGATGGTACAGCAAATCTTTAGCAGGGTGTAAAGTTTTCAGCACAACTGCCAAACAATTGTTTCGTGCTGCATGTAACATGCAATCAGAGACAATTTTTCCGAGACGTGTCTTTTCGGCAAAAAAAAAACGTTGAAATTGACTAAATTGTTAAAATCTCCATCACCGGTTGCAATATATGTTTTTTTGCTTATTTATTTCATTTTTACTACACAATCAGTGAATTAGAACAGAACAATACTATTATATATTTTTTTTTTACAAATTCACTTTGTTTTAAATCATTGGTCAACCAAAACGTGGACCTCCGGAGCCTGTGGGGGGGGGGGGGGGGGTGCGGGCGCAGCCGTTGCACCCCACTTCCACGGGCCTGTAATGGTAAACAATTAAAACTGGTCTTAAAGGAGATGGGTGGGTACTCTTTTATCTGGCCTAAACAGGGATGTGTGGCCCGACAGGGTACGGTTTTCAGGGGGGGTTGTCTTGAACAGGGTATCGATTTCATCACTTTTTGTCTTAAATGGGGTGTCTTTACATGGCCTAATGTCTCAAACAAGATAAGCAGATAATTAAAAGAGACCTCACCACAAGCTGTATTTTAACCAGTATTTTGTTAGCGCTGACTTCCGTTGACAACAAAGCCATTAGGACAATTTCTGAATGTCTTAGACAGGGTCTCAAAAATTGGATTTCTGTCTTAAACAGGGTAGAAAAATCAGAGAGTTGTTTCTTAAACAGGTCAGGGTTTGAGCAGCTCGACTGCACCTCCCTACCGAAGTCTGTTGTGTACTGCCTCCAGCCCTTACTCATCATGTATTGTTGTCTTTGTATTTTCAGAAAGAAGTGTTGAAGAAAATGGCAGCATTAAGCAGCATGTCTCCATTATCTGATGATGGATACCCACAACCATCCCTTTTACCAGGGGAAATAGTTGTTGCTAAAGCCGTAAATGTGTTACGATTCCAGACAATGGCAGACCGAAAATCTGGAATATCCGGAGTACTCTATGCAACTAACTTCCGCATGTCATTTCTGACAAGAAACCCAAATGCAGAATCCCAACTCAATTCTGTGTTCCAGTCCAATCCAGATTTGTCTCAAGCGGGAGACATGTATTCAGATATGCAAAGAGAGTTGCATATTCCACAGACTTGCATAACAGACATTTTTTATTACTCCAGTTCCACTGCCGAGGGATCAAAAGTGAAAAAGGTACATCCTGGTTCACGAATGTCATCCAAAGTGCATTCATTGGAAATCCGTTGCAAGGATTTTAGAGTGGTCAGGTTTGGGTTGAAATTTACGCCAAAGAAAGACCATGTGAAGATGGTGAATGCCATTGCGCATTACAAGGCACCAAGCTCTATTGTTCTGTTGTTCGCATTCCCGTACAGCATAGAACAAAATGAAATCAGCAAGGCCAGACTGAATACCATACCCACTTTTAGAACTCTTCCTGATTGGTTGAATGAGTTGTCAAGGCTGCAGGTTGATGACACATGGAGAGTAGCAACTGTCAACAGCAAATTCCAAACTTGCCCCTCACTGCCGGAGATGTTTGTCGTCTTGGCCTCATTGTCGGATTCAGACATTAACAGGATGTCTCTGCATTACATAGATTCTCGTCTCCCCACCTGGTGCTGGAGCCATCCCAAGACAGGAGTTCCCATGCTGTGCAGTGGAGCTGGAAGGTGAGTCTTATAAAGTGAACTGATGGCTCCATGAATCGCCATTTAGCAGGTGCTGATGGACATTTATGGTCAAGTCATAAATTATTATACAATACACTAAATTCTACATGCATTATGTTTGGCAATTACCTATGATCTATTAGAGTTTATACAATGAACTGAATACTATGCGCTCTGTGATTGGTCGTTGCCTATGATCTATCATAGTACAGACACACGGCTGACGTCATAGAAAAATTGTTTGCTTTGTTTTGTCCAATATGGCGCACAATTTTGAACATGTTTGCAAGATTATTCTGGATTGAGCAAGTGAAAGCCTCGAAAAATGTTTAGCAGGAGCTGTTTACGAGCGAGTAAAAGAAGAAACCAAGACGAAAAGTGTTCTTGACGACTTGAAAAATATCTAAACTGGAACAAATCTTCGAACAGTTGAGCGCTACGAGGCATGTTCCTAATTTTACTCTTTTTACTTTTCTGTTTATTGTTTAAAACAAATAGATTCCATTTTGCCATACGTCTGTTCAGTTATAGATCACAGATAACGTCAAAATTGGTAAGAACATCAGTGACACACTCGCCTGCGGCTCGTGTGCCACTTTCTTGTTCTTACCACATTGTGACGTCATCTGTGATCTATAACTGAACAGACACACGGCCAAATGGAATCTATTTGCTAAGCAGATGCACAGTTAACATCATGGAGAATTTGTTTGTGTGAAATCTCTTTTTCGTCCAACATGGCGGATAGTTTTGAAAATGGGGACTAGATTATTCCAAAAAGGGCAAGTGAAGGTATTGAAAACATGTTAAGCAGAAGCTTTTGACAATTAAAAACATGAAACGGAAGCGAAAAGTTGTTTTGTTGACGTGGAAAATACCGAAATTAGAAAAACGGTGAACGGTGTCCAGTTCTCTCCTATTTCAATCAAACAATGTGTACATTTGTACTGTCATGCTAAGACATGAAAGACATAAATTTGGTTTATTCATCAAAAATTTGGTTTATTCATCAATGTGAAATATCTTTAAGCTTATATTGTTGTTCTTATTTGTTTACAGTAAATTAGTTATTGTTATTGCTGGATTTACATGTGTATGTTGTAGTTAATTTTTTATTTCAGGTAATTTTTGTTTTTCCTTTGTTTCAAATTCATTAGCATATATTACAGTACCCAAAAACAATGGAAAAATAAAAATTACCTAAGATAAAAAATTAACTACAACATGTACATTGTTCTTGTTATGCATGCGTTTGTACATGTAACAAAACTAATTTTAAACGTTAAGTGACAAAAGTTTACAGCTGATGGAAGGAGTGAGCGAGCGAGTGAGTGCTCATTTGCTTATGTCTCTGTTACCGATAACCCGTTCATTACGCATGCGCGTATTCACGGGTTAAAAATGAAGCCTAAATTTCAGCTGTCTCTTGTGGTCACACACTCAAAGAGACAGCTACAAAATATATGATAGGTAAAATCATCTAAAATAAAAACAGTTTGACTTAGCTACATGTAGCCTCTATAAAGATTATTCTAACATCACTGTGTTACACTTGTCTTTTTAGACCAGAAAGCATATTTTTGGAGAAAGAGGAAACATCTTTCTTTAGAGCCTTGTCATTAATTCCCTGCAACACAGAGCACAAAGAGGTGAAAGTTGTGAATTTAACAAAGACTTGTCCATCGATTAAAGAGCTGCAGCAGAGCTTTCTCAAAATCAAGGAACTTTGCATGTTGGAAACAAGTAAAGAATTTTGGAGCATTGATCCTACCTGGCTGACAAGTTTGGAAACATCAAGGTATGTGTTGATAAAAAAAATTGTTACAGTACTAAAATAATGGGTTTAAACTTATTTGCGGTAGATGAGCTTGGAAAAGGTCTCTGTCAGGTTGGTGAAGTCATGTGACATTTTAGCTGAGCATAGAAGGAGTTCACCAGGCGTACCTACACTGATAACATTGATGGAAAAAAATATTAGTTACTAAAGACAACAAGCTTACATGTATATAAGTTTACTTTTAGGAGGAAGGGACCAGAAGCAAACACATCAAGAGCCCTGATAAACCCTTGTGCCACCCTGCAGAGTCCACCTCACCCTTCCCCACATAGCTAATCCCAGACCACATGTTCAGAGACACTTAACTAAGCCCAAATGATTACAATTTGATTAGCCATATGTAGTTGAGCCAGATTGCTTATTACAATGTAAGAGTGAATTGCTTATCCTAATAAGCGATGACCTGGGAACACATTGCTTCCTTTGGATACTTTTCCAAGATTGGGTGGGTGGAGGGGGGGGAGATAATTTGGTAATAATATATGACATTTCAGCAGGTTTTATTCCAGAGTGTGGCGCACCAAAATGTTCCCATTTGAAAAATATTGCCGTATAAAATTTATAATACACAAATTGACCCCTGATGCTGTTTTTTTTTATGCATCGATCCTGTCATTGATCAGAAATTGTGTCATCATTGTCAGAGTACAAGTAAGAACCAATCTGTGCTAAATTTTATCTTTATGTTATTATTCAGGTGGTTGAACTCCATAAGGTTGTCCCTTGTTGCTGCTATGGACGTAGTGGAGTCCATTTGTCTTGACCGTTCACCTGTTATTATCAAAGAAACTGGAGGTCGTGACTTTGTGCTCGTTGTAGGAAGCCTGGCACAGTTGATACTGGACTCATATTACCGGACAATAAGAGGTTTCCAAACCCTTATCCAGAAGATGTGGGTGCTTGGAGGACATCAGTTTCTTCAGCGTTGTAGCCACATTCGTAAATCAGCGCAGGAGAATGAGAAAGAAGATTCTGGGGAGTCGCCAGTGTTTCTTCACTTCATAGATGGTGTGTATCAACTGACACAGCAGTTTCCCTCTGAGTTTGAATTCTCTGAGACGTATCTTCATGCCCTGTTGGACACATTGCATGCGGGCATGTTTGATACGTTCCTATTTGACTGTGAGAAGCAAAGAGATGAATTGTGCAGGACTGAGCTTGGTGGAAAGTCCATGGCCTCACTGTGGGAGTTTGTTGCAGAGCAGCTCGTAGAATCAAGAAATGCTGAGCCTTATCTCAATCCATTGTTTGAGTACCGAAAGTCATTAATTGAAGGTGTGGCCAATGGAACAAGCATGGACTCTTACCTTAAAGTGAACACACTTGCCCCTGCTGTAAAGTTCTGGTCTGGTCGTTATCTGCGATGGCTTCCTGTGGTTCATGTCAGCAGTGGTATGGGGGAAAACTCGTCATCGCATTTCCAGCAAATGATCCTGGTGAATGAGCTAAGGATTTTGCGACATCGTCTGGCTGTTAACAGGTATGAGCAAAATCCAGATGAAAACTCCATTGACGGTAACAAAACACTTGGTTTAGATGGCACTGATTTTGAGTTGGGTGGCGATTTTAGCTTGGACTTAGAAACAAGCAAGCTTCTTACTCCAAGCTTGCCGTTTATTGGAGACCTTGCATTAAGCAAGTATTACTCTGGTGACACATCGGCAAATGGTGGGACAGACACCACAGTTGATTAGGGAAGTTTTAAATTACAGTGTATATGCACATTGCTGGAAATATTACAGTCCGTCATTGGACATTGTCCGACCAAAATCCTAAACTGTCTGACTAAATTTATGTTATGCTCAGACACAGAACATGACAATGAGAATTTATGCTGTTTGTACCATTTATTTTGCTGTAAAAATCTCTCTCAATAGACCTCTTTAGCTTGTACATATTGTTTTTCCAATGTAGGTCATGTGATGTTCTTAAGGGAATTTGTCCTTTGTCTTTTCTTAAATTATGCATACATATGCACATGAAGAAAAAAAAATAAAAAACACAGTTCTCTAGGGTAACATCACATGATCTACATTGGGAAAACAAAACATACAAGCTAAAAAGGTCTATTCAAGAAATTAAGAATAGGACATGTGATTTGAAATCGCCCCACAATGCATTGTAAACTGCAAAACTTCTTATAGCACGTCATGTATGCTAACAAGTTGTGTCTCAGAGAAAATCCAAAATGTTGGATGTCGTCTGACCAATTTTGTAAAATGTCCGATTCACAATGGAGGTTTGGAAGGACACGTGTCCTTCTGAGTAAGAGAAATTATAAATATTTCCAGCACTGTATGCATGTGCTTCCAGAATTCAGGTCCTAAAAATTTGTATGCATTTTCAGGTGTGTTATATACATGTATCTAACAGTGAACCAAAGTTCTTGTTCCTTTGTAATGTGAATTTGAAACTCAGTTTCACTCCAAATTTCTTTTGTGACAAGATTCATCCTCAGATGAAGGTAACAATAGTGATTGAGAAGCAGTAGTGATTTCAAGTGGATGTGTTGTGGGTTCTAGCTTTACTGTGTTTTGCAGCACCATTGAAAAGTGGCCATTTTCAAAAGCATCTTTCAAATATCGAGAAAGACCAAGAAAATAATAAAGGTTTTTTTCACATTTAAGGCATTTTTGAGGAGCAATTAATTTGGTTTGTAAATGACATTTATTTAGTCAAAAACACAGTAGGAAAATCTTAGTACTATACTAGTATTACACCTAGAAAAAATTTGTCATTAAGGATTATTTTTTAAATGTTGATATTTTTAATTGAAAAAAAAAACTATTGATTAATTTGCAGTTGTTTTTACAAGTAGAATGTACGGCTCATTTGTTGACGGAATGAAAGCTACAACTATTTTTATCGGGTTTTTTTTATTTACAATACGTCACATGCTTTATAGTTTGATGTAAAGTTGTTGATTATGTTAATAGCAATATTATAGAAGTGTTAAACAAATCAAGATGTTAAATTTAACCCTTTAATTCCCAAGAGTGACAAAAAACAAAATTCAACAAAAATCCCAAATTTCATCTTGTAAAATATTGAAAAACAAATGGTACCATGCAAAAGTACTGCTGAAGAGGTTTCATTTGAATGGTCACACCATAGGATTTCGTCCACAGACTTAAAAGTTAGAAATACACTACATGGCTCTATAATTGACTCTGGGAGTAAACGGGTTAAAGGAGCTTTTTTAAATAGCATGTTCTTGTTAGATACAGTAAAATCCTGACCATCAGGGACAATGCCAAACTGTTTGAGTTTATCAAGAGTGAATCACGTTTTTGGGGTTAGATCCTGTGATGAAGTGACTGGAGGGAAACTGTATTGGCTGTATTATTGGGGGTTTGAGGTGTTGCGATTCTGTTGTTCCATGTTTCGTAGTTTTGGCTGTTGTTAAAGGGGTAATATCACATGGATTTTGCTCTTTTTAGTAAAAACTGTACTAAAATTAATAAGTAAACACCCGCATAAAAGAACCTGTGATTTTCTGTTTCAGGCTCATGCCTTTCTTATATATAGGATGAGTAGTGATAAAATCAGCTCGGAGATGTTCTTAAGAGATTCTTAAATTTTTATTGTTTCTGGAAAAAGTTGTACAGTATCTACTTGAAATTTGCTTTAGTTAGTGAATGATTGACTCTGACAGGTCTTATTATCACATTAATTAATCAAACTACTGTATAATGAATAAATTAAATCAAATACACTGCGATATGTAACACAGCCCATCTGTGAGGACAGTACGGATATTTTCTGAAACTATACACCTTATTCCAAAATGGCGGCCATTTTATTATTCTTTTATATCCATGTAAATTAGCCCTCTTAGCCTCGTCAGCATGTGCAAAATACAAAAGAATTCTCAAGCGAAAATGAGGCCAAGAGGGCTAATTTACATAGATATAAAAGAATAATAAAATGGCCGCCATTTTGGAATAAGGTGTATACATTGTGTGTTTGTAGTGGTACAACACACATACTTGGATATGCCCCAGTGTTGTCCGATCTTCAGTAATTTTTCGTATAAGAACCTGCTTCATTTGTCAGGCTGAATTGGTACTTATACGTTAGGTGCTTTATTGGCCAAATTTCAGCCTGGAGGTTCCTTTTATGCGGGTTTTACTGTATAAGCTGGTATAAGTAGTTTTCCTTGTACACAAATGTTCTTAGAGAACTTGCTCACAGGCTTAGCACTGAAAGGAAGATATCAAGTGATTTCTCGAGGAGAAAAAACAGAGATTATTTAAGTGGTTGTTCCAAGTCAGAAAGGAAGAACTTAAAAAGGGGACAATTTTTTAAAGTTAAAATCCATTTGATTTTCCATCTATGCCATCAGCAGCCCAAAACACTAATTTATATCTTTAGTGCACCTGTATTAAATATGCGAATGTTTTGTTTACAAAACTGGAGAATTATTTTTAGTCTACATTAATGCAAATGTTTGTAAATGTGCATAACACATGAGCCTTTTTTATAAAACTGTTTATATACTTGGTCATTATATTTAGAGAGGAAGTCACAAGGAAGATACGAGAGAGTATTGCATAGCTATTTTATGGTAAAGTAACCAGTTAAAGTTATGGTTTCGTATTTATCTTTTTGTAATAATGTGAATGAGTGTATTTGTTGCTGTGAGAATTTCTCTTTCTCGATATTTTGCAAATAGAAGTGTTTTATGTTTTTGCTATTAATCTTGGTCAATTTTGGAGTAAAAGTGTAAACATGCTATGGAATAAGGTTATCTAAAGGGATCAAGGCTGAGAGAAACAACGACTGTCTTTGAGAATGCTTGTAGGCAGTGATTGTTTATGAGGAAGCAAAATAATTATTACACAAACTGCAATAATGAAAACGTCTTTAATGAATTTTGGACGTTAATTATTTCATCAACAGTTTGATCAGTACGAAATAATAATAATTATTGTTTTTAATAATTTAAATTGATTTTATAGTTCATTATAAGCATCACGAATGACTACATTATGATAACTATTCCAGGAAGCTATGTTACCTACATTTTAAAATTGTCATAAGTTCTCGTCTGACAAATAAAAGTCGTTTGAGAAGTGAATGTTTTTTTACGCACAAAAATCCCAGGGAGGGGAGGGGTAGAAAAAGGCTACTGACACTACTCCGTTTGGCCAGGACTTGCATGTACTTGCGATGGCTTAGAGCAGTTTTCGTGACTTGAGTGTCGTAAAATCAAAACCAAAGTAATCACTCTGGCCAATCACAGCAGACGCAGACAATCCAATGAACCAATCAGAACTCGAAGCAAATACATGTAGCTGGCGCCAAGCGCGGGAAAACGCGTGCAGGCAAGTCAGGATTGGTTTTGATTTTACTTCTGATTGGTTGACAAAGTGGCGCGAGTTTTTTTAGCCAATCACAAAGGGTAGCAAAGCAAAACCAAAGCAATTGTGAAATTACTTCCGATTCTCAATTGAAAACCGCCCAAAATGTGTTAACTTGCGATCACTGATCAAGCTTAATTTTGTCTGCAAGTAGGCGGAATTTTTCCATCCTTTGAGCACCAAACGTATGGACAGTCAACTCTCTCTAAGACGGACACCGTCGGGACCGACCCCAACTGTCCGTCTTAGAGAGGTGTCCGGCTTATAGAGAGTCGAGGTAACGTGACACCAGTAATTCTAAGATAATCAAGCTAAATTGACCTATATACAATGAATACACGTCAGTTTTAAGTCTGTTTAAAGTCGTTCTGGAACAACAATAATATTAGAAAAGTGGACTCGTTTGTTCATATTCAGCACCTACATTTCCGTTTTAAAGTATTTTTCAGTAAATAAGCACTTCTCAAGTGTCCGTTGACAGTTTCAAATTGTCCGTTGTCCTTCTTAGAGAGGTGTCCGTCTTGTAGAGAGTTTTGTTCCAGTATAATGACTAAAAAACGGCAGGAACCAACACCAAGTGTCCGTCTTATAGAGGTGTCCGTTAAGAGAGAGTTGGCCGAAGTCGGAAGTAACCACAAAATGTTTTTAATTATTGTTTGCTTTGGTATGATCGCGTGCACAAGTATGCAATGAAATGGCTTGTGTTTTCGTTTGACCAGGGCTTATGATTAATGCTAAATACGCCGCATACTAGTTTCAGGACATTTTGTGTCCCTTTTTATTTGTCGAGGGAAATACACAGAGGCTGTGGCCAGCTTCTGCTGAAATCTTGGGCACATTGTTGGAACACTTCTCTCAGTGCTACTCCCCAATTTTACACAACAGTACTGAATTGCAATACTAAAAATCATTTAACCCATAAAATTCAAAGAATACCCAAAATCAAAATTCAAGGAAAATCCCAAATTTCATTTTACAAAATATTAAAAAACAAAATTGGTACCATGCAAAAGTACTGCCAAAGAGGTTTCATTTGAATGGTCACACCATAGGATTTCGTTGACAGACTCAAAAGTTAGAACTACACTACATGTCTCCATAACTGATTCTGGGAGTGAAAGGGATAAATCAATATTGAGGAGGAGGTACGCACATAGGAGGGAGAGCCATGTGTTTCAACGAATCATGTCTGATATTGTAATATTGCAACAAGTTGAATTTCTTTTAAAGTGCCAATTTGAGTAGAGCCCAGAGTGGGGGAGTACTCCCTATAAAGGGCTATACAAGGATGCTCCGCCCGAAAGGGATACCTTTTTGAGGCTGAAGGTATATAAAAGGTGGGATTTGACGAGTTGAAGTATAGAAAAGGGTAGAGAAAACTGCCTCAACCTGAACCGAATAAAGAATATTATTGTTTAGTTAACATCAATAGTGATGACGCTTGATTTTTTTCCGTGGATATATATAAGTTTATTTCAAGGGTATAGCCGTAAGATATGCAGTGTTTCTTCTGTACGTATATGAAAGGGGTACCATTTTCTACGGAAGGTATATGAAGGTTTGCCTTTTATGTCCAAAAAACGGTATATGAAAGGGAAAGGGTTTGGACCTTAGGGCGGAGCATCCACGTACAAAACTTTGTTGAGTACTCCCCTACTCCTACATCCCATCCCATCCCATCTCCTCCCATCCCATCCCATCCCATCCCATCTCCTCCCATCCCATCCCATCCCATCTCCTCCCATCCCATGTGTCGCTTGATAAAGGTTGGCTTATTTGACCGTGCACAAGCCTGTGCAGCAAGGATAAACAGGTAGAGAAGGTGAGAAAAGAAGGGGAACAGAAGACCCCCTCCCCTTCCAGCCGGCCTATTTACTCTGCCATGCGGGCTAACCGTGTACACCACCTTAAGGGTAACTTTAAGTGTTCATGTTTTTAGGGCCCAGTCTTGAGGCACCCACTGTGCTTCCAGTTCAAGTCTTTCAACTGCTTCAACGATGCTGTTGTAAGCTTCCTCAGTGTCTTTATTAACGACTGTTAAGTCAAAGAACTTGCCATAGTTTTCTTCCAGCTCTCTTGATGCACTGATCATTTCCTGTAAATCCTCCTCCTGTAATCATTCAAAATTATCTAAACTCAGTAAAGGTATTGATGTTTTATCAAACGAATCGAAAGTTATTCGATTCTTTATCGGAAATCTTCGGCAATGCTCGGAAAATATTCGTAAACGTGTGTGACCTTCGGTCACTATTTTAAGTATATTTTGGGCACCCTTGTCTACTGAACTAATCGAAAGTTATTCGGGTCTTTCTCGGAATCTTTGGCAATTGTTCGAAAACGTTCGTGTGACCTTCACTCAATTATTTAAGTATCTTTTGGGTAACCTGATGGGCAAGTAAGGTGGCAGGTTAGAACAAACTAGCAATCCCCAAGCGTGCTCTTCTTCTTGCGGGCGAGCGCGATGTGCGCGTAAGGGACTGGAAGCAGGTTACTTCGGTGACGTCATGAATTCGCGTTTTATTTCGAAGGAGGTGGAAGGGAACGCTCACGTACAAGATATTGCAAATGAGAGCTGTTCTAATGATTTCGGAGTTAATGAGAGGAAAATTATTAATAAATTACCTTGAATGTTCTCATGTTTGATGTATTCGAAGGGCGTTTTGCTTTTCCCGGCTGCACAGTCAGCCTGGATGTACGAAGTTCCTTGAGTGAAGGAGGTTTTATGTAAATACAGTAGGGCTTGAACTCTGCTGTTCGCAACAACAACATCACCTGTAGAAAAAATTTCCGGGTGAAAGGCTTTAATCAGGAAAAACAGTTTATTCGGGATAACTTTAATACAGGGCATGGAACTGAATTGAAATTTGGCTCATGGAAAGGTCTCATCGTCCTTAATTTTTTACGTATAATAAGCTTTCCCATAAGTCACGTGACATGTCACGTGACCATTTTTCTTAAAATAGCAAATATTTGACGAATTGGTGACGGGTTTAAGAGAAAATTAAAAACGCTTTTCTGATGCAGATTAAATATTTCCAGCCCTTCATGTTTGGAATGATCGTCCATTGTTCTCTAAAAAAAATTGTGAGGACAAAGGTCATTTTTAAGTCCAAAATTCAACCTTTGATTATCTATAACTGTAATTTTAAAACTGGAGGACAATAATTCCAAACATAGAAAATTAGATATGTTAAACCTCCATCAGTAAAGCCAATTTATTCAACTATACAAATAAAATTCGCTGTTATATCGCCAATTTGCTTAATTTTTAAATTTTGATCACGTGACATATCACGTGACCAAACTTATGCATTAAGGCAGACGAAGACATCAAGATTTACATTCATGGAAAATTTCGATTCAACTTGGTCTAGGCAATCTAGCCGAAGATATTAAGTGTCAACCATATTTTCGTAACAGACCTTAAACCCAGGCATTAAACTGCTTGAGAATATGAAACATTGTTAGACATAGCTAGTGCAAAATTATCCTTGGAGACCCCGCCAGGGGCAGTTAGTTGGGGCGCGACGAATTAAAAAACCCGCTAAAAATCTGCGCGACGAAAGTTTTTAAGAACGGGTGAACCTAAAGGCCGGGACAAAGGGTGCAACGTTTCTCACAACGTGCGCGTAACAGTTGCAGAAGTATAATCGAGTTCTACTTTTGCGACGTTGCGCGCGACAAATTGCATCATGTGACACCCCCAAAAATCTTGTTACGCGCAACGTTACAGGGAAAGTTGGACCGTGTATCCGTGCCCTATAACCGAACGGGCGAACTTTCGTCACGCTGATTCTTACCGGGTTTTTTCTTTGTCCCACCCCGACTAAGGGCTGGTTCCCACTAGCGACGTAATCGGAAGCGGAGTCGGAGTCGGAGTCGGAAGCGTAAGGAGCCTTACGTTCTTGTGGAAAAAACGGAGTCGCAATCGGAATCGGAAGCTCGACGAAATCAGAATCGGAAGGATAAGAAGGTTTCCTTTTTCTTCCGATTCCGCTTCTGCTTCCGTCGCTTACTATCCACTTCCGTCGTTTTGATTTCCACTAGATCGTAAGGTTCTTACGATTCCGATTCCGCTTACGTCGCTAGTGGGAACCAAGCTTAACTGCCCCTGGGTTTTTAAGGATGGTGCAAAATATGAAGCAAACTTATACCCCATTCACACCAACGCTTAAACATGTTTAAATGTTGTTTAGTTTAAAACAGGTTTAGAAAAATATCTCCTAACCTCCCGTAATATTTGGAATGAAATCTTTACTAAAAGAAACTTTATTGACTTTATTACCATTCCAGGTAGTTTGAGTCATATACATTTAAAAATTTTTAAGATAGAGGCTAAAAACCGAGTTAAACTAAACAACATTTAAACATATTTAACCGTTGGTGTGAATGGGGCATTAGTTACTTTGATCAGTGCAGGTATTTTGGGGACCTGCTAAGTAAATATAAATGGGGTTTACTGAAAGACGACGTGACTAATGAACAACTAATAAACAACTTGCCTCGGGTTGAACTTTAAGAACACAGGTTTTCCCAGTTTTCAAAGCTTTTTTTATAGAGTCCTTTGACGTGCCATACAAGCAGCCTTTGTATTCACCAAACTCGATGAATTTTCTCTTCTGAATGAAATTCTCCATGGTCTGCCGTGATACAAAGAAGTATTCCCTTCCGTCCGTTTCATAACTCTTCATATGTCTCGAGGTATCTAACATTCAATAAATTAATAGTTACTGTCTGAATATTTAAAAAAGAAGAATGAAATTCGCATGATTCTCGATGGGATTATATAGCTGCTATATATATAGTTGGAAACTTTCTCCTTAGTCCATCTATCTTCCAAGTGGTTTGGAAGCTTGTATAAATAAACATTATCTTCCTTTTTAGCTTGCGTGTTTCAGCAATAAAGAGAGCTCAAGCAACGACGACGGCAACGCCAAGGAAAACGTCACTTGAAAAAAGGATTCGCGCTATTTTAAACTACTTTGCAGTTGTTCCAATTTGTTTAGTTTGTCTAATGTGACTGGATTGTCCAGGAGCTGAATTTGAAGGGATGGCTTTCCGGTTCAAATGGAGAAAGGAAAATTAACCGTCGTGTGTTCACGTTCTCCAAAAACCTATAATTTGATCATTTGACGTTGTTGTTTTGCAGGGAACGGCAAAGAAATGTACCAAAATGTAAAACGCACGTGCAGAGGCATTGTTTTCGCTCATTAAGCCTATTGTTTTGTGCCGTTCTCGCTGCCGTCGGCGTCGTGGTTGCTTAAGCTAAGAAAAACGTTGAACGATTGAGATGAGAATGGACACAATAGGCCATTTCCGAGTTACGTTATGCCTCGTTGTCAAAGTGAGGCTAGGTGCACAACCTTTCATATGGAAATGAGTTTTTATTCAAATGCAAATAAAACTCATTTCCATATGAAAGGTTGTGCACATAACCTCGCTTTGACAACGAGGCATAACGTAACTCGGAAATGGCCTATTGTGTTCTGTGTGGATTATAGCGCAATAGACCCTATTCATAAATGGCGGCCGGTTTATTATTCTTTTATATTCATGCTAATCAGCCCAACTAGCCTCGTTAGCATGTGCAAAATTCAAAAGAATTTTTGCTCTAAAATGAGGCTAGTTGGGCTGATTAGCATGAATATAAAAGAATAAATAAATCGGCCGCCATTTATGAATAGGGTCTATGAATCGTACGGCCAGGGGTGGTGCCCGTAAACCCCCCCCCCCCCCCCCCCCCCCCCCCTCTTTGTAAGCTAATTTTAGTAAAACACAGTGTGGATGTCGACATGACAATCTGGTAAGTACCCTGAATGTGACACAGTGTGACCCCCCTTTGAAAAATCCTAGCTACGCCCCTGACGGCGCTTACCATTCGTCAAAATTTGCTGGCCAGATCAGTCAGCCTTGAATAAAATGCGCTTTTTTGACGACCTGTTCCTACAAGGACTTCAAAATGGTGAATTTTGATTACGAATTGAGCAATCTGGCAGGACAGTTGTAACAAATAATGGCACACTATTTGCGAATTGGCTGCGGTTCCGGCCGACCAGTTCTGGCAAATGGTAAGCGCCCGAAGTTAACTTCTCCGGCCAGGCTAGATTAAGGACGGACGTTTTAAGGCACACATTTGAATAATCAGGCCTTTTTTTAATATAACGTTGACTCTATCGGAGCGACCATGCCGTCTCGTAAGCGACTTACTGTCTCCGTCACTTCAGCACTCGTACCGTCTTAGATCCCAACGGGTACATGTGCCCGCACCGCGTACAAATAGAAATAGGGACTCATTTATCCAGCGCGGGGCAAAGCTGCACAAGTAAATAGTATAAAGGCATACAAGTATATTGTATATAGTATAGTAAAGTTTGCTTTTTGTTATCTTTTTAATTGTAAATTCGATGTAATTCTTTTAGCCAAAGTCGAGTATTAAAGTATTATTATTATTATTATCTTTATGAAATCCCATTTGAAACATTTCTTGGTTAAATTCTATATTTAGAATTGTTTACAAGCGACCATCTCCCGCAATAGACGATTTTCGTATTCTCGGTATTGAACTGGAACTAGCTTGCAATGGAGGCTCATGCGGGGGAATATCATTAAAAATATTTGCATGTGAAAAGAATGCCCCGCATGAGCCTCGTCTGCGAGCTAGTTCCAGTTCAATACCGAGAATACGAAAATCGTCTATTAAGGGACCACCCGTTCTGGTCCCGAGGACGGTCTCGTAAAAGAGATTCAACTGTATACAGCTATTTCAAATAACGTTGTCGGATGAAAAAGGCGAAAAGCCAAGACCGCGAGGTAGTATGGGATTCTTATGCAATGTCTATTTACAACTACCCATACTACCTTGCGGTCTTGGCTTTGAGCTTTCATCCGACAACGTTAATTGAAATATCTGTATTCTCTTTACTTTGATGTACAATAGCAAATTTTCGTATGATCTCTTACGAGGAACAGTTGTGACGAATTTATCAGGATTGGTTGAGAGAAGCATCTTCTTCAGCTCATTTCTCCCCACACCAGACGCTCCTGAAATAAATAACTCAAATCTAAGAAAAATTGTAGCTCATTTACATACTAAACATCTAATTATTTCAAAACATGTCTACTGATGTATGGGAAAATACACAAACGGAAACAGGTCATCATCGATATAGCCTCCTCCGCGGGAAATAACGGGATCTGGGGCAAATGGAAAAAAAAAGAAGAAGAATAGGTGGGGAGGGGTGGGGAGCCGAGACAACTACTATCTCTCCCGCCTCCAATATGTGTGGCTTCACATAGGTCAGTTTTAGTTAGAGCATCGCACCGGTAACGAGGAGGTCATGAATTCAAATCCCGTTGAAGCCCTGAATTTTTTTCAGACTTCTATACAACTGCGGGGAGCATGTCTTCACTTATATATTCTTTCTGCAGTCCATATCAGTATGATTCATTCATATACCTCATTTATCATTTTATCGCTTTCATGGGAACATATGAACTCGATCATAATTGACCTTACTTCCAATGTGTGTGGCTTCACAGCTCAGTTGGTAGAGCATCGCACCACTCCGGTAACGCGGAGCCAGGGTTCAAATTCTAATTAAACCCTGAATTCTATTCAGGCTTCTTAACAATTGCTTAACCATTTCACTCCCAGAATCAATTAAGGAGACATGTAGTGTAGTTCTAACTTTTTAGTCTGTTGATGAAATCCTATGGTGTGACCATTCAAATGAAACCTCTTTGGCAGTACCTTTGCATGGTACCATTTGTTCTAACTTTTGAGTCTGTGGACGAAATCCTATGGTGTAACCATTCGAATGAAACCTCTTTGGCAGTACTTTTGCATAGTACCATTTGTTTTAACTTTTGAGTCTGTGGACGAAATCCTATGGTGTGACCATTCAAATTAAACCTCTTCGGCAGTACTTTTGCATGGTACCATTTGTTTTTTCAATATTTCACAAAGTGAAAATTGGGTTTTTTCTTGAATTTTGATGTTTTACACTCTTGGTTGTTAAAAGGTTAAATTGCAAACACGACATTTCATTTACTTTACTTTACCTATGAGGACATTGTTAAAAACCCTAACAATTCGACACTGTTCTCCATATTTAAAACTTGACTTACCTATCAACAAGAGTAGTCTCCTTTTCTCTGATATTTCTAAGTATCTAGCAACAGGTTCATAGGCAGGACAATCACTCATTTTCATTTCTGCTTTGTAATTGAAATAAAAAGTCAAAGAATGGTTAGCTAGTATATGTGGAAAGTATCTTCAGGCTCTGTGGTCTTTAAAGATCTTTACAGTTTTTTTCGAGCAAACGCCAGGTAAAATTTGAACTGAAAATTAGAAGTCATACAAACCTTGCAGAAAATTGCACAAGACCTTGTTTGAATCATTCTTTCGTTTTCTCCAAAATGGCAATGCTCGCCTTCCTGCGAAAGAACCAAAAAGTCAAACACTCATTACTATGATTTGTTAATAATTAAGTATGTAAGTAAGCCATAGTAAACAGTCAGCGGGGAGATATCGAGCCAGTATTGGGGAGGGCGCGAAAGAGCGGCGCGAAGAAAAATTGCAATGCGATGCGATGCGATGCGATGCGATGCGATGCGATGCGATGCGATGCGATGCGATGCGATGCGATGCGATGCGATGCGATGCGATGCGATGCGATGCGATGCGAATGCGTATTTCCGTTTCGTTTTCCCGAGCGATCGCTCGTTCGCGCGCCGGTTTTTAGCGCTTCTCGATCACAATCTTAACGCCTTAAGAACAGGCTAGCAGTTTTCAATTTTCATATTGAAAAAAGATAGGAAAACGTCAAAGAGGTAAAGTGAACCCACAATAACAAGGGGAAAGGAAAAATTAAGGAGGATCATAAACTTCAGCAGTGGTTCTAAATGGCTATTTAGAGTAAGACCGCCACTTTAATAAATTAAAAAAAAAATTGCTTTATAAAATTTACCGTTCTTGTCCTCTTGAAGGCTGACATCGCTTGAAGAGGAAATCTTGTTAAACTGCTGACGTCTAATGGATAAATAAGTTAATTTTATTCCATGAAAATGTTAACACGTCAAACTTGTTTTGCCTGTGTGGCAGAAGCCTGTTTACATATAGGGCGCAATTTCGAGGATGTGCGCGCGGAGCAAACAGGCTATGTAAAATAAGCAAACCTGATTACTCTAACCCTTCCCTTTGGTATCGTCTAATGACAGCGATTAAATTTCACATAAGCAATATAAAAAAATAAAACTCTCACTTTTCCTGAAAATCTTTGCTTGGAATAAGACCTGCTTTGTCGTAACTGCAGCCTTCCTTTCTCGCCTGAAACACAGAGCGTCGTATATTAAGGATAGAGAGTCTCGCATATTGTATAAAACCATTGGGTAAAAATTACCATTTTCAGAATGATTATAAGGTAATAGTAATGCATTTCCAACAAATTTCAGTTGAGTGTCGTAACTCCGGCCAAAACCAAAGTAATCACTTTAGCCAATCACAACAGAGGCAGACAATCCAATGAACCAATCAGAACTCGAAGCAAATACATGTAACCGGTGTCAAGCGCGGGAAAACGCGTGCGAATAAGTCACGATTGGTTTTGGTTTTACTCCTGATTGGTTGAAAAAGTGACGCGAGAGTTTTTAGCCAATCACAAATATTCACGTTTTGAGAAACTCACCTGCCACCATTTGGCGTCATCCATGTTCACAACATGGAGCACATCACCCGTGCAAAAGGCCACGCCCACTTCTTTACATGGTGTCAGAGGATCTTGCAGTGGGTTGTAGTCAAAGAAAGCTCTTAAGCTCACCTTTGAATAAATACAGAAACAAATTGTCTCGTTACGTTTGGTCCAAATGCTGAATTAAATGTGACCACCGCGTATCTTGTGTTTTTTGCTGCTGAGGTTGTTGTTGTTGTTGTTGTTACACATACGAGCTCTTATTACGAACAATTCACTTAGTCCCAAAGAGACAAAATTGATATAAACTCTACTTCAGCTGTAACATGCGTAGCAGGTGCTGGTTTGCTTATAGGGCGCAATTTCAAACGCGCGCGTGCGCGAGGTTTACGCGCGAAAAAGATAGGAGGCACTAACCTGACCATCAGATATTCAGGCGCGCGTCCTCGAAATTGCGCCCTATAAAAAAACCGGTGCCTACTACACAGGCTAGCATAATCAATTATGCCCCTTAGGGGCCGTATTGATGAGGTCCGTCTGTGCAGATACCGTTGGAACCACGGAAACCGTCCGTGTTATGAGGTACCCGTATCTATTATGCGTGAGGTGGCCGGATTATGAGGTGTCCGTGTTGTGAGGTGTCCGTGTTATGAAGTGTCCGTATACGTATTAATCGGGCGCTTAATTGCTTTATAGGTCATTGCTTTAATTGCTTTATGTGTCCCCAAATTAGTATGGGTTTACCCAGGCTATAAGGTCTTTTGACACTTAAATAAAGTTTCTATCTATCTATCTATCTATCAATGCCGCATCAGTAATCCCCACTAAATCAATAACAAATAACGTTGGGACAAAACTGAGCAAGTAAGAATTAATTTGTCAAAAAAAGTGATAATAAATGTGCAACTAACATTTGGGAATTTTTTATGGCTAGAATTAGTAAATCTGTTCGTATATACGATGTTGAGCTAGATTGTCTCAGTTTGCACGAGAAAAGTGTCCGTTGTCTGTATTAACAGATAAAATAATATACATTCAACTCTCTCTAAGCCCCGGGATACCGGCCGAAATTCACTTGAATGTTTGTCTGTGACTATAAACTCTTTATAAGGCGGACACCTCCTCGCTAAGGCGGACACCTTCTCGCTAAGGCGGACACCTCTTCGCTAAGGCGGACACCTCCTCGCTAGGGCGGACACCTCCTCTCTAAGGCGGACACCTCTTCGCTAAGGCGGACACCTCCTCGCTAAGGCGGACACCTCTCTTAAAGGCGGACACCTCTCTAATGCGGACAGTTAGAACTGGTCGCAAGGGCGTTCTGGTTAGAAAGAGTTTCCTGTAGGTCGTCCGCCGGGACCGATAAAGCAGACGAAAATAACAAGATGTCCTTCGATCAGTTGTCATTAATTTAGCAGGGTTCAACGCTACCTTAGTTTCTCTTGTAAGTTTCCTGTCTTTCCTGAGCGGAACAATCTTGACGTCAACACTGCCTGTCATTCCATCCTACGACAAGCAAGAGGTAAGGTAATGTGAACGTCACAAGCTTCAGTATAACTGAAATTAAACTTGTCAACAGAAAAGAGTCGATGATATCAGAACAATAGAGGGATCTTCAACAGTGTAGCTCAGCTCCCTCCTCAACCCTTTCTTATCTGCTCTTATATTCTCGTGGTCAACTCATTATAATCGTTTGTTCGCTACGTTTATTTGTCAGACTCCGAGTTAAACACTCGAAGACAAAATTCATATCTCCTTGTAGCCATACACTTAATTACCCATGTATAATGATTCTCTCTATCTTATTATGGAAAGAAAAAACCTTTTTAGTTACCATCAAGTCTGCGACCTCATTAGCAGTCATTCCTTCGACTCGTCTGCCGTTTATTTCCAATATTTCATCATCAATATGGAGGGCGCCTAAAACATTCAACGAAGATTATGTTAGGAAACGCTAATCTCTCCTAATACCTCCTGTCATTATCTATTTTAATTTAATAAGTATTTTTTCTCACCAAAAGTATGTGCTAGGCCTCCAGTTAAAATTCTCGCAACGACGATGCTCTCGGTGTTCTCAGCATTCTTGACTGCTTTTACAGTAATTCCCTAAGCAAGGTATAAGGATGCGTTTTTAGATTATCTTACCCAATTATTGTCAAGGAATAGAATGTAAATGCATAAAGGCTAATCTACTAACAAATACTGTAGTCGTGTTTAGCATAAACTAGTCAAGAAGTATTGGCAAAACTTCGGCGCAACCTGATTGGCTAAGTGCGCGGAAGTTAAAATGATGAAAGCACAAGAAATAAAATAAATATTATGACGGTTGTATAGACCTATCATTACATGGGATATACTCAAGGCTAAGCAATTATACCGTTCGCTCTCAATTTATTTCGGGCTTCAGCTCTCGTCAACTATCAGCCAATATGATATGACAACAGGAGCTTGGAGCCGGCTTATTGTTATTAAAGGGGCTCACCATTTTTAGTGTTACGTTAAAAAGTCAAAAGACATGATTATCAGACTCGTACCCATCGCCACTTATTTATTTTATTCGCAATGGAATATGGGAAGGAAAATTGACGCGCGCAAAGGCGCTTGGGAAGGAGGGAGAAAAAGTAACTTCGCGTTTTTCTTCCGGCCTTCCCTTGATGCACGGCGAACTCACTAAATCCTTCCCATCAATCACAGCGCGAATACAGAGAAGCGACTGTGTACAAGTCTGCATGATTATATCAATGTAAAACCTACAATTACACAAATAAAAGTCTAGTTTTGTTTAAAATTATTCCACTTATGTCAGTCTAAGTGTTCAAATATACGTGTCTTGGGCTGCACTCAGATGGCCAGAATGGAAATGGATTGCAATTTGAAAAAATGGGGCCGACGTTTTTCACGTTAGACTGCGAGCAGTCTCTCTTTTTCTCTAAAACTCCGCGGAGACGATCGCGAAATAGCGACGAGAAACGAACGCGAGCGGCGAAGCCGCGAACTGCGAGTAGCGCGGGCAAAACTATTTTAATAGTTTATTCTTTGTTTGAAAATTCTCTTGATATCTTCCTCTTAGTGTTCTATAAGCATTTCGTACATGACAAAGGTACTTAGTTTTAATTAGGGGGCTAGCTGTTTTGACTAAAGAGCGTCCAAATTCCCATTCCATAGCTCCTTTAGAATACGTACATAACATTCGCAATTTGTACTCACAAGCGTTTCTTTGGCATTCCTGAACAATCTGACAGTTTTCGCAGCATTGTCAGCCACCGCCATTAAAGGTACACCAGACTTTTGTCCATCTTCTACATTGTTCCTTTTGTACTCATCTTTGTTAACTTTTTCCTTTTTTCTTTCTTTGCCAGTGTCAATATCTCCTCTATCGTTAATCCCATTTACCATGTGTCCATCTTGAATCTCAGTTACCTTTTTTTCTTTGATATCAATTGTAACAACTGATGTAACATTTTCTACATTTTTCGTAGCACCCTGGATTTCACTAACACCATTATGATTGAAGAGAGGGGCCTGGAATGTCGCGGATTCTTCAGTGTTCGTGTCAGAGGCAGACACATCCCACCATAGAGGATCTGCATTGGAATTTCCCATGCATGTGTCTGTTACATGCACTCGCACTTTTGGTATCATGACATGTTTGTTGTCAGGAATGGAAGACGAGGAGGAATCTGAATCCACTGTGTTTTCATAGTTGGGTGTGTCTTTTGGTTCATAATGATCATCCTTGTCCGTTACTTCTGTTTGATTACCGCTACGACCATCCCCATCATCATCATCATCATTATCATCATCATCATCATCATCATCATTATCATCATCATCACTTCTGTCATTTCCACCATAATAGTCGCCATTGTTCATGTCTTTAGTCTCATCCTTTTCAAAGTTTCCCACAGGAATTATATGATGTTCATTATCAACTGTCTCTGGCTTGTCATTCAAATTAAACAACAATATCTCTGATCCTACTACTTCAGGGGGGATTGACTTGAAATCACCCGCAGCTATCAAATCGTGAGCTTGCAGTAAGCCCTAAAAGTGCAAAAGAAAGATCAAGCAAAGAATTCCCGCCTTCCTGGAAAGCAGAATGCCTGGGGTAATCAGTGACATCAAGGACAAAACAATGTTTTACCTTTACGTGTGGTTTCGTTAGAATGTGCTCCAGCTCTTGTATGTCTTTATTGACATGAGAATCAGGTCGAAGGGCCTCAGCAACCTGGAATAAATCGATACGTAAGAACATTGAAAACACTTCTTTTTACTTCTTCAACTAGGTTATTGTTATGGAAGTATCACAAGATATTTAAGGCGACTTTTGTAGCTGTTTTTAACTTGCCAGCGTTTTACAAAATACCTACCGGTTATATTAAACATAAAACATGAGATTTTTTGTCGTTTTCAAACCCGTTTCAAGGTTAATTTGGTAAATTTGACAAATTTATATCGAAAAATGGGCAATTTGGAACAAACTAGTTTTTTGTTTAACCCTTTAAGGACGGCATTTTAGTAGTTAAAAAAACCGCATTTTTAACCCAATCCTCCTTTTTGGACCAGTTTTCTACCAGTTAGCAAGAAAATGGCTAGAAATGAGTTTTGCAACTAAAAAGGCTTATTTTCCTGCTTATTGGATGTAATTAAGCTTCATTTTTGTTTTCGGCGCATGCGCATAAGCCAAAATTTGGACTTTTTTTTGCGAAACTATTTCGATCTTTCTTTCTCGCTCTCTTTCTTTCCTTTTTCTTTCTTTTCAATATCGTGCTTTGTTGCCCACTTTATCGTCTTTCTTTCCATTGAAATTGTGGCTGGCTTACTTTCCAGGAAAATGGAAAATTTAATTATTTAATCTGGAATCAGTGGTATGCAAATAGCGAAATTGAAGTGAATTTTTGCCCAAAATATGAGTAGTTTTTTGTGTGTAACTCTGTCAGGATTGATCAGATTTTCCAAAATGAGGTATCTGCGGAAAGATCCATCCTTCCTAAATTCGTTGGTGACCATTTGTTTGGTTTAAACGGAATTCCAAGGGTTGAGAAAGGAATTATCTGCATCGTTCCATATGGGACGAAAATGACCCCACCCGTCGGAAAAGGGTTAACACATTAAAATATAGAAGAAAAGTGTACACTCTGGGGGAGGATACTAAAATATGCCTACCTCTTGTGCGAGTTCTACCGCAGTTCCTCCAGTCAAAACCCCCGATGCCCCACCATCATCGGAACACAAAACGGTGCTATGAACCTGTTAATGTTACAAATATGGAACACACACACGTGAAATAAATGCGATCGAGTTAAACATGACGATAAAAAATACTTGTACTTCCGTGGTGGATGCGCGGTGGACTAATGGTCAGTGCGTCGGGCATTTAATGTAAAGCATTCTCGTCTTAAGTCAGTAGTTTGAGCCTGGTCGTAACAGTGGTGTTGTTTTATTAGATAAGAAATTTTGCTCCAAACTGTTTCTATCCGATCCACCGTCTGTAGTTAACAATGTCTTTTCAGCTCAGGTGGCCACCGTAAAGTGATTCAAAAGCTGACGTTTCGAGCGCTAGCCGCCTTTGCCTTTTACAGTGACCAATTTACTTTATCAACTCAGTTTTGATAATACCAAATTTTCATGTTCCACTCCCCCTCTGATGCAGCCCCACAGTGGAGGCACGGGGGTGGAGGATCATTCTATGCAGAACGGAGGAGATGGGGGGGGGGGGGGGGGGGGGGGGGGGGGGGGGGGGGGGGTAGTCGTAAGCTTGAGTTGCTGTATGCCAAAGAAACCGCCGAAACCAAGCAACAACCGTGTCAGTAACCTACACAACAGGCGCTTTTATGGTGCACGAGCGCACGAGCACGCCACAAAAGCGCGACACCAAAGCGTCGGTTATGTGTGCTATCGTGTCAGTGGACGGATCAACATGTTATCACCCTGGCCCCAGTTGTTCAAAAGGTGGATAGCGCTATTCACCGGATAAATCACCATCCAGTGGATAAGCATTAGCAAAACCAATTGTGTTATCCACTGGATAGTGATTTATCCGGTGGATAGCGCTATCCACCTTTTGAACAACCGGGCCCTGAACGTTTTCTTATACAAACAAGCAAACAAACTATCAAACAATCAAAGCTACCTTGAAAAGTTTTCTAAAGTCTTTACTTTGAAAATAGTTGCTCAGAAAGAGGAAATCATCTTCACGGCTATCAAGCTTGTGACGAATCTGTTCCAAACAATTTAAGAGCCTTTGGAAAGCTAAAGGAAAACAAGAATTGCCATTAATCAACTGCAATGTTTTAAAATACAACTGCAAAGTCAAGAATGCGAAGACACCGTGTAGTCACCATAAAATCAGTCTGCAAATAACCGTATTTAAGGGGACAGTGTCATGATTTAAGCATGCGCAACTTATTTTTCTAATTTGAAAGTCACCGTTAAGATTAGAACACACATAATAGAACATTGTGCAACAAAATCGCAGGGTGTGTCCGCAACAATGTCAGGGGTGGACATGGTTGGAAATTAAAGCTCGCTTGCTCTTTCGGACGAGTACAAATTGTACATTCACATATTTTTACTTAAAAGTATCCATTGAGGACTTAAGAATTTAGCAGTAAAATATTTGTCGTTGCGTGAATAGACGTATAAAAAAACGTTTCTTTCTGCCGTTTATTATTCTAATTCCCTCTCAGACATGGCAGACAGATTTTTGTTTGGTAGGGACTAAAGATGGATTATGTTTTTGTGAGAGGACTAAAATCAAATCTGGGTGCAAGTCATACCTGTTGTCCGGTTGGCGAGTGGTTTCAAAATCAAGTTTCCAACCATGGAATAATCACTCACTTTACGATTTTATCCGCAGATATACAGAAAAGTTAAAACTATATCTTGCACAGAATAGTTAGAGTATCAGAACACAGTAAAGTATTGCTAAATAGCTGTATGTCATTTATACTACATGAACTACGCAGTATACAGTTTCCTGTTTACAGAATACTGAGTCTTCAGTGCACAGAATACAGTATGCAGTACATATGTATACCGATTAAACTAGCTCAATACTAACTTCACAAGCGGAGGTTTAGAGTAGTTTTACTAAACCCGTGAAACACTAGAGTGATTTTCCTCAGACCGTGAAACAGTTTCTAGTAGTTAGTCAAAAATAGTCAAATAGACACAAAAGAAAACAATGGAAATAAGATCTACTAACCTCTATTAGTGTACTAACTATTTCACGGTCTGAGGAAAATCACTCTTTCTAACAATTAGTGTGTGATAGTCCAAATTAAACAAAAGAAAACAATGGAATTATAGTCTAATAGTGCGCACTATTCTACTAACTATTTCACGGGTTAAGTAAAATCACTCTAATGCTTGGATTGAAAATATTTAACTAAACCTTCTGAATAGGCGAGGAATTTGAACAATCCTTATGAAAGGTGTCAAAACGTCAGCTATCTGAAAGTAGCTGGTTACTGAAAGTTAGATTTCTGTAGTCTAGCTTAGCCTAACCGCCTTTCCGATTGTTTCTACTAACTTGCCAGACACTATAACATTTGCCTTGCTATGTACCTCAAGTTTGTCAGTCTCCAAATTGGACCTCACAGAGATTACTAAATTGAATCATTGCGGTAATTACACGGTCTTTCAAGCTGACAGATTTCATAATTATGGTTATAATAGACTCAAGACGTCGTTTCTTGGGTTCATTTGATCGCTGAAAGGAAGTGAAGAATCAGAAGAAGAATTGTAAAAGCAATTTAAAATTAGCCTTTTAAACGACTAATTAAGGCGTACTGTTGTAAATCCCATAGTCTGTCCGATAATATATACGTACAGACCAAAGCGAAAGCAACTTGCATGTTCAGTTTGTTGTTTAGCTAGTTTGTCGCGTTAATGTAAAAATAATATAATCGTCCCTTACTCTTAGCTATTGATAATTTTGATTTGAGAATATAATTCGCTTTCAAGACCAAACAGTTTAATTTCTACAGTGCGCAAGTCACTGATTATAAGCTCAACCTCGCCTAAATCAGGACGCGTGCAAAAGGAAATTAACTCTTTAACTCCGGCTGATCCTACAAATTTGTACGATTTTGCGTGTTCACCAGGCACAAATTGTATGGTTCTTACTTTTAAGTCTGTGAATGAAATGAACTCCAATACTGTGACCATTCAAATAAAAGCTTTTGATCGGTACTTTCATTTAGTGCTTAAAATCTAGTATTTTTTCCTTAATTGTTTCCATCGTCGCCGCTTTTGTGATTACAGGGATTAATTTACGCAACTAGTTGCATTCCGCGTTAGATTAGCTTACTCACATGGGTCAGCCGCAACAACGCTATCCTTGTTATTGGTTGAAGAAGACATTGAGTAGAATTCCTGTAATAAACCGCGTTAATCCTTTAAACGCCTTAAAACATTGTTTACAATTATCGTGGTACGAAAATCAGTGCAGCGTAGTTGGCAGCAGTAAAACATTTCTTTACGGACGTGTTCGTCAACGTAAAACAAACTCTGAATTGTAATTTATTCTAATTCCTACCATGCTTAGCTCTGCTTAAACAAATAGTAAGAGCAAACATCTGTCACTACTGTTACAAAACGGATCAATTCTTTACAATATGCATAATAAAGAGGTTGCCGAGCAAAATGAGAATCAAGATGTTGTTATAAAGAACATAGCTAAAATTGATTCGTTATTGACTCACAAATCAGTGGGTCAGATTCCGTAATCAGGAACATTGCATTCCAAAAAGCTATTTAGCGCAACTAAGTTTTCAGTAAAGAGCTTTCACGGTCCTAATTTTAATTTATGTAACTACTCAATAAGTGAGATAAGCATACCATGGCCAAAAAACAATTTGTCTTCAAAAACGTTCTTTGGCGTATTTCGCCTATTGGTAAATAAAGTATCTCTATTCACCAAGCTGCTACCATTATTGTAGTTTTTTATGACGTTTACAAGGCATCCCATAGTACATTGGGCAAAATGAATGTGCGCACATACGTTTCTAGTTGTGCAAAGAAGAAAATCTCATTTTAGATACTTTGTTACTCTTTTTTGGGATTTGTTTGAGCAATTCTTAATATTTTAATATTGAGAGCTGTTCAAGGCTCTCAGATAGTGAGTGGCGGGATTCGGTGTTGCGTGGGTAGAAAAATGGGAAAAATTTAAACTCCATTGATTTTTTGTTCATTTTTTCATACTCTGTCGAGAATTAGAAAATTATCTAGCCAAAAAAAAGTAGAGGTCACCGACCATCCAAGCGAGTAAAATCTATGAAAGTAAAGTTACGTGCGCAGTAAGAATGCGCATAAACAATTGAAGGGCTCGGGGCATATCCAGCCTATGTTGCTTTTGAGGTCGTTTTTTATTTTTCTCGCTCAGATTTGTCCATTTTTGGCATGTGAACTACAAATTCGTTGCAAAACATTGTTCAGTTTTTTTTCTGTTGTTTTTTCCCGTCGTTTTCGAGAATTAACGTATGCAAAAAAATAAAATCTGCATGTCTCCCGCTGAATCCCGCTCGAAAAAATGAATCCCAAGGTTTACCCGAATTTCTCGATTTTACGCTGATTTTTCACTTAAGATGGCCAAGTTTGGGCCCGTACCGCTGAATCCCGCTCAAGAAAAATAAATCCCGAAGTTCATTCCCTCAAAATCGCTTCATTTTTATCACCGATAGTCAGCCACTTAGATTCGCACCATCTCCCTTATCGTTACGGACCTCCTTTAGGAAGCACTCCCGGTCCTCCGCTGCCGGCTCATAGTCTTTGCCCGCCTTGCTGAATTTCACCCGGCCGCAAGAACTCACTTTGAGCTGCCCAACGCTGTATTTCAATCTCCCGCGCGACCACGCAAAGCCGACCTATCTGCCACTGTCGCAAAGCATGTCGGGATATCAATGGCGAAAACGAAAACGGAATGTCCGCCAAACGAAATACGGAAAATATTACAAGTCTCGAAGCACTTCGGATATCGGGCATTTCGACTACGGCACGGGATGGGAAATGGCCCACAACTCACAACGCTGCCCCTTTTCTGATCCGAAGTGATTCCTGACTTTCCCGCCGGCTCGCCTTGTCCACCAACGTCTATTTTCACCTTCGAGCGTGAAATAGAGATTTAGGCAAGAAACACGACTCGTTTCTTTGAGAGGTACTAGAGACTTACGGATTTCCGGACTTAATGATGTCCTTCAATCACCGGACTGGCCTTAAACATATTGGCTCATACGCACGCTACAGACGATGTGTTTGCCGTAGCGAGCTCGCGATCGATAACGAACCAGGCGCGCATAAATAACGGTATTTTCGTTCATGTCGTTGGCGCGGGTCAGGAGTATTGTGGTCGCATATTCTCGCGGCCAATCTGCTGTAATGGGGTCGAAATTACGCTCTGAATGTAAACAACCACTAGAAGACCAGAACTCTGCTTTTTTTCAGGTGAAATTAGTCTAGTTTCTTAGGATTAGTGCAAATTCGACAAGGGTTTGTGATATTATTCGTTGTACGATAAAATTAGGCAAATCTGAGCGAGAAAAAAAAAGTAAAACGCTCAAAAAGCAACATAGGCTGGATATGCCCCGACCCCTTCAATTAGCGCGAACGTCCTTAACTCGATCTTCCTCACTGTCAAAGAACCGGTCAAAGGTTACAAGAATGAATGCCTTGAACGATCGGGGCCATCCGAGGAGCTGATATGTACTCTTAGTCTTTGCTATCAGCAAAAAACGCGCCTGACCCGCCATAAGAGTGGTTCTAGACCCCTCCCTGTCGCGTTGAGATGTTATTATAGTTATTACTGGTACCGCCACTTTACATTGTATCGTCAATAAACTTTGCTGGAGGGGCGTTAAACCAGTTTATTACACGACTAAGACAGTCTAAGACTAAGACAGAGGGCCAGTAACTAAAATCAACCAATCAGAATGCTCTTTTGCCGGTCCAATCCTCTACATGGTAAGTATTGGATCGGGCATTGTCCTAAATGATCCCGCACGATACTTTAGTCGTGTAGTAAGTCGTACTGGGAGGATATCGGTCCTCGGTCTTTTTTGTACGGACCTCGCTGTGCTCGACCGTTCTGTCAATACCTCGGACCGATATTCTCCCAGTACGGCCCTCACGCTTGGTCAATAAGATATATTTATCTCATTTTGTGAGCAAATTACACTCTTGAAAATATGTAAATTGTAATTTTTAATAACGGAAATTATGAACAGATTATAACAGATATAATATTTAAAAATAGTATTGATGCAGTTCTTTTGTGCAAGCTGACCACAAATGCGCGTTCTCAAAACAACTTTAAAGTTGTAAAGCTCTGATTCAAAGAGGAAGGACAGAGACGGTTGTTTCTTAGTAGCTGAGGAATCCTGTATTTATGTACTTCTATTCAGGTCTTGTCATTTCTAAGCACCATAACGTACACTTGATACAGAAAAATACATTTCTTTTCATTATTTTGGTCTAAATTCATTAATATCACGTCTGATTTTCATGTTCTCTTTGTACGGCGTTCTTAATGTGCTCAGAAATGGCTGCCAAAGGATTGGCTTGGAAAGCTGGATGTTGTAAAACTTGCTGGAAATGTGCAATTTCACTGGCCCTGAAAAAGCAAACAAAGAAATAATGTTAATTTAATGCACATAAACTAGTGGACTCACTAGGATTGTATTGTACCTTTACTGCCCAGGAGAGGGGGGGGGGGGGGGGGGGGGGGGGGGGGGGGGAGGAAGGATTTAACCTATCCTACGTAGCAGTGCGGGAGGTGCGCGAAGGCATGGGGCACGAAAAAGAGGGGAAAAATGGAGATGGGGAGAGGGGAGAGGAAGGAAAGGAAACCTTCCTCTCCCCTCCCCCCATCCCTATTTTTTTTGGCTCCTTTTCGCGCCCCATGCCTCCGCCCGCCTCCCGCACTTTCAGAAAAGAAACGACACTATGCAGGCTAGGTTAAAGGTTAAGAAGCCCAACAACTTTTTCGAGTGATAGGCGTGAGAATTTTTTCGTAGGAGTGCCAGGATTTCCGAAGACGACCCGACCAAATCCGAAGAAAACCCGATCTATTCCGAAGTTGTTCGAAGAAGTTCCGAAGAATTCAGAAATTTCCATGGAACTCAGACCTCTGTAAATGTAACGTTCAGAATGATAAAAACCTACAAAAAAGTGCCATATTTTTATGAACCTAACTATATTTTTAACTACTAGATCATGCGATCAGTTAAGGCTCATAGCTCAAATCTGTAAGTCAGGCGTGTGAAATTGCTCCATAGGCGTGAGTAGGCGTGAGATCGGAGTTTTGGACTCGCAGTCGTGAGACTCACGCCTAAGGCGTGAGACTTGGCAGGTCTACAATGGCTATTTGCAAGTGTGGCCATTCAGGTTACGGTGAAACGACACCAGGCATGGGTTTCTGAAAAGTCTGAAAATGTTTTGAGCCTGAAAAATTAGTTTTGTGCAGAACATTATTTTGTGAGAATTCGATTCAGTTTTAGCTTAATTTGAAAGCTTAAAAATAAAATCCTTACTTGACAGAACATTTGGGCCTGAAATGTCTTTGGGCTCTTCAAGAAACACATGCCAGCTAGTGGTCACACTGGGACTTGACCTGGGTCTGGTATCAAGTGCAATAGGCCACTTCGAAAAATACCATAACACTCTTTAAAGTGCAGGTTTGGGTGGTGCTTGATGTAGACCTGATTTTTCCAATAATGTTTCTTTTGTTTTCAGCACGAACTGCACGTGCTATGCTTCAACTTCTTGGCAATTTGCCTACGGTGCACATTTGTGTACGAACACACAATGCTACGTCCTAGCATTCCTACATGTATTCGGAATTCCATTGTGGCATTCTAACAAAGAAGACTTGAATAATTACACCCTTGTGAGGCTGAGCCTGTACATAAAAGATTATTATTGTATTTTTCAAAATCAGCTATATCATGTCAATTTTAGTTGAGTACCCTATACATCACATGCTTAAAAGACTCTTTACACTGGGTTACTAGCCCTGATTGATTATAATGCAGGAAGTACACAATACTCACTGTAGAGCTTGCCGAGCTTTTTTACTCATCTTGTTCTTCTTTGTTGGCTTTTCTTTTCCTCCACTGCAGAAAATTTAAAAATTATATACAATAATGTTAGACCAGGCAGACAGTTCCAGTGTTACCATTAAAAAAACTGCCCCTTTAGCAAAAATTGATAACTAGCTGTTCGAGAGCTGGGAGCTGAAGTACCCCTTAAAACAGGCATTCACCCTCCACTAGAAAACCTTAACTATTTTCAGATCAAAATTTGTGATTTTTCCTACACATGTTCAGAACAAAATATCTAATTTTTAATTCCCATTTTTACGCCTGACAGTTACTCACTCAAATGGATTCTGTAAAATCCTAGTTATAAGCCCTGGGTACTCAAAACATGTGTACATTGTAGCAGAAAATTCCTACATCCTTACCTGTTGTCGGAGGATTTTGTGCCTCTGCCAAGTTCAGGTATGTTTATGGTCGGCAAGGCTGATAATAAAGGTTCCATGTCACCAACAACGACAGTCTGGGCTCGCTTCTTTGCTTTTTTGCTGTCTTCTTCTACAAGTCGACCAGCATGCAACTCTGAGGTAAACAATAAACATTAACCCAAGCTGAAAATATAACTTCTCGCAAATAACTATCATACATTTACATCCATGGTTAGTGCTGCGAATTTAGTAGTTCATCAAAACAACATTGCTTAGTTGACAAGTGTTTTTGTTTTTATTGATTGTCTAGCTGACAAAGTAAAGATCATAGCTCTACATAACCAGAAACCCATAAGTGGGTTGAAACGTGCAACTGTCTCTTGTACGCTTCAAAACAAGCTTACGATTTTTCGATTTCCCAAGACGTTGTTACAGCCATATTTGGAAAATCAAGATAAAAATATTAACCAATCAATTCGCTAGAACAGCTTGCTTTCAATCACGAGGGACCGAGGGGTTTCCAAATATGGTACTAAGCAAAAAATGAATATTCGGAAGCAGTGAATGCGCGTTACACGTTTCAACCCACTAATGGGTTTCTGACATAACCTAATGAAACACTTGAGTCCCGGGGGGGGGGGGGGGGGGGGGGGGGTTACTCCCTTATAATATATGCTATATAGGTATGTGTCGCCCGATAGGGTAGGGTTTTTTAGGTGCTCAGTCCTTAAATAGGGTATCCTTTTTGGTATTTTTGTATTGTGGTCCTTAGATATTCCTTAGATAGGGTCACTAAATTGCAGTATCCACCCCAACGCGCAAAACGAAAAAGATATAGTCTGTTAAAACTTGGCCTTTAAAAGGGTATCAAATCTCAATTTTCTACCCTTAAATTAAAATAGGGTCAGGATTTGAGAACCTTGGCGGCACACACCTATCCTACATTGTCGGGAGTACCCCCCCCCCCCCACCCCCCTGGGAGTTCAGTGAACTTAAGCAGAGGCGACAAAGCGTTTTGAAACGTGGGGGGCTCATCGTACACCAAGCCAAGTGCATACCCCTACTCAAATTTCTCCAAATGTCCTTTGCGTAGTTCATTGGCACAAGCACACCTCTTTACAATCTTAACACTGTGTGTCCGTAATCGATTTGTGACAATACATAAGTAGGCAGTTGTTCAGACGATCCTGCTTCATGATGCTTCTTAGGTAGTTTCGGCACTGAAATGTGGGGGGGGGGGGGGGGGGGGGCTGAGCCCCCCAAAATTTTCGTTTGGGGGGCTACAGCCCCCCTTGCGGCCCCTGCTCTGCCACTATGTTAAGACAAGAAAAATCAAAAGGTCCTTTGAGCCAACTCGTGAATACGAAACATCTGGATCATCCCCTCTCCTAGACGTTTTGCTTCACCGACCCCCCCCCCCCCCCCTCCCCCACCACCTGCATCCAACTCCCCACCTTCCCCTCCCTCCAACGTCATCCCCATGGGTAAGGCAGGTGACCATTACCTATTGCAGGCTCAATGTTAACAGCTAATCGAGCGAACAAGTGATTAATCATTTTTGTCCCACTGCTATCAGAACGCATATTCACAACTAGTTAAAAAGGAAATCTTACTTTTCAAAAACTGTTCATGGCGTTCCTTTCTCCTGTTCTTTTTATTCTGTGTTTCTTTACCACAATTTGTTTCATCACAAACACCCTTAGCATCAAACAGTCCAGCAGTAGGAAATATAGCAGGAAGACTGGACTGAAAACAAACAACACAAGATCTTTTAACCTTAAATTCCTTATACACTGTCAAGCATACAGTGAGTAGGCCAGGGCGAGCTGAGGCGGGTTTCAGCGGCTTTGGCTGCTCATAGGCTTATGTTTTTCATATTTCAGTACAAGTCGGCCATTAATTCAATGTCTTTTCCTGACTGGTCACTAAAGCTTGGTTTTCACTAGGGATGCATATATGAGTGGTAGTATAAGCGGAAACATCACAGAACTTATGTCAATAAGATTGCTACAGGAATACGTGTACGTAAGCACAAGTGCAAGGATCAAAATTGTTCAATTCTTTTGTGCTTGCAAGTATGTTTGTATCACTAGTCAAAACCAGGCTAAAACCAAAGCCATGATTCTGTGAGGTAAAGGCCTTCATAAAGGCCTTCATGATCTTGTGTGCTACATCGTAGACTCAGGGGCGTAGCCAGGAATTTTTCAGAGGTACGCACGATCACTGTTTTCAAACACTCCCCCTACCTCCTACCCCACCCTTAAGTCCCAAATCTTTCTTTTTTCCCACTTTTTCAGGTATGCTCGTGCATACGTGCGTACAGGTAGCTATGCCCCTGAGACTAAAACCACACCCTGGGGTTACAACCGGGTAGTCCAGCACTTGTCCAAACGATATATGTGATTTGCGAAGAAAACAATAGATTTGTCCTGCTGGGATAGGGATTAGGGTAGGGGCATTGTTCAAGTGATATATCAGTTGTATCGTTCGCCAATCACAGACATCGTTTGGACAGCTACGGGGTCGCCCTTACAACCAAGTAAGTAATTACCATATGTGGGTCCCTAATGCCTGTGGGGATGGACACTCACTGTTATCAATAGTCCATTTTACAGTTGTCTTCTTAGTGTCCTGGCCTTTGAGTGGAAGCGAGGCCGAAGGTGACCTTGCTATGATACAGACCTTGGAGCTTTTCAGATGTAAATTTAGCTAGTTAGAAAAACATTATTAACATATGGACGGCAGAAAGGTTTATATCAAAGCAAGGTCACCTTCAGCCTCGCTTCCACTCAAAGGTACGGTCACCAAGCACACAACTGTAAAATGGTCTATTAAACTGGTAATCTTCATTGGGCGATGAGGTTGATTACAAGATGTACGTATCACTATTTTGTTAAGCTGTGATTGGTGGATTTACACTTCTGTATAAATTTCTCAATCAACCTTGTTCAGTTGTTTAAAAAAGGGGTTGGTTCCTGAAGAAACTGAAGTGCTGTGTCGGTTGGGGAGTGAAACACAAAAACTGGCTTTTATCAACCGAGTTGATAAGGTATGTAAACCATAAAACGATTCAACGTCAGATTAATGACGAAGGGCTAGCACTCGAAACGTCAGCTTTTTCAATCTTTTTACGGTGGCAAATTTGGCTCATCCTCGGTGTAAGAACCTGTGAAACTCACGAGTGACGTAAAACAAAGAAAACAAAAGGCATAAAACAATAGAGTCAACTGGGAATACAATACTACAAAGCTAAAAAACACAGGAAAAAGTCACAGGTTCTTACACCGAGGTAAACCCGCAAATTTAACTTATCAACTCGGTTGATGAAAGCAAATTTTCTGTTGAGTTGTTGCATGGAATCACGATAATTGAGACTGCTGATACTCTACCAAGACACCCTTGAATAGAAATGAAGTTAAGGACTAAAGTTTATTTTTAAACTTTAAATAATCATTAAGATAAATATGAGTGTAATTTTGGACGAAAGATTAAGATCCACGTGCTTATGTTTATTAAACATGTCCGCAGAGTTGCGAGTGATTACCAACAAAAATAACACAAATCCGTGTAAGAATGTTTAACACACCTCATTCGGCATCAGTACATCTTGTTTGTCCTTTTCGCTGTTAGGTTTTACGGCCTGAATATGGCGCTTTTGACGGCCTCTTCGTATCTTCCCCATGTTGTTTCAGATGCTTAGTAACCACGCAGTCATACCAACTGTATGAGAGAAAGTTATACCCAGGGTGGGGAGCTGGGGGAGGGGATTTGCACAAGCGCTCGCCTTTGATCATGACAGCGACAGATCGTGTGATGGAATCGCTTCTTTCGGTTAAAATCGGATGTCACTTGAAATCCATAATCTCCAACATTATTGAAATTAATAAATAAATCTGCCCTTTGCCGTAGTGCCAGCCTTGCATTCAGTTTTGTATTTTTTATTATTTATTGGCTTGTCTTGGCCCATCTGATTAATGAATAGGCCATTTGATATTCAGATATTGTGGGCTGGTTGGATGTGAAAAAAAATCAAGTCACTCTAGACATGTTTGGGTTGTAACTGATATACTTACAGTATCAGATCTAGATCCCCGCTAGCAGGCTCCTTTTCTGTTGTATTTTGACAACAGAAAAGGAGAATCTGCTAGCAGGTAAGGTCTTTTACCATGTTAACTTAAAAATTCTTGTCATCTTCATTACCAGGGATGTAGCTAAGATATCCAATGGAAAATTTTGGTATAAAAAAATGGAAAAAGTTAAGCAGACACAGTTTTCCATGAGAAAAAATCAAGAAAACTCAGTCTTCAGGTGGTTATTTTTTCTGCCTTCCGCCTATTATTAAAATCCCTATGAGCATGTATGAGATGTATGAGCACTGAAGTGGACAACTGTATTGATTTCATCAAAATATTGCCGAAGAGATGAGTTCAGTTCAGACTGTGTTTAGTTATTGTTTTATTGATAAGTTAAAAATAATGCCATATTTTTAAGTAATATATCAAACATGAGACACACTATTTCATGTGTACAAGTCAAACTGGCGTACATACAGTCAAATCTCTCTCTCTCTCTCTCTCTCTGAAGCCAGTAGTACCAATATTAACATTGGTGGCCAGCCAATATACAGGGTTCAGACCACAAAATCCCTTGGGGTAATGACTGATCAACGTTTAGTTTGGGATGAACATGTCGACAGCCTATGTAAACGCGTCTCATCTGGACTAGCCGCTTTAAAACAAGCTCGTCGGTATGTTCCCCAAACCACTCTCATAACTATATACGAGTCACTCATTAAACCCCTTTTTGACTACTGTGATGTAGTTTGGGGCAATTTAAATAAAACACCGACCTCAAGACTACAAAAACTACAAAACCGAGTGGCCAGAATTATAACCCGTGAGGGTTATGATGTAAGATCAACCAATATTCGAAAAGAATTAGGATGGGATGATCTGGAGACTATTAGAAGAAAGCATATAGCGATCCTGATGTATAAAATTATGAATAGAAGAGCCCCAGGTTATCTCATTGATCTTTTCGAAAAGAGTTATAGTGTTTATACACTTCGTGAGAGCGGAAGTCGATTACTCCTACCTAAATATAATACTGAATTTGCAAAAGGTAGTAGTTTTTCTTTTGTTGGAGCAAAAATATGGAATTCTATTCCATTTAACATCAGATCTGCAAATTCTCTCTCCGCTTTTAAAACACAGATTAACAATCTCGCTGTCTTCTAGTTAGTGTAATATAGTTACTGATCATTATTGTATAATTGGAATAGTAAATTTTTAGTACACGGCTTTTCTGTAAAGCAGTTAATTCAGTTACTGATGTAAACACCGTGTTTAAATAAAGTTTATTCATTCATTCATTCATTTATTCATTCATTCATTCTCTCTCTCTCTCTCTCTCTCTCTCTCTCTCTCAAAAAAAAAACAAAACAAACAATAGGTACGCAATGCGTACAGAAGCAATGACGAATTTCAACTTGGCGTTAAATCAATAGGTCTGGGGTGCTCTAATAAAATCAGTGAATCACTCGACTTCAATGCGAAGTTCCACAAGAAAAGGGTCGGTGCGAAATGCATGGTGTCTTTCAGTCGGTGTATGCTGTTGACCAGAGCGTCCTATAAATGAAATTTGCTTAAAAAAGTGGCTCATCAAACCAGAGTATCGCCCCAGCAAATAATATAATACCAGAAGTAGCCAAGGACTTGTGATAGAACTTTCATTGGTAAAATGACTTTTCTTTCCAAACATTTTCAATTTTTGTACTTATGATCGAAGGAATGACGTATGTTTGTCAGTTGTTGATTCTTTTGTGTTTGATTGAAAACCGAAGGTGAGAATCCCCGGGCTAAGCCCTTTTTATACCAGAACTTCCTGTTGAAGACCCAGTAGTGACCATTATGCATTACGTGATAAATGTAAGTAACAAATGTAAGTGACAATGTAAGTCTCGATCCCGTGTTCAAATAAATGACAATAACAGAGGCCGCGCGCGGAGCGTACATCGTCATTACTGGGCCTTTAAGGTCCTGGCTGACACTGATACTCGTGATATGCATGAGAAGATATATTACACAACTGTGGTTGCTGCATTCGTAATTGCACATTTTATTTAAACACGGTTGCACAAAGTCGTGCGCAAAATCAAAACAATTCATCGTTTTTCCTTCATATTTGAAAACAAATGTTACAAATATCGATTGGTATTCTTTTGTCATACCTGGTTGGTATAATTTTATGTTGATCAGGCTTAATATATGTCACACACCCGTTAAGCACAGGTAACATTTTCATTTTGAAATTATTTCAGATTAAAATTACATCTGAGTTAGTTCCACTTGTGTGCAATTCAAAATTTGTACATTTTGCAAGTTACAATTGATAATCAGTCCATTGTTGTCCGGATAGCTGTTTTTCTGATTCCTTACAGCCTTACTATGAAGTGTTAATGCAGGAAGCACAATTCGAACTGTACAATGTACATGGTTAAAAACTGTTACAACTGCTAAATGTCAACAACTGGAAATTGTTTCCATGTTTGTGCTTCACAAATTCAGTGAAAAGACTTCGGCGCTGAACATGTTTTCAGAGATTATTGGTGTTAGTTGACGTCTTATGGTTTCGTTAATGCACGAACAGCAGGTCACCAGTTTCTTCAGCACTTGAGACTTTTCGTCATTGTTACCAACATTAGTTGATGTGCTAAATGTTTGCAGATGCATTGAATGGAGGTGATCATGATTGAGTACCTTTAGAAAGAAAATAAATGAAGTACCTTGAGATTCAATTCATTTTTGTAAGTGTTTTGTCATACTAAAGTTTAAAACCAAAATGGCTTCATGGGGACTTAAAAGAGGAATTAAAGTGCTTCATTTAGAAATACGATGGATGGTGAAGAATTCAATTTGGGAGCTGAGAGATTTCATTTAATGTATTGAAAAAAACTATTACATGTGGCTACTGAGTCACATTTAGGGATGGACCATTCTATTTTTGAGGGGGAGGTTGGGCAATTACCAAAAAAATTCCTGCACGAAAACAATTCATGCACAAAGAGCCAAAGGAAAGAGATAACCGGTGAACTTAGACAGAAAGAAAATTCTTGTTTTCCTAGGTAGAGCTTGCACAGCACCAGCTCCATTTTTGAGTCTAATATAGCTTTCTGATTTTCATTAAAGGGTCGCATATTTATTCGACGTAATATTATTATCACATGACTTTGTACTATTGGATGTACAGTCGAACCTCCGGTTGCGACCACCTCTCGTAAGCGACCACCTCTCCTCAGCGACCAGTTTTTCAAAATACCAAAAGTTTCCAAGTCAAATCACTATATTTGGAACCTCTTGTAAGCGACCACCTCTCGTACGCGACCGCGACCACTTTTAGAGCTAAAAGTTTGAAATTTTCTTTTGTTTTTAACCTCCCGTAAGCGACCACTTGACAGATAATAGAGCGAAAATTGGCTAATGATGCATTCCTGGGTGGTATAAGTGGTGGTATAAGAGACGGAAGTTTCTCAATCAGAAGTACCATTATTTTAAAATTGACTTTTCACATGAATAAAACATTAAAACAAAATGTACATATACTGTACTCTATCAATCTTAAAAGAGACGACCTTAAATGTCTTATAATTACAGAAAATTAGAACTGATTTCCTGATTTCCTGCTTTTCCTGATTTTCCTCGCGCGATCGTACGACCAACCAACACAAAAAGTAAGGACTCTTCTGATGTCTAGGACTAGTGATTTTTAATACGCTTGTTAACATGTAAATCGCCAGTAATATAAAAGTGCTGTCAAATTTAAAGCTTGCAATCCAATCCTTATTAGTTCATGTTCAGTTCCCCTTAACGTTTAGAGAACATTAAAGATTCAATTTGTAACTATCGTGAGACTTGTTCCGTTCGCCGTATTAGGTAGTTTATTAGAAGCGAACCATGAAACTCTGAATAAGTATTTTGGAAAGCTTAAATATTTTTGTGGCTACTAAAAGTTATTATATGGGTTTAGATGGGCATTGGCGCATTGGGTAAGTCTCTGCAGTTACCATATGCTAATGAGGCAAATTTTTGACCCAATATGGTATGAACTCTCGTAAGCGACCACCTCCCGTAAGCGACCACCTATGCTTGACATTTTGGGTGGTCGCTTACGGGAGGTTCGACTGTATGTTCTTTTTCAGTAAATGTCAGATTACAAGATAAATTGTGCATGGAACTCTGATCATCTGGAAAATAAGTGACATTGACACCCAATACTTCAAATGGGACTACCTCCTTGTCACAATAGAAATTCTGAAGATATTGCACCACTTCCCCTATCCATTTGTAGCAACATTTCCATGACTATCTCGTGAATGGGAATCAAATAATTTGTAGTGACCGTGGTTGTTAAAAATATTCATGGAGGGAAGTTTTGCGCCTTATTTTTTCAACTAAAACACACTGTCTTGGTAGTCAGTTGTAATCGTGGTAGTTTTAATTGTACATGTCGTTCTGTACGAAGTATAGATTGATGACATCAGTAGCATGACATTGCCAATGGAAACTTGGTAGGTTGCCTCCAATAACCGTTCTTGCTTGCGTCGCTAGTGAAAACTAGGCTTTAACAGGAGCCGATTACTTGGAGCCTCCATCTGCCATACAAGCCCTTGGAGTCAACCCTATCCGATGAAAAGTTATTTATAGAAATAGTTTTCGCGGAAAATTTGTCACGCCCTAATGTGTAATAACCAATCAGAGCGCAGCTCAGTTATGCTCATTTCGTGTTCTGAAGAAACCTTTGACAACAATGGCGGAAAGCGTGGGGGAAAATTTATCGGAGTCATCGGATGATAGTTCGGCAAGTTACGTTCTTTCTAGCGACTCAGTAACATCTTCTGATAGCAGCGAGGAAGGAGAATCAAATGAGGAAACTCCTTCGGCTTCTTCAAGCCAAGGAAAGCGAAAACCCAAACGGAGCGGCTCTTCGGCAGTGAAATCCACGCGGACTCGAACAAAGAAAAGTAAAGATGCAACCGCGCTTAACGATGAAGAAATGGAAGCGCTGGTCTCTTGGATTTTTAGTTGGGAAGAATCCAATAAAGTAGAGACTTAAGTAAGGGAAACCCTTAAGGACGATCCACGAATAAAATTGAAGCCTGCCAAAGAAGCTTTCGACGGTAAAGACAAGTACAAAAAAGCGGCCTTCTCAGTGTCGTGGATGAAATTCTTGGCTAATTTTCATCCCGAAAAACCTACACAGCACCTTATTTTTCATTTGCAGCCACACATAACACAAGTAAGACGGTGCTGGCTTTAATGGCAAAACGTCTTCAAGAAACTGTTGGCCATGCATATGTTGTAGTTAATTTTTTATCTCAAGTAATTTTTATTTTTCCATTGTTTTTGGGTATGGTAATATATGCTAATGAATTTGAAACAAAGGAAAAACAAAAATTACCTGAAATAAAAAATTAACTATACAACACATATACCCCGGGGGTACTCGGGTATGTTTTAGGTGGGTATGTACCACCCAGGTCTCCAAAAGAATTTGTACTCAAAATGATAAATCAACTAAACTGCAAATGCCTTTCCACATTGTTTGATCGGTCCTTGCAGTGGTCTGTTGCTTATCACTGTTTGTATTTGATCCAATGTGACGCAATAGATTGTTCAAGGTATTTGCAGTTTAGTGGATTCAAAATGATACCCCGTTCTAAAAAAAAATGGCTGCTGATAATTTGAAGCTTTCCTGCGTTCGAAATATTATACCCCATTCTAGGAAACGTCTCTAAAGTGGATACCCCGTTCTCGATCAGGAGTCCCAAAATCACGACCCCGTTGGGCGGCACATACCCGTATAGGTATTTTGGAGGAGTACCCATCCCCCGGGCATATACCTAACTGATAATGGCATTATAATCGCATTATATAAGGTGGCAGATGTAGACCAAAAGCTGTTTAAGAGAACAAAACGAGTGATGACTATGTTTTTTTTACGAGACCTTTCTTTTAAGAACCCTTATACGAGAAACGAGACCAAAAAAAGTCCAATCGAAATATCTAACAGCATGTCACAATTTTTTCGCTGAAGTTGTTTGATATTTGACTCCACTGATTTTCGTACTTCGGTTCTTTGTTTATTAGGAATGACCGTTGCGTGTTTTCTTTTCGGAATTTCCATGTTAAAGCAAAGCAAGTAACATCGAAAATGACATTTCATTGCTCTTTTATAATTAAGGGATGTAGCTTATCTAGTGGTACATACAATCGTTTTTTTGGGGTTTGGTGTCATCTTGTCAACAATGTATTTTTTTAATGGAGACATTACTTGTAGTGTTGAACTTCTTATGTCCTGCTTTATTGGTTTTATTAAAGTAGAGCGGTTTTTCGATGGGTGTAGTAAAACCAAAATCAAAGCAAATAATCTGGCGATCAATTAAAACGGGTTTAAAAAATAAAAAGAACCAATCAGACATTTAAATGATTCCATGTGGCCACCATGTTGATTTTTGATCAAACGAAACTGCAATAGCTCAGCGGTGTTCTGTAATGTTCATGCTGAAAAAAAGTCGTGCCTGAAAAAAGTCGTGCCGGAAAAAAAAAGTCGTGCCGGAAAAAAAAGTCGTGCTGGAAAAAAAGTCGTGCCGAAAAAAGTCGTGCCGGAAAAAAAGTCGTGCCGGAAAAAAAAAGTCGTGCTGGAAAAAATGTCGTGCCGGAAAAAAACTGTCGTGCCGGAAAAAGAAAGTCGTGCCGGAAAAAAAAGTCGTGCCGAGAAATAAAAGTCGTCCGAATATACCATGCGCGATTTAGGGGTAACACTTATTCTTTTGTTAAAACAATAGAATATTAGAGCACAAAAGAACGACAATACAATAGAATACAATACCATAGAATATATTAGAATACATAATTTTACCTAATACAATGAATGTGTACAATGTACAATAGAGCTAACACCCTAAATCGGGCATCATATGCGTCCGAAAGAGGAAAATTGAAGTCGTGAAAAGGAAATTTGATCTCATCAACGAAAAAAAGTGGCCCTAACTGGGCTCCGTACCCCCTTTTGTCACTCTTAACCCATTGACACCTGAACCGCCCGAAACCGCCCGTACAAGACTCCACTGCTTCAAAAAATTGCAACTTTCTCAATCGTGCGAACATTGCCTTAACTAGCAGTTGTGAGCATTGACTAGAAAGTCCCTCAAATTGAGATACTCAATAAACACAAAAAAGTCAGCGATTTTTGCAGAATATCAGCGTTTGAATTTGGACAATAACAAAAATGACCGTTTTTAACGTCATAGAAAAACAACAAAAATCACGTTTTTGCCTTCAGTTTTTTTTATTCAAATCATCGTGGCAAACCCAAAAGTCAACATTCACAGCAAAATTCGGTCCTAGTCCTAGCTTAGCAGCGAATTTTTTTGCTCTTATTCGTTGCTCGGGCCCAGCTACAGCCTCTCGTTCTTGTGCATACTGACCTTGCCTCGATTTTCAACATCACCACCGCACTGCATGCTGAGAAATAACGAGATTTTTTGACAGCGTTCCTTCCGTCCTCCACACATTTCATTTATATACTAAGTCCACAGCCACTCCGACCCACCGCCGAAATTTCGCGCTTGTTGTGTTCTCCTGTGGTCGCAACTTCCAAAATATGCCGCGGTAGGTCGAGAAATTCATCCAGAGTCGAGTCCCAAAGCTACTTCGTTTCCTGGCGGCCATTTTTCCAGTTCAACGAGCAACGAGCCAAATTCGTAAACGAAGTACAACACCCAACTCGCTTCGTTGAGAAAGTGGACTCTGAACAACCTTCAAGCTTAATGATGCTCATCAGGCAGCTACTAAAGATGAAAAATGGCTGTGAACTTACCAAAAATCGTAGATAATTCATATTGGACCCTTTATTGCAAATCAACCAAGCAAATTGAGAACATCACAATCAGTGACGTTTCCAGTAAACTCGAGCCTTCAGTGTTTTAGAACAGCAGCACTTTCAATGGTAACTTGTGAATGCAGGAAATCGCTCAAAAACGTAAAAATTCTCAGGTGTCAATGGGTTAAGATGCTTTGTTGCTATGGTAATGGTCTCTACCAAAAAATGTGACAACTAAGCATAAATATGTTGGCATCCTTTTTAATACCACTTAATCTCATGAGTCAATTTGGAAGACAAGAAAATTAGGCTTTATATATGTTCTGACGCATGATAGTTAGTTTAAGATTCTCTTCTTCAAGAAACATTGCAGACGATTCTCAAGGACAAGGTCTGCGTAGGATGATGTTTATTAAATAGCGGGCACTGAATTATCAATTCGGGGTTTTTCCCATTTGCGCTTTCAGTTTCCAAAGCCAAAGGTTGAACGTGTTCCGGTATTGGTGGTTTGTTTGACAAAAAAAATAGAAAGTTTTATTCCAAAAATGCAAAGGATGGAATCTCTGGAATCTGTCCGATTCAACATGGTTGCCGTGCAAGCCGACTGAGAGAAGCACTGACTTTAGACACTTTATTCGACACCAGTAATGTTCAGACTGTTATTTTTCTGTTACTCTAGCTTTTTCACCTGCTTTTTGGTTGGTGGGTACTGTTATTTATATCTGACACTATCTCACTCTGTACTTATCAGGGGCATTCAACAAATTTCTCAAACCTGAAATGTAAACTGACGTTTTCTGACCCAATAAAAACTACGCCCGTCAGCGTTTTCGAGATGATGAAAAATGATATTTTTGGTTCTCAGAAAGTTCAGCTACATCAGTGTTTCGGGAAGCAAATAGCCGCCCGTTGCAATGTAAAAATTATGCGTATCTACAGACTTCGATTTCGTTGCTTGGTTTTATTTATTTAGTTTCAGCAATCTTGGCGTAATGGTAGTACCTTTCGGCCATGCAGATGTTTACGACTATCTATTTACGGTATCCATGTCACTGTCGCATATTTACACCTGCGGGCATTTATCAATTCGGGGTTTTTCCCATTTTCGCTTTCAGCAGGATTTCAGTTTCGAAAGGTTCAACGCGCAGTATTGACTGTGAAGAGCTTGTACTACTGTTAATCTTCGATTCACTGCCAGTTTATCAGCCGTTAGGCCTTAGGCAGACCTATCCAGTAAAAGGTATTGTACACTATATGATGTTATCTCTGTATTGTCAAAAAACACGAAACTAATCCTTTTATATTCAGTGTATGTTTGGCTTTCGTTCTTGACGGCCCAGCGCAATCCGGAAACCGTTTCTCAACTCTCAGTGTATTTCAGTATAAGGTCTACTGACATTCATCGCAGTTAGTTTATAGTTTAATGCGGTGGTAACCGAATTATTACACTTTTTTTTCGCGACTGAATTTGTCTAAGTCATGTGTATACAATTTTTAATCATCTGACAGATACTCCAAGACGTTTTTGAAGATGGTTCTCAGTGAGCATTTTCAAGACGAGCAGTTGAACTTCTTCAAGTTTACATCCATTGTCGTGGATAAATTTCCCGAAGCCTTACGTCAGACTTTCAAAGTTATGTGGAACAAGAAATTTGGACCAGGACAGCCCTGGGATGACTCCATTGCTGTGAGAAAATTATTTCAGGCTAAAGAGGGTGGCAAAACCCGCAAAGTTCCCACAAACCAGTCATATGAGGAGTGGGATTGCACTGCGTTATTTCAAGCTACTATCTACGCGCAGTGCTTTTCTTTACGAGACAAAAAAGGTCACCTCAAAACACTCAGTGAATTGTACGTAAAACCCCTTCGTTTACCTAATGGAAGTTTTCACACATCTGTGATGAGTCAAGGTGGAAACACTGATGAAACGCTTGCACTGGCGATTGATCAGCTACGACTTTTGAGGAATTTGCATTGTCATTCTACTAGTACAAAGATTATGGATAAAATAACTTTTGATCAGTGCGTTAAACGCGCCCAAGATGCGTTCCAAGCTCTTGGAGTCAAGACAGACGAGATTGATGCCGTAGCGAGATCGCGCTTTCTAGCTGAAGTGGACACTTTGAAGGGCAAGATCCGTGACATGCGCATTTTTTTTTTTTGACCCATTTATAGCATTTTTCACGACGAAACGACATCCCCAAAAAAAGAACAGAGAGACTGATTGGCTGAGTGATATGACAAAAAACGCGTCATGAAAGCATTAATGCGGTTGCGCGATCGTTCACGAAGTCTTCAATCGATGTTGGAGCGACTAAATACAAGAATGGCTCCGAGACCTCATAAGCATTCACTTCTCTCTTGTTTGTGCCTGGATTAGAACGAAAGTAGGCTATCATTATTAGATGAAATTGGGCTAGGCAAGCGATTATTTATAGATCTAAGCTAGATTCGCGATAAGGTTAGATTTAGGGTTAGGCCTAGGGTTAGCACCTTTTATAATTAAATTTTTGTTGGGTTTGTTGGATCAACCCGGTGGTCTAGTGGTGAAGGAGGGGTGTTAACATGCAGGAGGTTCCAGGTTCGATTCTAGGTTATTAATTGCATTTTTCTTTTTCTGATAGAAAAAAAAATTCGATAATTGGTGAAAATTTTTCTAAGTGTCCGTCGGAGCCATTCCACCTGTATTAAGAGCGCCTGTCTGTAAATATCAAACATATCGCGGCAAGTGATAAAATTGGATTCTTTTGATATTTTAACGTTGGATAGGTTAAGGTATAACAAAAATCACTGGATACCTTTTTCGGCCAAATATCTTTTTATTTTAAAGAAAAATGCAGAAAACAAAATTCCGTTAAAATCGCCATTTAAGGCGGAAAATTATTGCACAACTTTGACAGTCTCGTTTGCAAAAACAACTAACGCTACGGCATTTAAAACATGAAAATCGTATTTTGCAATCTTTAGATATCTAGTAGAGTGATTTAGGGAATTATTTTGTTGTTCTTTGCTTGCAAAATAATTTTATTTCGAAGACATACATTTCACTTCTTTAAAAGTACCTCGTAAACAAAACAATTTTTCACCATGTGCTAAACCTTCAAACGGATTAAGTTTCTGTTGGTTAATTTTTATAAAGATGATCTCAAGTTTGCCGTAAAAATTTCTTTGGGCAAATGATTCAGAGCGATGCGAGAGCATTTCAAACTTCGTTAAAATTAGAGCTATTTGACCCTACGAGGTCAACAATCAATTTGCGGGTGCGCGGGTCACACAAATATTCTATAAACTTCTGATTCTGTGTTAACCCATTATGAAATTAAAATAGCCGCATTGAAAAACACTGACATTTCCTTACCTCATTTGCAGTAGAAGACAGATTCAGAGACCACTTTTGTGTATAAATCCCTTCTTTGTTCATCGTATTTTAGTCTTGTTCATTTGTAATGTCCGATGCACGCCGGCCGCGGACTGCCATGAAAGGTCGCACGCAAACCTCTGTTAAACTTTCGACACATTTCAGCATTATGGCATCTTATTTAAAGGCTATAGCATTTGTAGAATGTTCTTCGGTTGAAGTTAACGGATAGATAAACTTAATCACTGCTTGAGAAGTACTGAATGAACAAACATGTCGGGCCGTTTAAGCCGTGGTCGTGACAGCAATTATTTGTGTCGTCACGCAATGCAGCTATTGGTCAGCATTTTAGCGGGGTAGGGGTAGGGCTAAAGGGCTTGAAAACACCGAATCTATGCCTAAAACTCTTGCAGCGGAGAAAAAAAAATACAAAGACTTTTCAGTTACGTTAGCACATTAAAGCGCCTTCATTCTCTATTGTTCTACTCCGGAAAGATTATTTATTCGCCGTTGCACAGTAAGTAAAAAACGAGGTGTGAAATGCAAATGGGATCACTACACTAGTTTTTACCTAATTACACCTGTAAGATCACTAGCTATTTCTGTCCTTTTTTCGTATTGTTTTTCTTTTTTTATCAGAAGGATACTGTCTTCATGAAACATTATGCGAAAAAGGGAAAATCAATCTAAAATTCGCCACATGCATTCCCCAAAAGATATCAATTTGTACAATGCAACTAGTGATGTAAACGTTTGTCAAACCGTTACACTGACTGCAACTGATGTTTTCTTTGTCTCTCCTCAAAAGAGCACTTATTTGGATGTTTTCTACTTGTCAATAATCCTACTGTGAGTTTGGGTTACCTGTGGTTCGTGGGACCATTTACCTCTGTCGCTCTTTTCCGTCGATGATACATGTATGTACCATAAATTTGGGGGGGGGGGGGGGGGGGGGGGGGGGGGCTTCTCCCTTCCTTACTTCAAATTCATGTCATGCCTTAATTCAGATCCATTTGTTGCATTTTCTTTAATTTAAAATTTGACTCAATGGGACTAATGTTTGGCTAATCCATTGTGGGTGTTACAAACTAAGTAAACCTAAGTATTTATTTGGCAGTAACAAAATAATTAGAAACCCGCTCATATTTTAAAGTTGATAACGAGAGAATATCTGAAAATTGAAGAACTTACTAAGTCAAATACAGTAATCGCCAATTGTCGAGAAGAAAAATAAATGCTGTTTAAATAATGCGGTTGACAAAAAAGTAAACACTACCTGGTTATGCTAATTACCTAGTGTCTTTGTTTACTTGATGGCGGCGCTAAAGTGCATGTTTTTGTACGTCAAAGATTCGAGTTCAGTTCCAGGTATTACACAAAAATGGAAGGCACTTGTTCGTTTAAGTCCTTTGTTGGTGGAGTTTGTGGTTATGACATTTCGTGCATAAAGGACATCTCTAATCACAAATCTGTCTTGAAATTTACCGGACCTGAAGATGTGATCGAACTTATTTTATGTCGAGCAGCGTTGTTTACTTGAAATGTAAAGGAAGTAGTTGTAAACTAAAGTTGTCGAATTAAGTTCAGTGGCGGATCTAGGGAAGCGGCCCCTTTCCATCCCTTTTTTGGCGAACAAAAAGTCTCGAGGGACCGAACTTTTTTCAGAACCATTTTCACTCCCCCTCCCACCCCCCTCTCCTTATGAGCAAGCTGGATCCGCAACTGGAAATTTATAGTGAAAAAGAGATCACATGCATGATGCTATCCACAAGAAGCCCTGGTACACCCATCTTTCAGGGGCAGCTCCATCAAGTAGACGGCACCTCGACTCGTATGGTAAGAGGGTAAATTGAGGAAACGAGAAAAAAGCATCCAATATGAATATTGAATATGGAAAGCAAGGCTGGGGAGAGGAGTTAAAAATCGTTGCTCGCAAAAGGCTATTGCTACCAATTAATATATTTTAGAACATATTACTAACGAAGAAAATTAAATGGTGCTGAAATATATTTCTAAACAGTTATTTTGTTTACTTGCAAAAGTGTTTCAATTTAATTGCCTTATCCGCACCCCTACCCCCTTAAATGCAAACAAAACTGCATTGCGTGACATAACTGAAAAAAGACTGAAAGCAAACGTCCGACAGGTTTTGTTTGTACTTCAAAGTAACATTTCAAATCTTTTAGCGCACTACAAAACCGAGGAACGCTCCAAAAAGTAATTAGCCCTTTGAATAGATGCCGTGATACTGAAAAGTGTCGAAAGTTTAACAAAGATTGGCTGACCCGACCGTTTAATATTACGTTGTTGTCGTCCGACGTTTATCGGACGTTGTAAACAAGACTAAAGGACATACGATGAACGGTGAAAAAATGCAAGAAAATGATCTCTGGATAAGTCTTCTACAACAAATAAGGTAAGAAAATTTCAAAACATTTTTTCCATGTGGCTACTTTAACCTTATTTGTGTTAAGACGTGGTGGAAAGTGAAATGTTTGTGTGACCCGCAAATTGATAGTTGACCTCGTAAGGTCAAATAACTCTAATTTTAACGAAGTTTGGAATGCTCTAGCGTCGCTCTGAATCATTTACCCAAAGAAATTTTTACGGCAATCTTGAGATCATCTTTATAAAAATTAACCAACAGAAACTTAATCCGTTTGAAGGTTTAGCACATGGTGAAAAATTGTTTTGTTTACGACGTACTTTTAAAGAAGTAAAATATATGTCTTCGAAATAAAATTATTTTGCAAGCAAAGAACAACAAAATAATTCCCTAAATCTCTCTACTAGATATTTAAAGATTGCAAAATATGATTTTCATGTTTTAAATGCCGTAGCGTTACATGTTTTTGCAAGCGAGACTGTCAAAGTTGTGCAATAATTTTCCACCTCAAATGGCGATTTTAACGGACTTTCGTTTTTTGAATTTTTCTTTTAAATAAAAAGATATTTGGCCGAAAAAAGTATAAAGTGATTTTTGTTATACCTTAATCTATCTAACTTTAAAATATGAAAGAAATCGAATTTTTATTACTTGCCAAAAAAATTCAAATTTGTCTGATTTTTACGGACAGGCGCTCTTAAGTCGCTCGTCTTCGATGCTCGAATGAGCACGTAAAGTTTAACTTCGGGGATGATCTAAGATGTCTTAAATCGTTTTATTAATTATAAGAAATATTTATGGTCGGCCATTTGTTTCAAAATTGAGACACGATGTACGTGAGGTTTTTTGCCACGTATACTGGCGATTTTTCGTATTGTATGGGTTTTTATACCAAGGATATAACGATTTTCTACTGATACGTTCGTTAAACGCAAACGTACGCTTAACAAACACGCATATATATGCGCCCTACAAAAGCCCATATATATGCGGTTAAAAAAGTTTGTGTATATGCGTTCGCAAACACGTCGTTGTATAAGGAGCATTGAATTATACCGTCAGCTATAAGCTACTTCATGTACGAAAAAGGTGAAATGTAACTGAAGGAATCGAGCATGGCGGCACTTGATCAAGGTTTGGTTCTCATTCGTGGTCCTCGTACTTGATTAAGGTTCTCCAACATCTGATTTGTTAGAATCTGTGGATTTCCTTTCGAGGGATTGTGAACGTTACTTTCCAAATGCTGATCTAAACATGGCAAAAAAACTTAGACCCGGTTCAGACGCTGAACTTTTCATGAGCCGAACCTAATACCGTGAATTAAGTACATGAAAAGTTTGGCGTCTGAATCAATTAAGAACGGCTATTTGAATTTGGAACGGCTCAGCCGTTCTTTCCGCCTGGCTTAGCCGGGAATTTCGGCTTTGGAACGGCTTTGATTCAGACGCCGAACTTTTCATGAGCCGAACCTAATGCATAAATTATTATAACGACTGGTGCGTGTTCTGACATGCCTGAAAATCGCTGACCTTTCGATTTGTTTCTCTTCAAACTGAATTAAGTTCGGCTAATTAGGTTCGGCGTCTGAATCAACAGGCGTACTTTTGTTAATTTGGGTCGGTCCAAATTCGAATTAAGTTCGGCTCATGAAAAGTTCGGCGTCTGAACCGGGCCTTAATTGTACGACTGGAGGTTGCCATTGATTCAGTACTGCTCTAACCCACGCAGCAGTTGAAGATTTCTTCGGGCAGACGGACGACAAAAGGCATACATTGTATCACAGAGGGTTATGCATTTTCAAAGACCAAAAAATTCGGAGAGACGGTTTGGAGCATCACCAGACAGGATAGGACATTCCAGGGGTAGACATGCAAGACATTGATGGACATGAAGACTGGAAGCAGAATTTAATTATCTGGGCTAGTTTTACTGGAGGTAAAGACGCATGCCGAAGGATGTACAGAGCCACTGAATGCAGTTACTTGAGCTCATGTTTGCCAGGTTCAACTTCAACAACAGTGTGCAAACAGCAATGACTGCATACTTAAATCCTTTGTTTCCGAATCAAAGAAATCTAAGTACTTCTTAACAAGGAAAAATATTGATTTTTTTAATTTGTTTCTCGAAGTTTGCAGTGCAATTCTTGACAACAAGACCTTAACAATTATTTGCCATAACAACCAGTATGCTAATAAACTTGAATTGTTAGAAGGACGAGTCCCAGACTTTGAGAACTTGTCAGCCCTCAGACAGTGGGCAAATGCTCTCGCACAAAGCCGCTGTGAAGTCAAGTTTGTGCATGAAGAAATTAATTTGTAATTCAAGGGAGAATACAGGGGTGGTAAATTTGGGGGTTAGGGCCAAACTCCTTTTCTCTAATTACTTTTCTCTAGATTTTAAGTATAATCTTTGCAACCCCCCCCCCCCCCCCCCCCCCCCCCCCCCCCTTCTTGAGTTTCTTAATAGAACCTCTGTAACAGCACCCCCTTCCATAAATCCTGGATCCACCCCTGTGATGTAACATTATTGAAATCTCACATCTGCCCCAATAGTTGTGTGCCTATGTTATAACTGACAATCCTTGACAATTTTAGCAGATTTTTATTTCCTTTTTGTACTTCTATTTATTTGGAATTGCTGAATGCTGTTAGGGTTCAGCTTACCAAATAATCATTACCAGCATTGTACATAAATTTATGTTCTTGTAATGCAAATAAATAAATTACTGCTGTTATGTACACATTTAAATTTTAAACTTAATTTAAACAATCATGTCTTACTGTCCAACAATAATTAAATTATTGTTCACATTTTGTTACAGTAAATAAATATTCCATGCAATAAATATTTGGTTTTACTGAAAAATTTTTTATAAGTACTTTGTACAAATATTCTCAATTTTGACTGTATATAATTAGTGTATTATCCATTTTCTCTCATAATACCCCCAGCAAAAGTCCAAATAATGTCTAAATTGATTAAGGTGGCCGAATACAGTTTTGAGGGACAATAAATTTCCTTACGCGCGCGTGTCACGCAAGCAATACCGCGCGAGCAAACAACAACGAAGCTCTGATCTCGTGCACGCAGTTAGTAATGCGCGAGCAGCCGCGCGCGCAGATAAGTGAATGGCCGTGGTGTACGCAGTACTGCGCATGCTCGGAGATCGTACTAAACGTTTTTTTGGTCGTGAATTTCTCGAAATCTAGCCGTACGACCTATGCTCAATTTTTGATATTTTGAAATATACATCAACATCGATCTGCAGACAATTTTTTTTCAAAATCTGTAAGACAGATTTTAAAATATTTTTCGAAATTCCTATTTTTGATATTTTCGTTGATATGCGAAAAACTCTCTTACAGATTTTTGTTTTAACTTGTAAGAACGTTTATTTTTATCCAAAGTTTAAATGGTAAGATTTTGAGGTAGGGACGTACGGGTGATTTTTGAGTAAAACGTCCTCATAGAATTAGAACCCAGTCTTCTGACAACCACTCGGTCGCTTGTTTTAAGCCACTTCTAACCAGAGGATGGTGAAATTACAAACACCCACTGTCTTGTACGATGGTTTTGACTTTGTAATTGTTGCTTGTTCCCACAAATGGTCACCTGTGATCGATATTATCGGAAGCATCTGGTGACCCCTATAAACTGTAGTAAGCCACCTTAAATGCAATCTTTTGACACAATATCCAGCATTTTGGAAAATCATTTGGTAATTCAAATTGAGGAGCTCCCCCATTACCCACAAAAAAAAAATAGATGTGGTAATATTTTCAACATCTTCCCTGCCACCTCAGGTTAATTAATAATTAATTTCTCTTCACTAGGAATCTCTGAAGTATATTAGCATTCAGCTTTGCACACTACATAAACCATCTGTGAAAGTTGTCGCTTACCCGTATTTATTCAAATAAGCGCCCTGGGTGCTTATTTCATTATTCAAGGTTGGTGCTTATTCGAGAGTGGGCGCTTATTATTTTTTCAACATATTTTTGAGCAAGTGAGGACATTTTAAGAGAATATAAATATATCAAAACTAAGGATAACAAGTTTATTTCGCTTTAACCCAACAAAACAAATCAAAACAAAGTTCAGAAGATTGAACATGAACAAAGCACAACTCTTAACTGTCAGTAAAGAAATTAAATTTAAAGCCAATTATGGAACAGAACTGATGCTCCTCTTCACGCTGGGCTAGTACAAAAGGGGTTTTGGAGTAAGGGTGGGGGTGGCTGCTTATTCGAGGGTGCGCCTTATTAATCTTTTGGGCTTTCAGGGTGGGTGCTTTTTCAAGGTGGGCACTTATTCGAATAAGTACGGTATTAGGAAAACCTATTTTCTTATTTTGGATACTTGTTTTTGGTACAATTTGAACTGATTTAAAGCTAACAAGCAAACGATGCCTACTCCTCTCTTGTGTCATCCAGTTACTCCCCATCATCCTTAATAAGAGGTGGTAAGAAAGCAGTGAGCCAGCAACATACCTTCCACAATTTAGATATTAGGTGTACACTGTACATAGCGAAGAGGGATATTCACTCGCAAGATTCTGAACACCTTAGGGAAGGTACGTTTTTTCTTGGGGAGGGAGGGCTGGGGCCTCAGAGGGGAGGGTCATCAGTGAAAGTGAGCACCAAAAGGGGAGGGCCATACCTCATGTGAGCTATTCAAGGGAGGGTCACACATCTTTTCCAGAATTTTTTAATGAGAAATTTTGTGATGTTGCATTCCATTTTTCTTACAGATTAAGTTTTTCTTTCCACCTACTTTGATTTAATTTTGTGTTTTATTATGGATACTAGGTTACATTTCTACATGTATATTATGCCATGGCACATTCATTTCTCGAAGGAATCGAATCCTTTTCCGTCCGTAAAAGACCTGTCTGCCTTTTACAGAATTAGGAAATGTAGGAAATATTTGTTTTTGAGAGGCAGATTTCTCATGCTAAACAAATAAACCGTACTTGTTAAAATAACCAACAGCAATGCCGGCTAGTCGAAGAAACAAGCGTGTGTATTTTCCCTTTAAATAGATATTTTATGCTCAAAACTTTTATAATAGTCAAGGTTCAAACTTCAGCTATAAAACGTAAATATCCCACACTGATTGTTCGCATTTTCCTTGTTTCAGCGCGGATACATTCAATATGAGATATATTTGTATTCAAACACTTTGCGTTCACAAGCGAGGGTCGCACTTCTGTCAGTCACCTAAAGGTGGGGGGTCAGGAGTTTTTTTGTTAAAACGCAAGGGAGGGCCAATACTTTTTTGAAAAAAAAATACCAAAATTCCCCAGCCCTCCCCCCCCAAGAAAAAACGTACCTTCCCTTAACTCGTCTGATCCCCCTCTACGTGGACCCTGACTTGCGAGTTCTTTCGATTATGAATATCCTCTTCCACGGAAAACCATTTCTTTTGCTCCAACTTGGCTGGCGTTTCTACTCTGATCCCCTAGTTATCTAAAATGTGCTCAACAATAAAGCCTTTGCCAGCAAGCCACCTGTCTCCTTGGTGTGCAAAGGACAAGATTCCACTATCTGATAACATTTCATCATCAGACTTGCTACCGGGATAGATGTCTGATGCAAAGACTGGTAGCATAAGTGGTGATAGGGTAATCAAACCTTTCCCAGTGTTGTGTCCCTTGTACTCAGACCAGGTAGCACTTTGTTGAATAACTTGTGATGGCTTCTCTATATATGGTTCAGTAAAATCAATAATTAAATAAACGTCCTCATAATGAGGTTTAAAGCATTTTGGTAAATTTCTTTTCATGATTTCCCGGTCCGTTAAAAAGCTAAGTTGCCCAAGGCAGTCAGACATGCGATCAATCCAGGTTGCAAATATTTCTGACACCTCATCCATCATCCTCATCGCAACCCTGCCGCATGTATCAACCAATCACAGAGCATGTTACGAGAGGTGCATACTAACTGCGACCAAGGTATGAAATATCTTTTTCTCCGGAATAATACAATGCGATTTACCTGGTCTCAAATAACGGGAATGTTATTGTTCTCCTGAACCACTCTTTGGCTTGAAGTTCAAAACCTAGAGTCATTCCCCCAGCCATTATACCACCATCTCAAATCTCAATCCCTCGAAAGGAAATCCATAGATTCTAACAAATCAGATGTTGGAGAACCTTAAGCAAGTGCGAGGACCACGAATAAGAACCCAATGAGAACCAAACCTTGATCAAAGTGAGTGCCGCCTTGCTCGATTCCTTCAGAGTTACATTTCGTCGTACATGAAGTAGCTTATAGCTAACGGTATAGTTCGATGCTCCTTATACAACGACGTGTTTTGCACACAAACTTTTTTAACTGCATATATATGGGCTTTTGTAGGGCGCATATATATGCGTGTTTGTTAAGCGTACGTTTGCTTTTAACGGACGTATCAGTAGAAAATCTTTATATCCCTGGGATAAAAACCCATAAAATACGAAAAATCGCAAGTATACGTGGCAATAAACCTCACGTATATCGTGTCTTAATTTTGAAACAAATGGCCGACCATAAATATTGACTGATTATTGGCCGTCACTCATCGGAGAAATATCCTTTGAATCAATTTCTTCTGCAGTCACCTACAACAAATTTAATGCAGCTGACTGTGAACAGTTGGTGCTAAGGATTCGTTTCATTGTCTCATTTTGTTTTTATTTTCGTGTTAGAGATGAAACTGAAGAGAACAACGAAAATTATGTCAGCATGATGTCAGGCTTGTCAAATTCTCTGGCTTCCTCAATATTTTAAAATCGTTTGTCTCAGGATCTAAAAGATAAGTCATCCGATCTTCGAACTAATCGAATCAAGTTCTGCAATCCTATCAACATATCCTGCCACTTATTTATGTTTTGTAATCGCATGGCTCAACATGCAGGTCAGTAATATATTTAAAATACTTTTAATATTAAGTTAATTTTCTGACGTTAACATTTTGCTGAAGCCAAATTGAATTTGATTTTTAAAGACCAAGTGTAGGACATTTAATTATAAACTGTGGAGCTGCATGTTGTTAGCATCAGCATTTAATAACTTTTCACCTGTTGTCCTAAAATAGGGACTGTGAGATACAGTGTTTCACTGTGATTATAATTGCACATACAGCTGTAGCACCGTCCTACTTGTGTTATGTATGGCTGCAAATGAAAAATAAGGATTAAAGTTTGTGTTCACTTGGAATTATACTTGTAGCAAGCTAAGACGTCATCAGCAGTGTAATTATACATGTGCTCATTTGTCTATGATATTATGGTCTTTGTTACCAAAATTATTGTTCTAAGCCTCCTTTTTATTATCTATTTTTTGTCAAAAGGTGTTTTCCTTTTTAAATAATTTCCCTAAATCGACAATACAATAAACAAGTCACCAAGAGTAATGTACTGTTGAAAGTCAAAAGAAACAATTAAGTTACTGTTCCTTGAATAATCATTAGATGATTTTTCAACCAACGTAGATTTGTTTCTTTTTCCTTTTCAATCCACAATGGCAGTTATTTAGCAATCAATAGCACAAAGACGTAACGTAAGATGTGTCACTTAACAGTTTAAAAATTGTCAAACCAGTTAATTTTTTTCTCAGATTGTGGCAATGTTTCTGAGACAAATGAAATAAAATTAAACTGGTTTGATCATTTTTAAACCAGAAAGAAATGTAATTACTACACAGACATCAACCCCCTTTTGTATATTTTACTATCAAAAGCTTTAAGCCAAAGCAGGTGAAAGGGTTTTGGCAAATATGCAGAAAACAAGGCCTAATTTATGACACGGTTCATTTGACGGTGAAGGAATTTCAATATATAAGGAATATAAAGTCACTCACATTCAAGGCAGGGGAATTAATTCTTTTAATTTATGGATCAGACTGGTCAAATCCTTCCCTAAACTGGTTGATATACATAATTCTGCAATCGCGCTACAGTAATCCTGCTGGTGTTTTAAGATCTACTCACAGCCCAGGGGCGGATCCAGGATTTTTCTTAGGAGGGGGTGCACCTCTAAGGAATGACGTAACTGAAGGGTGACGTAAACAAATTTTAAAAGCGAACAACGCAGACTAGGTCATCTCAGGGGGGGGGGGGGGGGGTGCGCACCCCCTGCACCCTCCCCCTAGATCCGCCCCTGCAGCCTTGAGACAACAGTTAAAATTCTTACTGAAATCAAACAACAAGCCTGAGTTTTTTTTTTCCACATATTTATTACAATTATTTTGCATACAAAAATGTTTACAAAAACTCCCATTATCAGGGCCGTAGCCAGTATGAGGCAAACCGAGGCACTTGCCTCAGTCATTTTTTCTTTTTTTTTCCGGGGAAAGTAAGACGTTTTTTTTTAAGGAGAAAGTAAGACACTACCAGCAAATAACCATGGATATTGCCTCAGTCCTTATTTTTTTCTGGCTACGGCCCTGATTATATATATATTTATATAATATATATATATCAATATTATTTAACATCTTAACAATGTATCTAATGTACATGTACAATAATTAACCTACACGTGCTGACTTATGATCTAGTTGTTATTTATTATGTACAAATGCCATCTAGCCTGAAATTTTTTTTGCGTGTTATTTTTTACTGCTATATATTTCTCAGTTCTATATTTCAGGTCAAAATTTGGAATTTTTGAATGTTTCCGGCACAACCAAATGTGCAATTTTGCAAGGATTTAAAAATAATTCAACAATTCACTTTTTTCTAATTTTCCAATGAACACGTCTTGTAGCGTAAGTTCCTCGTGTTGGCCTGAAAGTACGAACCAGAAATTTTCAAAGTTTTTCCAAAAGAGATCTGTCAAAGAACATTGATAAAATAAGTGATACACCGTTTCTGATTCAACTTCGCAAAAAGTACAAGTATCGTGTGGAATATAACCTATTTTAGCTAGTCGCATATTAGTGAATGTTATCTAACAGTTTAAATTGAAAACTTCTAACAAACGTTTCGGATGAAATAGACTTTAAATTAATAAAAACATTCGACACTGTTATATCATCTAATCCAAAATCCTCTTTCAGTTTAATAAAGCTCCTCGATACCGTTGCTCTTTTTGAAATTAGCAATTTGTTTACTTTTACATATTACCGGATCAAATATTTTTTCTTCATAATGAAATTGTAGTGAATGTATTTCACTTTCATTTACATCCAAAACTTTTAAGTGGGGAGGAATAGCACATCGAATCCCTGACCACGTTAAAAAGTTTGTGTCGTAATCCTTCCCTTTTTGCAATATTATATGATTCCACGTTATTCTTATTAAATTGCATCTGGTTGGTAAAAATAATTCCAACTTTAACATAATTCTCGTAGTATATGCTCTTACCATCTATTTTAATTAGCTTATTGTTCCAGACTATACTTTCAGATATAAGAGGCTTAGTAGAAAAGACATTTCTAAAATCAGCCCACCATTGGAGAAGTTCACTGTAAAAGGTAGAATGAACGTTGTAATCTTTAACATCATAATTGCATCTAAATAAAAAAGTTCCTCCGTAATTCCCTAGCAGGCAATTAATATAGGCTTTCCATGGTGCAGAACCCTGAGAAAAAATCCTTCCAAGCCACGTTAATCTTAACGATTTAATTGAAGTTTCTAAATCTATTAGCCTTAGCCCTCCAAATTGGATATCATTAATTGTTGCTGCTTGCGCTATTTTATCAGGCCCATTCCATAAGAAGTTATATATAACAGTGTTAAGTTGCTTTATAATATGACCGTACGGCCCCGCTGACGCAATCCTACAGAAAATAGAATCGCAAGGTGACGTGAGCGGGGCCAGACGGGTTGATGTGAGCCAGTCCGGAAAAAGCCGTCCGGCCCCTCTCGAGTTCAAGCGACCTCGCACTGCACTATTATTCTTGTACTTTCTAGTCATATTATAAAATACTTATTGACTGAGTTAGGTCGGGCCGGACGGGAAAATATTTGGCTCTCGGTCATGCAGCACGGACCTCGCTGCGCTCGGTCCGTACGCCATGACCTCGAGCCAAATATTTTCCCGTCCGGCCCTCCCACTCAGTCAATAAGTGCATATTACCGGTATTATGAAATCTTGCGGAGTTGGAAGAACTGAGAACACATACATCATCTTCGAAAGCAAAAAGGATTTAATAATATTTGTAACTTTACCAAACAGCGAGAGACCTCTGCAATGCCACAGCCGCGTCTGTAGCCTAATATATTGTAATTTATCATAAAAATTTTCTGCAATTGTTTAGTTTCATTATTGCTGCGGAACGAGCGCAGCGAGTGAGCAGCAACATAATCAGGATTTAAGAGAAATATATGAGAAAAAAATATAAGCTAGGAAAAATCTCGAATCGATCGCTTTTTACCAGAATTCACTGCGCCACGAACACATTTTGGGCCAGAATGCACTGCGCCACGAACACATTTTGGGCCAGAATGCACTGCGCCACGAACACATTTTGGGCCAGAATGCACTGCGCCACGAACAATAGCCTCGCTTGCTGCTTCAAGCTGTTGGCTGCGAGATTTGTAATATTTTGCTCCAACATGTCCCAGTCGAAATCGGAACTGAAGTGTCGAAGACTACCGCGAGTTGAGCGAGGACTGTGAGGCATGGTGATAGGACCGTTGGATGGCAAAGATTTTCGAAGATTGTACGGAATAAAAGTCAAATTTATTTTGAAATCACTCCGACAGCGGTCGATGAGACTGAGCTGAGCGCGTGGGGACGCGAAACCTGAGCTGAGCGCGTGGAGACGCGAACACGATACGGCTGGCTAGTAACGCAACATATTCATTATCAAAACCTAAATTTTCACACCTTCCTCGTGGTGAACGCGTCCTTTGCTCAACAATATTCTACAGACATTGCAAGAACTTGATGCGTGAATTACAAAACAAAATTAGTCTTATCAGCTGGAGTTTTCGTCGATTCATCCCGGTTACATTTGCTTTGCTTTCCCTCAAAAAACGAAAGAGAAAATTCTGTAATACCAGCGAGGCAATAAAACAGCATTATTACAACAAATTTACCGCAGCAATTACTATCTTTTGGATACACTAGTATGTAAATACTATTCCAAGTGCTTTAACAGTTTTAAGCCATTTAAGTTTTCGGTAGGAGCCAATCCACGTAGCTTCAGTTTTGGTGTAGTTGACCTTTAATCCAGAACAAGTTTCAAATTGATCTAATAAATGAAAAATACATTGTGCGCATTCGAGTTTGACGAGCCTGCATTTTTGTTATTATTTTGTTATTAAAATTTTATTGCATGTCAATTGTAATATAAGTTAGTTAGCTTTCGGAGATATCAGCATATCTATGCTACTTATATGTATGTATAATTAACAATAACAATAATATATATTATTGTTAACTACAAAAAAATGCATGGGGTTAGTTTCTAGAGAAACTGTGGTGCTGCGTCGGTGGGGGAATGAAACACGAGAATTTAGTTTTATCGACTGAGTCGATAAGGTAAATTGACCACCGTAAAAAGATTCAAATAGCTGACGTTTCGAGCGCTAGCCCTTCGTCGGAGCGAGCCCGGCATTTTTCGCTCCGACGAAGGGCTATCGCTCGAAACGTCAGCTATTTGAATCTTTTTACGGTGGTCAATTTACTCAGTCGATAAAACTAAATTCTCTAGCCTGCGAATACAGCCGCCTCTCATCGCTCCCGGCCGCAAGAGGCGTTCGCGCGAGAGAGCGTCTGCGATTTACTTTGAGAAATTCCATACTGATGACGTAAATCACCCGTCGCTAATCTCGTATAATTATAATAATGTGCATGCGGTGAAACCAAATGAAATGAAGGGTGTTGACAGGCCCATCACAAATCCAACTAGCGCCTGGCGTGTTTGTTGTGAAACACTGTTTGTTGTTTGTTCACTGGGTTTTGAGTGTAGTTTGATTTTTTCAGTTTAGCCCTGATCAGTATGTCTTTTAAAGATGTACCCCTTTTTCACTTGCCATGAAAAACAAAAATGGCGGCCGACTCAAACTTGCGATCAATCTCGATTGATCACACGGAAAAATAAGGGACTGTGAACAGTCTATGCCCTACACGGTGTTACACCTGATCATTTTCTGATCTATTCCATTTACTTGAATGCCCCAGATGCGTAAATAAATAATATAATTATGTTGTGTTCAATTGTGGTTTGCTTTACATCTGATCATTTTACTGATGTTACTATTCCATTTAATTGAATGCCTCTATTCTAAGCAGCACAAACAACGACACTCAGTCACATACAAAACAAATTGCTTTATTTTATTTTTATTTTTTTTGTGGTTGATATGAGGGACCATTGACTTTGCCACTGGGACCAGTACATTTTCAGCCTACTGGTCCCTTGGAAGACCAGACCCAAAAGTTAATTTCGAGCACTGGCTTGTCAAACTCACCGAAGTGGAGGTGAATAGTGATGCATATTTATACTTAGTAATACATTTTTTTTAACAACTTTACGGGAAAACTCCACCATCCTGATTAATAGTTTTGTACTGTGAGTTAAAAAAAAAGTTCACTTATCTTATAGTTGACTTGTTTAGTGCTGCAATTCTTTCAAAATTGGATTCTCAAGTGTTTACAGATTCCAATTTTGACATGTTCAAAAAAGCGAACATTGCTAGCTAGACATCTTATTTTTGAGTGGAAGACCACCTTAATCAAGCTTCAGATTTTGGTCAACAAGATTCACATTCACGGTAAGTTTCAGGACTGTTCACAGCCCAAAAACTCCACCATCCTGATAAATAGTTTTGTACTGTGAGTTCAAAAAAAAGTTCACTTATCTTATAGTTGACTTGTTTAGTGCTGCAATTCTTTCAAAATTGGATTCTCAAGTGTTTACAGATTCCAATTTTGACATGTTCAAAAAAGCGAACATTGCTAGCTAGACATCTTATTTTTGAGTGAAAGACCACCTTAATCAAGCTTCAGATTTCACATTCACGGTAAGTTTTAGGACTGTTCACAGCGCGATATTTTTCTGTCTGGTTGAAGAGGTTGATCGCCACCATCTGCGTTTCTTATGGAACGGGGGGGGGGGGGGGGGGGGGGGGGGGGGTTGCCCCAGGGGCATTTTGTACTCTCCCCAGGTTTTGCTCGCCATAAGAAACCAAGATGGTGGCGATCGACCTCAGCCAGACGGGAAAATATTGGGCTGTTAACAGTCTAGAAACTTACCGTGAATGTGAATCTTGTCGACAAAAATCCCGCAAAGCTTGATTAAGCTCTTCTCGCGATCACAGAGCCATAGATGAAGGACCGTCACATGATTAAACCCACGGTGAACAACAGGGGTGGCTGGGTGGGGATAGCTGGAACACCCCCCTCCCAACGTCTCCATTAAAACCATTTTAATGAGGCGAGCCTTCACTCATTGCAATCAGTTCACATGAACTGAGTTCAACACCTCCCCCGCCCAACTTCCATCTAAATAGAGATACTTTTTTTTTTCATATTCGGAGATGATACCAGTTTATTTTATTTTTATTTATTTATTTCTCTTTATTGGTTAGTTATTTTTATTTTTTTATAATAATTGTTATATCTTTTTATGTTCTGGGATGTTTCGGAATGTTCCGGATTGTTCCGGAATGTTCTGTGTTCCTGGTTTTAGCGACGCCCCTTCCAAACAGCGAGACAATGCCCTGATGAAAATCAGCTGTAACTATCTTTGAGGTATCTACAAAATAGCAAGGACCAGGATTCATTTCTACATCGTTAGCAAGTCCAATCAAAAGTGGAATATAACAATGATACATGTGGATTTGTGTGAACTAAAGCTTAGTGTAGTAAACTCACGCATAAACAACATTTCTCATTGTTGGAAGGGGTATACAGCTTCTAGATAAAACAAAAATAACAACATAGACCAGAATTTTCCTTTGACACGATTTAAACATTCTCTGGCCTTGAGATGAGCATTATACAACCCCACAGCGGCGCTATATTGCATTAAAGATACCATAACTGCTGGTAATGATGGCTCACCTTTATTAATAGCTTGAATCCGAGATAAACTTAAAATTTCCTTCTTTTTCTTCGATACAATGAAGATGCTCCGATATTCTGTACACAACTGATCGTGAACCACCGCACACTTCGTTTTCAGGTAACAGCTCTCGTAGGATACTCAGGTTTAAGTCAACTTTAGTAAATCAATGCTATTTCAGTGCTATTTCTGGCCTTCAGTCCTGAGAAGTTCTTTCTGAGATAGGCAAAGATCCGTTCCAAAACAGCACCCAGACTCGATAATTTAGTGTAGACCTTTTGCCTATAGCGAGTGCGAGTATGTACTGCTGATGTATGTATATCACTCCGTGTCTGTTTGTTTGCAAGTGAGCGCAAATATATTCATGATAAATAAAGCACGGCGGTGTAAAATTTGAAAACAAACAAACCTTTTCTTCACACCTCAAAACAAAATGGTGGAACAAAGCAAACTCTCTCTCACTTTCACTTGTTTCTGTAACTTGACTCTCTGTAAGGCAGACACCTCTCTTAGGGAGACAGTTAGAACTTATCCCGAGGGTGTCCGGCTTAGAGAGAGTCTTGGCTGTATAAGCTAATTCTACTCCCCCCCTTACTTTTGGTATACAAGTTGTGTTCAACATCTCTTCAGATTGTTTAAAAAAAGACAAGTGGCAGTATTGTTTTTGGGTCATGTTATTAGATGTGAAAGGTGCAGTAGCTTATACAGCAGAAAATGTGAAACATATATAAATTTGTGGATAATGTGGTAGTTTCTTGGTGTTGCGGATGGTGTTATCACCAAATGACGTACAACAAAAGATTCAAAAGACACTGAACAATACCCACACCACAACACAAAAGCTAACCAACAATGGCTTCCGCAACACCAAGAAACACCCGATAATGTGCACTTAAACACACATTGAATGAGTTAAAACAAATCAAAAATATTAAAATTGATCAAGCTTGTTTTACATGTATACATGATCGTAATTTTTCCAAGAACCAAATTTATAAGATCCATTTATCTGTACGTTGATCTTCAGGGATAATAAACCAGTTAGGAGAGGACTCGTCAGTTTTCAACCAATTAAAATCATTCACAAGTGACCAGTTATTTTCCAAAAGATTAAGACCAGCTGTTTTAAAGTCATTTTCCAGGGCTTCATACCCCCAGTTAAACGGAGCAAATCCTACATTAGAGCAGTCCTCCACAATAGCCCTACTGGTTACATGAAGATAAAACTTGCTGTCTGTGGTACTATGAACACGTAGCTGATGACATGGAAAAACAAAATTGCATGCCAAACAGTCTTCAATGAATACAGCTCCAGATACTGGGCCACACAGGACAGTACAGTCGGTCAATTTGTTCATAAGCAAGGCAGATGGAGCCCCATAAACTACAATGTTACAGTTATGTAAACCTCTGAGTGTGATGTCTTGACTTTGAACCTGTCCTGGGGTCATGGTGAGAGTTTGACCTGTGAGTCCTTTGAAACCAAGGCTTGCCTCCAAGAACTTTTTCTCTGTTGTTGATAGGGCATCTGCCTTGTTTTTGCTTTCTTTATTGATTAGTCCCTCCTGAAGAACAGGAAGAAAAATCAAGTAAATGAACATAAAAAATCAAGCAAATGCACATGTAAAAAACAAATACTATTCCAACATATTTCCAGAGGGGTACAAGAAGAAATAATGAATAATTAATTGAAATTAAACAGTTGACTATACTGAGAATGGGTGACTTACTAATAGCTGGTTCTAATACTGGGAATGCAAAAGTGCAGGTGCTAAGAAGCATAAAAGAGGCTCTGTTAGGGTAAATTCCGATGAGTGACATGGCATTGAAGCAGTCATGTCCACGAAGTGAAATGATGATGAGCAACAACAAGATTCCATGAAATTCCAGCGTGGTAGACGTGCACAAAACTCAATGACAATATGCAAACCTCATGAATTTGCAAATTGAGAAAGCCTTGAAATTCAGACTAGGGGACAGACAGACCCCCCTAACAAGGCCTCATAAAAGTTTACGCTGTTTTGACCAATGAGTGGGGGAAGGGAAAATTCAAGAAAATTGTTATTTGTGTCAATTGTTATGAAGAACTTTCATGATGTTTGACACAGACATTTGTAGTATTAACAGTATGTAAAGGGGTTCTATTCTGATGTACCGCTACACAAGGGATATAACAATTCAACCCAACTACAATTTTGGCATTGGTGACCTGATTCAAAAAGTATTTGCTAACCTGGCAGCTAAATCTAAAGAATAAGTCACTAATGCATCTATCAATGTCTTTCCCCAATGGGGAGAGTGCGGGCATATCCAGGGGCAATTGACATCAGCTAGAATTTTTTTGGGTCAAAAATCCCCACCCAAGAGCTTGTGAACGTGTCAATAAAGAAGTCATCAAGGGAATTAATTCCTCTCTTTCAACTGAACAAGGGATGAAATATATTATATCTTACTACGGTTGAAGACATGTTACCCTGCGAGCAGTGGATTCTTCTTCGCCGAGCTACACCGAACGAGAGAGAAACCACTGCGAGCGTCCATTTGCTTTTCCATCAAGCATGCACAGCCACGTGATGCCCCAATGATGCATTTGTCATTGTTTCACGGAAAAATTGTACCCCGTACCGTTGTTTCGTGGCTAAAATGTCTGCGTCACCTTGGACGCCATTTTGATTGTTACATAGCAGGCTCGCTTAAACGCTGCAGTTATGTGGATGAGTGCATGCGAGAGAGGCTAAACAAGTTTACAAACTTGTTTTACCGGTTCAAAGTTAATTTATTTGTCCATGGCGCTGGACGGCGGCTCGATCAAAGGAACTAACGGATGCTCGCAGTGGTTTCTCTCTCGTTCGGCATAGCCTAGCATAGGAGAATCCACTGCTTGCAGTAGGGTTGACTGGTCAAGTGAATCTGAGACATGAATACAAACAAAGAATGCAACAAAATGATTTCTTATAATATGATTTCTTATAATATATATGTTTTTTTCTTTTAGAACGTAAAGACAGAACCTTATTTTCTAAACTTTAAAATTATATGATATACATGTGATATTCAATTTATTTTATTTATGATTTTATTTTTATTTTTTATTCTTACATATTAATATTGTATTTTTAGCTTTTTATATATGCGTGTCTGTGAAATTGTGTTTAAATAAAAAAAAAAGTTTGGTTAATTTTAAATGATTTCTTATGTACATGTACAACAGTGATCTATTTTGCAATAAATAACTACTACAGATGTCAATGGCATGTTATTGCCTGGATACTGCAAAGATTCTTACCTTCTTTCTGTCCTCGGCTAGCAATGTCAAAAAACCCGACCCTTGGGGGGTACCCTGTGTCGATAAAATCCAAGAACCCCTGGAAGGGGGAACACTGTGATGTCAATAGCCCCTGTATGCCTTCACTCCCCCCCCCCCCCCCCCCCCCCCCCCCCCCCCCCCCCCCCCCCCCCCTTTCCCCCTTCCCATTGGGGGATTGACATTGATAGGTGAATGGGCCTTTTTCATGCCCCGCCATTTTGTATTAAAACAAAAGATTTACCCCCAAACCTCGCAGTGAAAAAGTTGAGAACGAGGTTAAGCAGGGGAAACAAAGCATTTTATTCTCCTCGGAATCAACATGGCCGCCGTGTGATAAAGGCCCATAAATGGCAACTAAAGAAAACATTTAACTTGGAGTTATTGTGTCCAAGTTGTGTACTGTTTAGCCTTTGTTTCTAACATTGTGTACCGCATACAATGTGTACGTGTAAGTTTAATGGGTAATTTAAAATTTTTTTCCCTAGATTTTTTTCTTTTTCCTTGGGTGAATATACTGCACCTCTAACGGGGTAAAATTTTGAAACGTACAAAACGAAGCATTAATTCAGAGTACCCCGGCACTAAAGTAAGATAATTTAAAAGAGATTGCCCACTATGAACTCACCTCTTTTGCCGACGCCTCTTTTTTCCTAGCTTTGAAAGCAAACTTTTTCTTTGGCAGATATTCTTCTCGCTTCTCGTTAATTTCTTGCTCCAAAGCTTTAAGTGTATTTTGTGAAACTTTAATTTCATGAGACGGCAAGAACATTGCTGAATCTGCCAAGAATTTTTGAAGTTTCTGACACTTGTCCGACAAGGAATCAAAAAACGCCACAGCTTGCGTTTTGTTGCCAGCTTCCACCAAGGTAGCGTTTTTGCTTAGTAGGTCCTCTATTTCTCCCTTTTCCTTTGTGAAGGCAGATGTAAAATAATCTTTAGTTTCTGTTGGTTGTTCATTGCTCTCTTTGTCAGCTTTCCGCTTCTCAATTACGGCCAACCTTTCTTCATTACGGCGTTCAAGTCGCTCCCTCACACTGTCCGCCATTTTCTTCCTTCAGTAAAGGCACGGATGCTAAGCTCGAAGGCCAGGTCGCAATTTTAGTTAAAAAGCTCCCGCATGGTCGCCATTTTGAGGAAGATGGTTCAGCGATTATAACAATACGTTTTGATTTTTCGCGTTGAACGCCACGGAAAATGAATCCGTATGCGTATCAACAGGCACAATTACAACAACAACAGCAGCAGTATCAGTATCAAGCACAATACGCTCAACCGCAGCAGTATTATTACGTTCAACCACAAGCTTCAACTCAACAAGCTTATCAAGCCCCGCAGCATTACGCAGCTACCGCGCAATATGGAGCTGTTGGTTATCAAAATCCTCAAGCAGTCGCTGCAGTAGGGCAGTATCCCGTACAAGGATATGGTGGAGTCGCTGGGGCACAGCAGTATGCGATTACGGAACAAAATTATTACGTTGCCGCCGCTCAGACAAACCAAAGCCTTCAACAAGCTGTTCAACCACAACAACAAAGTGCCACGGAAGATCAGGCGCCTCCGCTGCCGCCAGAGCAGTCAGATTCCTCCGCCCCTCCTCCTCTGCCCCCTGAACCTGCACCAAACTCAAATGCCTATGCTGGGGCAGCATCAGCGTCGTTTGCTGGTAGCACGGCAGGGGGTGAAAACACGGCAGAACAACAAATCTTAGAAGCACAGAAGCAGTATCAGGAGAAGTATTCTCAGTGGCAGCAGCAATATGCACAATGGCAGGCTCAGCATCAGAATCATCCTGATCAGAAACAATATCAAGAGTGGCAAAAGCATATGGACCAGTGGCAACAGCACAATCAGAGTTTGCTACAGACGCAAGCTGGTGAGCAACAGCAGGCAGTGGGTACTGCTGCTACTGGTCAGGTTCAAGGACAACAACAACAGCCACCGCTGCCGCCGCAGCAGCAGCAGCAGCATCAAACTATTCAATCTCAACAGCATCAACAACTATCATTTCAGCATCAAGTTCAAGAACAACAACAGCAACATCTCTATCAGCCGCAAGAGCAACAGCAGCAACAGCCCTATGATCATGAGCAACATGTTTATCAACAACAACAACAACAGCCACATGAACAGCATCTTTATCAGCAACATCATCATCAACAGCAACAACAACAATATCAACAACAACAACAACAACAAACCCAGCCACAGTGGCTTCAAAACAATTCATTGCAAAATCAACATCATGACTATAATCAACAACAAAGCCAAGCTAACATACATAACCAGAAACAACAATGGCAATTACAACATGAACAACAGCAAAAACCTAGCTGGATGCAAAATGAGAACTCTCAGGAAGGACCATATGGACGCAACCAGAATCAACAGCAACAAAATGCCCCATCTAAAGGTAATCTGGTTCCAAAATGGATGCAGTCTGGTAGCACTATAACGACATCAAGCCAACAGGAACCTAAATGGATGCAGTCTGGTAGCACTACAATGACATCAAGCCAACAGGAACCAAAATGGATGCAGTCTGGTAGCACTACAATGACATCAAGCCAACAGGAACCAAAATGGATGCAGTCTGGTAGCACTATAACGACATCAAGCCAACAGGAACCAAAATGGATGCAGTCTGGTAGCACTACAATGACATCAAGCCAACAGGAACCAAAATGGATGCAGTCTGGTAGCACTACAATGACATCAAGCCAACAGGAACAAAAATGGATGCAGTCTGGTAGCAGTACAATGACATCAAGCCAACAGGAACCAAAATGGATGCAGTCTGCCAATTTAAAGACAACAGCAAATCAACCAGAGAGGTCTACAGTGTCTGCTGCCACTGATACAAAACAGTTACCCAAGTGGTTACAGCAAGGCTCAACAACCCAGCAAAGGACTGCAGCGGGAGTGCAAAAGCAGCAAGAACAGAATGACACTCCACGGTGGCTTCAGGAAAAACTTGAAAAAACCGAACAAGCTGTCAAGCAAGCAGCCGCCGAGAAAGCTCTTCAAGAAAAGGAGGCTGAAAAGAAGCAATTTCCAAAATGGATGCAAGACCAAGGAGAAAAGAGTAAGCAAGGTGGAGCCAGTCAAGAAAGACAACATAATCAAGTACAGCAGAGGCCAGTTCCAAAATGGCTTCAAGATAAACCATCAACAACAGTTGGAAAGCAACCAGATGATCAGAAAAAGATGGGCCAGGTACCAAAATGGCTTCAATCCAAAACATCTGTTACTCAACCAAGTACAGTGCCAACATCAACAGGTAAATCAACTCATGGCCAATAGATGAGCTTGGGATCATGTTCCTTAGTTAGTGGGGCCCAGCTATTGCAAAAAGGACATACAGATGTACATACATGTATATGTTGTGGGTCAAAATTTTCCTTGGTTCAAAATTTACTTTCCTTTGTTTAAAACTCATTATCATACATTATCATGCATTTTCATACCCCAAAACAAAGGAAAGTAAATTTTGAACCAAGGAAAATTTTGACCCACAACATATACATCACAGTTTTGAGCAAAATATCCATGGGGAAAAGGCTCCAGACTTGCCCAAGGTTTGCATGCAGTGCATTGCATTGCATGCAATGCAGATTTTGTGTTAAACATTGCTCTGCTTAGTTCATACATGTATTAGTGCCCAGTGATATGAGATGCTAAATTTTCTATTGTCTTTTAGCTATGCCATCACCCGTGAAAAAGCCCTCAAAATGGGACAAAGAAGAAAGGTAAATTCATTTGCTTGCTTAACAGCATGTTAGTTTGACAGGCTTGAGGCAGGTCTTTGTGTTCTATGTCCATGTTTATTGCACTACACATATCACACATTCTTCCTTGAAAATAATCTTAAGTAATGGTGGTACTTTAGCTTAAAATTTGGGAAATGCATGTAAGTACAATGTAGGTAAGCTCCATGATTATAAATGTTGTGGTTAAATTTTTCCATGGGTTCAAAAATTTAAAACCAAAACAAAAATTAAACCACAACAAAAATTATTTTCACCTGTCTCGCACATTTTTATACTGAATGTGAATATATAAAAAAAACAAAAATATTTTGTGAACTGTGGATTGATAAAACATGCGTGATAGATGTGATCCTTGCAGTAAACTTATATGTATGCAGTTGGAAAGTAACCTGAAAAAATTCTGGAAGTTTCTTAATAAAATTAATATACATGTAATGTAACTGTTTGTTCAACGTTGGAAAAAGGGAAAAACAGAAAAAGAATATCATTTGTTTAAAACATTAATAGTATTATTAAGAGACATTGCATGTGAAAACACGTTTTAAATTAAAGGGCTCAGGGCATATCCAGCCTATGTTGCTTTTGAGGCCATTTTTTATTTTTCTCGCTCAAATTTGTCCATTTTTGGCATGTGAACTACAAATTAGTTGCAAAAGTTACGTTGTTCGGATTTTTTTTCTGTTGCTTTTTCGGTAGCTTTTTCCGTCGCTTTCGAGAATTAACATATGTAAAAAAAAAATCTGCATGTCTCCCGCTAAATCCCACTCAAAAAAATGAATCCCAAGGTTTACCCAAATTTCTCGATTTTATGCTGATTTTTCACTTCAGATGGCCAAGTTTGGGCCTGTTCTGCTGAATCCCGCTCAAGAAAAAATAAACCCCGAAGTTCATTCCCTCAAAATTGCTCCATTTTTATCACCAATAGTCAGCCACTTAGATTCGCGCCATCTCCCTTATCTGCCACTGTCGCAAAGCATGTCGGGATATCAATGGTGGAAACAAAAACAGAATGTCCGCCAAACGAAATACGGAAAATATTATAAGTCAGAAAGCACTTCGGATATCGGGCATTTTGACCACGACATGGGATGGGAAATGGCCCACAACTCACAACGCTGCCCCTTTTCTGATCCGAGGTGATTCCAGACTTTCCAGCCGGCACGTCTTGCCCACCAAGGCTGTGTCAACCTTGAGCGCTGAAATAATGGCACTTCGGATACAAGGTACGACAAGGGACACGACTCGTTTCTTTGAGAGGTGCCAGAGACTTACGGATTTCCGGACTTAATGATGTCCTTCAATCACCGGACGGGCCTTAAACATATTGGCTTATATGCACGCTACAGACGATGTGTTTGCCGTAGCGAGCTCGCGATCGATAAGCGAGCCAGACGTGCGTAAATAACGGTATTTTCATTCATGTCATTGGCGCAGGTCAGGAGTATTGCGGTCGCATATTCTCACGGCCAATCTGCTGTAATGGCGTCGAAATTACGCTCTGAATGTAAACAACCACTAGACGGCCAGAATTCTGTTTTTTTCAGGTGAAATTAGTCCAGTTTCTTAGGATTAGTGCAAATTCGACAAGGGTTTGTGATATTATTTGTTGTACGATAAAATTAGGCAAATCTGAGTGAGAAAAAAGGTAAAAACACTCAAAAAGCAACATAGGCTGGTTATGCCCCGGGCCCTTCAATTGTTGTAAAAGTTACTTTATTTTATATGTTAGTGTTAGAGAATAAATTAATTTTAGCATAAATCTTTATTGATTTTTTTTAAGAACTCTGCCATCCTCATCTGTAACAATCAGTCCACAAAAACTAGACCCTCTGAAGGAAATTGAGTTGCTACGGCAACAACAAGAACAACTCCAGCAGCTTGAGCAGCTTGAGCAACGCTTAAAACAGACAACATCTGCATCAAATATTGCCTCTGTCTCATCGAGTTCTTCCACGTATACCAGCCAAAGCCAAGTAGAATCTACAACATATAGTGCGCGGTCACAGGGCGGATACAGAAGCCAGACCATGCCAGTCCAGGAGAGTAACAAAACACATGCTGGATTTCAAAACCAAAGTAAGTTCAACTGCACCATCATAAACCTACATGTATACGGACTACATGTACACTGTATGCTGGCTGTAAACTCATGTGACTGTAAAGATTCCTACATGTACCTCAAAGGAACAACATGTAGTGTACTGTATGTAACAAGAAAGAATCAATTTTTATTAACAGTGGAATCAAGATTTTTCAACCCTCAATTTTTTTTAATGTCCGGATTATTCGAACCAAAACTCATTTCCCTCAGATTTCATTTCAGTCAATGCCACCTTCTATTTTTTGAACTTCCAATTTTTCAAACCAATTCGTTTTCAAGATTCCATTTTATTTTTTAGAAACGTTGTTGACTTTCTGAAAAGTGTTATTAACACCACACCACACCTCTCCTCCCTCTTGTTTGGAAAATATTGCATTTTTAAGGAAAACAATTTGCTCTCTAAAAGTCATTTACGTGTACACTTTTCTTACAGTGATCCTTCACTACAGAATTTAATTACTATTTTGCAGGTTCTGCTGAGAAAACTGTCCAACAGAAAAGCAAGAAACTGGCTTGCAGGTTCTTTCCCAACTGTCGTTTTGGAAAAAACTGCCATTATCAACACCCACCTTGTAAATCTGGTTCAAGGTTTGTCCTACACTGTAACTGCAATGTAGCATGCCATGTTAACACTTTCACTCCCAAGAGTGGCAAATATCAAAATTCAAGAAAAATCCTAAATTTCATTTTGGAAAAAAATAAAATTCAAATAGTAGTACCATGGAAAAGTACTGCCGAGGAGGTTTCATTTGAATGGTCACACCATATGATTAAGGTTAACCAAGATGAGGTTAACCAAGATGGCTGCTTGTTTGGCTTCTTTCCTTCGTCTTCGGTGTTCCTTCATTGCTAAAAGCTTCAAAATGTCTGACAAAGATAGCGAACACTGTTTTAATACAGGTATTTTGACATTCGTGCGTTACGTGTCCGATGTAAATACATTGGAAAGGCCCAAATATCACTTTAAATTTCTGCATAATCCAGCGCGTTTTCCGCATAATCGACGCATTTTCCCACATGATATGCCCTCAAATTTCCGCATATATTTTTATTTTTTTCTGCATCCTATCAGATGCCCTGCTTTAAGCCCTAAGAGTGATCAGAATCAAATTTCTCCTTGTCATATCAATGCCTTATCAATCAAAAAGGTCATGAGAATTAAGGACATGACCACACAAGATGAATTCTCTTGATATCTAAACAATTTCTCCCCACTACTTCTATAGGAAATGTATAGGGACAAGAAATGAGAATTTAAATTTTGATATTAGGGCTGAAAGGGTTAAAGGGGGCATTTGATACCAGAGGGAGTCTGATCATGACAACGAAAGCTAGGTGCCCCTGAAAAATGTACTGGACAGCTAATTTGGCATTGATCAAAATCTCAAAAAAGCTTGCCTTCACGAGATTAGAACTAAAATATTATAGTATATCACTCACATTGTAGGTACTGAAGGTATTAATTTTATTTTTCAGATGCACAAAACATGATTGCGCATTTGACCACAGTACAGATTCAACTATTGAAGAATTTCCAGGGGAATCTCAATACCCAGGTATACCTTAATTTGCTACTGGACATAATGTTTAGTGATTATTATCATTATGGACAATAGTTACATATGTAAATTGCTCATAAAAATATCATTGCAACATACATGTATGGAGTGGTTGGTAGATTACTAGAAAGGCAAACCTATGGAAATCTGAAATGTGGAGGCTTTTCCCTCTTTGACATCCCCCCCCTTTTTTTTGTATAAACAGTTTGGTTTTAATGGAGAATTTCTTCCCTGCCCAGGTATTAAATGTTCTATAATTAAAGTTAACCCTTTAACTCCCAAGAGTGACAAAGATCAAAATTCGAGAAAAATCCCAAATTTCATTTTGTAAAATTTTAAAAAACAAATGGTACCATGCAAAAGTACTGCTGAAGAGGTTGCATTTGAATGGTCACACCATAGCATTTCATCCACAGACTCAAAAGTTAGAACTACACTACATGTCTCCATTATTGACTCTGGGGGTTAAAGGGTTAAGTTCTTTTTTATCTCGTGAATATGTGAAGTGTGTTAAAAAAGATATAGTGTACGGGTACAGATATGCAAATTAGTCACTCCATGTCCCTGAGTCATAAAATGTAAAATTGTTAACTCATGAACTCCCAGACCTTTCAACTCTCACGGTTTGACTGTGAGATTCACGGTTTGGGATGCCATCTCACGGTCTCATGGTTTTGCCTCTAAATCTCACGGTGAACCAGAAAACCTTGAAATTGCCAAAAAATTCCGCAAAGTATGAAGGAATATCGAATAATCTGTGTTCATAACAGCCGAATTAATCAAACTTATTTGTGAGAGGAACCTGGGTACAATGTCAGCCTCATTCCAGTGAAACATCGGTGCGCTAAGGTCTCTGGGAAAGCTTAGCCTTTAAACACAAATTTCAAAAAAAGCAAAAAAGAACAGCAGGGGGCACTAAAAAGGTAAAAAAAAAAAACACTCAAACAAATAATCTGTTTTTTTTTTTTATTTGACGCATATTTTGGAAATCTCCAGGTTTGAGGTCTCAATCTCCAGGTTTTTCTGGACTTTTTTTCAAAACCTCCAGATTTGCATGTGATGGGGGGTTGGAAGGTCTGAACTCCCCAGGGTATTATGTAATGTCTTGTTTAAGACAATGTATTATGTAATGCCTCATTTCAGACAATGTCACGCTAAGATAATTTATTTTCTTGATTGTAAACTGGAACTACACTTATTTGCAAACTGCAAATGGAATTAAAATGGCAAGTTAAAATTTGTGATTTTACAATTTTTTTTTTTTTGCTCTTTGTTTTAGGCTTATTCGCTCAAATCACTGCTCGCAAAGGCATGAAGCGCCATAAGCGTGGATTTTTACGAGTGTCTGCTAGCGAATTTAATGCAATGTATATAATGTCCCATTTCAGCCAACGCATATTTATGTCACGCTAAGATGTTTTCTTATTTGTAAATCGAATATGCTTATCTAAATAATATTAATATTAATATTAATAAGTGGTTTCATATTCACAAGATGGCTGTTAGAGCCCCTTTGATTTTTATTTGCCTATTTTATTATCTAGAATTACAGGGATTTGTGGAGGAACCTGAATCTTACAGTGGAGTCGGGTCACAATTCTCAGCATCAGGAGGAGACCAGATTCCTGGTATAGGAGATGGTGAATTGCCAGTGGTGCCTGCCAAAACAGAAGACGAAACTGTGGAAGGTCAGCCAATTAACCCCTTAAAGGGATACTGTCCCGGTTGAAATAATTATAATTTATTGTGTTTTCATGAATATGGCCAGGAGCATGCTTTAAGCTTGATTTATTATCTTGAAATTGGAAGAAACCATCCCCAAAAGTGACAAAAGCAAAGAAATATGTGTATGAACTAAACAGACAAAATAATGGCTAGAAAAGTCAAATTTTCACACAAATGGCAAGTTTGATTTCTTGACCGCCTGTCAATAAATCAAATTTCATGAACTGTAATCCACTTCAATCCTTGCAATCCTGCACTTTATCTTCGAACTACTGCTTTTGTTTTGCTTTATAGAATCTTTTTATCTGACTAAGTTGTATATTTTGTGGCATTTGGCGATTTAACAGGGAAATGAGCTTAGCAAAATTTTTCTATTGGCACGACAGTGTCCCTTTAAGCACCAACAATGATCGGTACCTACAGGGCTATCATTACTGCGGCTTTCAATACCACGCAAACCCTGAAGTTCAAAGTCCAGCTTCATGTAAGATTTATGTTTTTCACTGCTGTCAATCATATTATGGCGACAATATTGAACCCCTGAAAACAGAGACCAACAAAAAAATTAAATAGATCGATATCCACCAACCACGTTCCCACAAACATGAACATTTGACCATTTTATTTAAAGCATCGTTGTTTGCCGAGACATTTGCTATCCGATACGATATTTGTGGCAGTAAAATAATTATTGAAAATGAAACTGTTGGTTCATTTTTGAACTTCAGAGTTTTTGTATTATTGAAAAGCACTGTCTTCAAGATTGCCAGCTTCCCAAGGAAAATAGGTGTTCATAAACTCAAGGTAGCTTCCCCAGGGCTAAAAATTGACAGTCGCCCGGTTGTCCATGGCAATTTAAAACTGACCAGGGCCACCAAAAGTTGAGGTTTGATCACCCAATGTGCTACTATGATACAGAATTTCGAAAAGTTGCAATGTAAACTATGCGAAGTTCAGAGTTAAAATAAAACTCAATACTGTAGTTTAATTGGAACGTTTCTCTTCTTTTCTTCCTTAACTCTAAGTTCATCAATTTTAGTAAATTTTTAGTTCTGAAGAAGAAAATTCTGAGCCGTTTTAATGGTGGTTTCATGAGTGATCCACATTTATAACATCTAGATGCTATTTTGATTTTGTGATTGCCACGCGACTCTAGACTTACTGTACCTACAGTTCTGTGCAGGACTTAATGCTCCGTTGAAAGTCGTGGGGTGTTTATTCAAGTTTTTCATTTTAAACTTGAGGAAATTGAGGGCTATTTTATTTTGGGATGGTCCACTAAGAATTTATTAAAGCAAACTGGCCACCAAACACTGGAGTTCATTTTTAGCCCTGCTTCCCATGCTTGTTGTACATAAGTCGTTTTCAAACTTGAAGTTGTCGTTATCTTAATCACAGTTGCCGGCTATAATAGCCAGCTGTATGGCTACTGGCTACTAATGACAGCCCTGTTCTAATTTCATTATTTGTTTGTTGCAGATAACAATAATTACCAGCTTGAGGATAGCAGTTACCAGGATAACAATTATGAGGTAAACTTAAACTAATACATGTATGTTAGAACATTGTGTTGTAGTTAACATTTTTCAATAGGTAATTTTTTTCTAACTAGGTATTTTTTCCTATTAGAAAACAACAAGATAAAAGTACCCACCTCTCCTTAATTCTCATATTACCTCCCTGCTGCCAAACTTAGTCTACTACCCCCTCTATCAACATGTACCCCCTGTAATAGCTGCAGTGAAAATATGAAATAAAGCATTTTTTATAGCACTTACATGTACCTGGATCTGAACTCTCTACCTTCAGATCTGCAGTCCACTCTCTATACAACAGCAAACAAAAATTTATTAGACATATAAACTTAAATACAGTTGCTCGGCAAATTAGCAAAAACGCTATTCGAGGCAGGAAAAAGTAATGTAATTGAAAATAATAAAGGTAAGACAGCTGATCTGTAGAGTTACAGATTATTTTAAAGCTTTAGATAAAATCATGATATTGGTGGCAGACAGGGGAAATAAATGAAATATGCAAATTATAACAATTTATTTGTTTAATATCACAAAGTATTTGGGGAACATCAATATAGTCATCTGTTTTCTGAAGAATCTCCAGAAGAATTTGTTTGATTTTCGATTTGAATTGAGATTTCCTCAATGATTTAAGAGATTTACTGGGTAGTCCGTTCCATATCATAGCACCAGTTCTCGCAAATGATTTTTTCATTTTTTCTGTTCGGGAGTACTCAACATAATAATTTTGGTTTGATGCAGACCTGGTTCTATAGTTATAGTTATGAACCACTACACCACACAGGACAAGGTTGACAAATGGCTTAAACTTCTTTGTATTATTGGTCCCAGACTCCCCTTGGCCAACATTTAATCTATGCAAAACTAAAACTAGTTTTCTAAGAATGCCCATTTTTATTATTTGTTGTGTTACTTTCTGACTGTAATTCCCTTTTTTGACCCTTTTAACAATTTCCAACACCTTAACACAAAGCTAACCCTACTAATTATTGTAACTCAAAGCTAACCATAACCCTGAGCTAACTCCAACATTAAGCTAACCATAACCTTAACACAGAGCTAACCATCACAGATAACCTATGTTTTATGTCAAACAAGAGGCTGCAAGCAGCCTATACTCATGCGCATGCGTAAGAAAGTTTTATGATATATTTTAAACATGGTAAGAAGATGCCCGACTTGGCGAAGAGTACTCCTTTCATTCAGTCATCGTTCCTGCAAACCATGTTGTTTACTATTGATTGTTTTGGAAATGAGGGCTGTACCACAATGAAGCCAGTGATTCTTCTTAGTCTTATATATACCAAACGTGAACATTACTAATGTAAGTAGGGTTGAAGGAGACGCTGTCGTGACACTCAAGTAACGCTCTTTTACTGGAAGTGAGAGTAGCCGGAAGTCGCTAAACAGGAAGTGTAGTGGCTAAGCTATGAACCGGAAGTGCACAATTTAAAATATGCGTGCGTAAATTTACATGCAAAATCGTGACACAAAAAATAAAAATAATAATAACAAGAAAAACGGAGCCGAAACCTTACCTCATGCCGCTTCGCGCATGAGTAATAAAGAAACAGGTAAACTAGGTAAAAAAATAACCTAGTTAAAAAATATTTAATCACTAGAACATCAAAATTAGAAAAAAAATACCTAGTGAAAAAAAATTAACCTTGTGAAAAATTAAATTTACCTGAAAAAAAAAAAAACCTGCAACACTAATAATCGGGATAATAAAATACTGGTAATGTTATTATTTTACATGTACATGTATTTCAAACTGGCAAATGTTGGTAGCTGGGATAAAATTCATCACAGGAAAACAAACCTTGTTTGCCCTCCTTACCAGGGTAGCCCACCAGCTAAGCTGGCCTGACTTTTGTTTTATAGAAAAGGTCCTAATTTAAGATATGCCAAAAAATAATCATTGTAAATCAGTAGGTATTTTTGGCTTCCTTTAAGTATAACTAGGGTTAAATTCAGTTTTAAGCTGAATGCAGAAGTCAATTGGGTGTATTTTTTTTCAAGGCTCCTCAAGAGGACTATATGGAGATGGAAGATGAGCAGTATAAAGAAGGAGAGACATCAGAAGTTGTTAATGAAGAACAGTCTGTTCCTGAGGATAGCACCCAGTCTGCAATAGAACAAGACAACATGCATGGTGATGAATGGTCCGATGATCACTGGGGAGCTGGAAATAACTGGGGGCAGCCTCCTTACTATCAAGAAGAGCAAAGTGGCAGTGAAAGTACTTGGGGAAAAGAGAAGCCTCCACAGGAATCAGATTGGCCACCACCTAGAGAGAGGTTCTCCAAATGGGAAGGTGAGCAACCTCCTCCAGGAAGAGAAGGGAGACCACCAGCGCCAGGAGAAGGTGAACATGCAGGACCAGTGGACAGAAGAGATTGGAGGCCACCTTTTGAAAGAGATGAGTGGGGCTCAAGACTTCCTCCCCCAAGAGATGAGTTTGATCCTTCAAAACATGAAAAAAACAGAAGGCCACCTTTCCCTGATGAACGTGGCAGGAGACCACCTCTCCCACCTGATGAACGAGGCAGGAGGCCTTCTTGGTGGGATGAGCATGAAGGAAGACTGCCTCGAGATAGACCACCCTATTCAAGAGATGAAAGGGATAGACCTCCATTTTCAAGAGATGGTGCAAGGCCACCTTTCTCAAGAGATAGAGATGACCGTGGACCACCTTTCAGAGATGAGAGAGGAGCAGGTCCTCCTGCAGGAAAGGGCGAAGGAGAAGTAGTGCATAAAGATCCTTTACTGAAAGAAGAAAAAGGCAAGCAAGAAGAACAAACACAGAAAGAGCCATCTGACAAAGCACCTGTAGAACCAAAGCAAGATAGAAACAGATCTCCAGAGAAAGACAGGCCACCATTTCCAAGAGATGATAAAGACCAGCCACCATTTCCAAGAGATGATAAAGACAGGCCACCATTTCCAAGAGATGATAAAGACCAGCCACCATTTCCAAGAGATGATAGAGACCGGCCACCGTTTCCAAGAGATGATAAAGACCAGCCATCATTTCCAAGAGATGATAAAGACCAGCCATCATTTCCAAGAGATGATAAAGACAGGCCACCATTTCCAAGAGATGATAAAGACAGGCCACCATTTCCACGAGATGGTAAAGACCGGCCACCGTTTCCAAGAGATGATAAGGACAGGCCACCATTTTCAAGAGATGAGAGAGACAGGCCACCATTTCCAAGAGATGAAAGGGACCGACCACCATTTCCAAGAGATGAAAGAGATCGACCACCATTTCCAAGAGATGGAAGGGAGCGGCCACCATTTCCAAGAGATGGAAGGGAGCGGCCACCATTTCTAAGCGATGAAAGAGATCGACCACCATTCCCAAGGGATGAAAGGGATCGGCCACCATTTCCGAAAGATGAAAGGGACCGGCCACCATTTCCAAGAGATGAAAGGGATCTGCCACCATTTCCAAGAGATGAAAGGGACAGGCCACCATTTCCAAGAGATGAAAGGGATCGACCTCCATTTCCAAGAGATGAAAGGGATCTGCCACTCTTTCTAAGAGATGAAAGAGACCGGCCACCATTTCCAAGAGATGAAAGGGATCGACCTCCATTTCCAAGAGATGAAAGGGACCAACCACCTTTCCCTCAAGATGATTTTCTATTTCCTCCAAGGGGTGGTAGAGATCGTTGGTCACCATCTCCAAGGGATGACAGAGAAAGATGGCCACCACATCCAAGAGATGCATGGGCATGGGAACGAGAGCGTGGTCGTCCTGGTAGACCTTTATCTCCTAGGGGAAGAAGACCCCCATTCCATGGTGATGACAGGGGTAGACCTCTATCGCCACCTCCCTGGCCCCCGGGGGATCATCCCCGACGACCACGGTCTCCCCCTGGGCGTGGTTATAGAGGAAGACCTCCACCCCCACCAGAAGAATTTGATCGATTTGGCCGCCCTCTTCTTGCACCTCCACGTGATGCAGATTTCTTTGACGATCGAGGCAGACCACCACCATGGGACTGGGAGAGGGGAGAGTGTAAGTATTACAATTTATTTTAATGTTTGTTTCTTTGTGTATCTTATAGTGTAACAACGAAAGTTTGTTTTAGAGAATAAATATACTGCTCTGCTATTGCTTTCTAGGGAGAAGACCTCCTGGTGAAGAGAGATTAAGAGAACCTCGTCATCCAGATGATCGATGGCCAAGATCACCCCCACCCTACAGCGATCATCCAGATCGTTTACCCCCTGACCACCCTAGAGAGTGGCCAAGAGATGACAGGAGGGGTCCAGAAGAAAGGCTAGTTCCTTTTTTGTTATCACAAACTACAAGCAAGGTTTTGGCCAGAATGACATCTGTGCATAAGGATGCCCACTTCAGTCATTATTTTAACCAGAGAGTGCTTTCTTTTTAATGCCTAAAATACAAGATTTGAATAGCAAAATATTCCCAAAATGTCACCCAGGATGTTCTTGATTGGATCCCTTCATTTGAGTTTATGGGAAGTTTTTTGAGGTGTTTTTGACAAGTTTGACAATTTTTTATTTATTTTTTTGACATGTTTTGACAACTTTTCGAAATGCTTTCACTAGTTTCTGATGGCTTTTTTTTTGCACTGACAAACTGAATGTAGGTACTGTGGGGTTGCTAATTTCCATGTTAGCACATTGACAACTCTGCCTCCAGCATTTCAGTCAAAGCTTCCTTAGGGGACACCCTCGGAAAGCAGAAAAAGTTCCAGCAAGTGGTGCTGGCTGCTGTCTCGATGACAATCATTAATTTTATTGTTGGTTCTAACAGATATCATGATGAGCGAGCTCCTTCAGATAAAAGACCCCCATATGATGACTATTACCGAGACAGACCCCCGTACCCTGAGGACCAGCCAATGCATGACAGTGCCAGTTACCCGCCCCACCCTGAAGAGGTTGGACAGCCAAGTGAACCACCCAGGGTTGAAAAGAAGCCTGAAACTGTTCCTGTTGATAGTATTGTAGATTCTCCAGGGCGAGAATCGCGACCTGATCGGGTAAGTATGTATGCAGACTAATTCATGTTGATCCCCAGTTTCATCCACCTTTCGAAGGTGACTGGCAGTTGCCAGTAAGTTCACAAAAATTTTCTTGTATCTTTAATGACAAAACATAATATTTGCAAATAAAGTCATCTTTCTCAAGTTAACCCTTTCACAACTGAATTTTTTTAAATTGGTTTTTTGGGAGCAACATGGGCAAATGCCCATAAACATTGCTACACTTGCACTACAGTATGAACTAGATTCCGTCTTGAAAAGTGTAATATTTAGGTTAAGCACATGCGGAACCTTTCTGATAATTTTTGCTTCTTTTACTTTCCCTTTTTCTCCCCTTTTCTTCTCTTGCTATCTTCTACTCTCTATTACCTTTCTATTGGCCGTAAAAGGTTTGGCATAAGCGTTAAAAACGCTTATGCCATTGCATATGGCAGTCCTAGGCCACCATACTAGCAGTAATCAAAGATTATGGAGATGCATTCGAAGGTTTCCGGCAGAAGTGAGCCCCTGTAAAAAGCAATAGGGGTGGCCATTTGGCAGTCCAGACACCAAACATTTTCAAATTTTTCTGCATGCAAGGCACAGGGTAACCAACACGAAATTAGGATTGCGTTATTCAAACACGATAAGTATCCTTATCTACACAGCAAGGTCTGGTTTTATTTCAGTGATTTTCCATTCTGTTTTACTGCACCTTTTCTCTGGTAAAATTAAAATGTCTTGGTATATCAGAAAATCAGTCTAGGAACAGAGGAAAAATAACTTAGTGAAAAGAAAATCTTGTTTACCTGGTTGGTTTTTGTGTTGCAGATTGTGATCATTCTCAGAGGACCTCCAGGGAGTGGTAAAACACATGTGGCACGGCTCATAAAGGTGAGCGACAGATATATGTTGTGGTTCAAAATTTTCCTTGGTTTAAAAATTTTCAAACCAGTGTAATTTTTATTTTCCTTTGTCCTTGATTCATTATCATAATCGGAGACTAAGGGAAACATAAATCAAACAAATCTGTCATTAAGGTCCATCACCCGTAGCATCTGTTACAGGTAAGTACACTTGATGGGACTGCATGATGTTACGGGTGATCTTGCATTGCCTGTTATTATGTGTATATGTTAAATTTACTGACAAGGCAACAAGCTTGTTATGGGTGTTAAGATCAGAGCAATGCCAAGTACAGATAATATTATTTATAGATACACAGATAGCTATACAGATAATTATGCATAAATGCCATACAAAGCACTGCCCATACTGTAATTTGTTTATTTTATACATTTGTGATTGGACAAAATGCGTTAATTTTTCATGTGTGAGAAAGGCCTTTTGCCATTCTGATTGGCTGCAAACGGGGTTGTCACATTTCAAATTTCAATAGAAAATCACAATAAGTATGAAATAAATATAAATTATGTATACAGAACATGTGCCTGAATAGGACACCTCAGCCCGGGTTAGCTGTGAAGAGGCAGTTTGTCTAATGTTGAGAGATTCATACTTTTGATCTAAAGTCTGTGGTTTGAGCCTTGTGTGCTGTGTTGGACAATAGTCTTGGGACAAGTTCTAATTTCTTTTAAATTTATTTGTGTGCAAAAGAAAGATGCTTGCTTGGTACCCTTCCATGTTTCACCATCAAAAAAAGGATCAACTTCACATCCAAGTTAAAGAATCATAGTTTAGTCTTTTTTGACACAGATCTTGAGTTCCATATCTTCTTGAGCATGTTGGATGTGATTGTGGTTTTATCTATTCTTTTATTCCTCCTCTATAATGACTGAAAAGTCATCCTCATCATCCTCATCCTCATCATCATCATCATCTGGTCCAAGGTTTAGGTCACCAGAATATTATGTGCATGCAATTGAACCTCCCATAAACAGACACCATCGGGACCAAAAAAGGTGTCCACTTAAGAGAGGTGTCCGCATATGGGAGGTTAAAAATGTAGTGTTTGTACATGTATGTGGCTGAGATCATGACTAAGTGTCAGCTTATCAGAGGTGTCTGCCTATGGGAGGTTTGACTGTAGTTCAAGTCTGTTTTGTTTTACCCTCAGGACAAGGAGGTGGCTTATGGAGCACATGCTCCACGAATCCTGGCTCTGGATGATTATTTTTTAATGGAAGTGGAGAAAACGGAACAAGACCCAGATACAGGAAAGAAAGTTAAGAAGAAGGTATGAAACCATGATGATGTACCGTAAGGTGAAATACATGTGCAGTATTGTGCAAAAGTAATGCAAACATATTTCAATGAATTTCCTGGCTTTTCAATGAAATTTTGCTTGAAACGAAATTTTCGCCAAATATTCGGGATGCCTATTGTTTCAATCCGCAAAAACTTTTAAACGATATTTCGCTGTGGTGTGGGAAGGTAATTCGAGCAAAAATTCACTCACCTCGAATATTTGTTGAAAAATTGTCAAGCGAACTTTCGTTCTATTCTCCAAGCATTTTCGAGCAAAGTTCAAATGCTGTGATCGAAATACGAACCTTCTTTCTGTTGTGCTGGCATGAAATGCAGCTGAAATCTGTGTGAAGACTTAGCTTACAATAAACTTGATCAACTGTTCTATTGAAATCACCTGGATACGTGGAAAGCAAAATTGTTTACTTGATCCCGAAATCCAAAAGCATCTTTTTTTAAAACTAGTTGTTACTCACTCAATACAGTGTTTCTTACAGCAAGAAGAAATATGGCTTGTCAAATTAATTTTTAAAACTAAAAACACTGTTAGTACCTGAAACCTAACCTGAAAAAGAAAATAAATAAAATAGTGGAAGGACAAGAGAAGAGCCAGGGGAAACAGTATTTACAACGCTGTTCTCCAATAAAAATTATTTTAAAAACATAAAGTAAACTGAAATAGAACAAATAAGTTTCCACACTTCGAGTGATTTATCAAACAAAACTATTAATTTTCTTTGTAAATTAAATTAAATCTAAATCACTGGTAACAACTTAACAAGGGCTCATAATGTGTACTCACTCGTAAATGTTTGCTATTGAACTACACATGTTGCATAAGGTCTCTATTGGGAAAACTTTGGTAAGTTCTTTTTTTTGCAATTTTCAAAGAATGAGAAAGAGCGAGACCAAGAAAAGAATTTATTGCCTAACCCCGAGATTGGTTCTGTAAGTGTACATGTACATTTCAGTGTTGGTATTACTCCCTGGCGCAGTGGTGAGAGCGCTCACCTCCCACAAATGTGGCCCAGGTTTGTTTCCCGGACTTGGCATCATATTTGGGTTGAGTTTTGTTCCAAGGTTTTTTTCTCCGGGTTCTCCGGTTTTTCCTCCCTCCTCAAAAACTAATATTTCTAAATTCCAATTCCACCTGGAATTTGAAGGGCACAGGTTTGTCAGTCACCCTCGTTAAACAAAGTTGATTTAGTTGATTTATATTTTATAACATAATGAATGTTTGGTCTTGGCAAGAAGTTTATGATCATCCTTTTAACTCCATTTTATTAGGTAACAGAATATATGTATGAAGAAGAAATGGAGGAGGCTTACAGAAGCAGTTTGTTTAAATCCTTTGTTAAAACTCTTGAAGATGGCTTTTTTCCTGTTGTTATTGTAGATGCCATTCATGACAAGGTAAGCTTTGGTTACCATCAAATAATCATCAAAAATCAAATCAAATACTTTATTTACTCATTATTTTTTGCAACTATATTTTAAAAATACCTACACACATTTTATTAACTAAGTACTGATAATTTAAATAGTTAATTTTGAGCCTGGTATAAACGTTTGATAATAGCCCCTGGAGTGGTGTCCTTAAAGGGGCCATGTCATGGCGGTTGTTATGTTTTTGTCTCAGACTGTGCTAGAATTAAAACTGAGCATCTTTTTAAGTACTTCAAACACAAAATGCTCTTAGAACACCAAGAACAAGATATCAAGTAAATTCTTGTAGAAAGAATAAACCATAATCAGTTTTCAGCAAATTTGTTTAAAACACATTGATTGAACTTGAAAAAGTTGGCCAATGTTTTCAAGTTGCAATCCACTTCCATCCTGGCCATCTGTAGTCAGAGACACTTGTTTATAGTTCCATTATACTCCAGACCTGCCAACCCCCAAGAGTGAAAAAACTGGAGGTGGGCTCAAAAAAACCTTGAGATTGAGCAAAAAAACTGGAGATTTTGCAAAAACGTCACCTGACTTAATTATTCACGATTCACACTGAAAACCCGCCATTGCTTGTGAAATTCTCTTACATAGGAAAGCATGTCGGGTAGGCACAGCCAGCTAGACTTGTACCCAGACCCTGGTTACCTTGAGAACGACCCAATGGAAGCCAAAACGGAAAATGTTCCGTGTGCTACAGATTATGTTGTATGAAACAAACCTTTAAAAACTTAATTTCACAATTAATATCAGCGAGGGTTTTCTCAGAAAAACCGGGAGATTTCAGGTCTTTGTCGGGAGACCGCGAGAAAAGACAGAAAACCGGGAGGGTTGGCAGGTCTGATACTCGTAAAGCAATTTTAAACAAAATTGGACCATTATTTTTGAGTTTCCAGTGATATATATAGGTCTTTTAGCTTTTTAAAATAACAATAAAAATGGTGACATCACCCCCTTAAGGTTTGCTTGTTGGAGTCTTTAGGAAAGACAAGGTTTGATACTGGTCAGCAGTGCTGGAAATAACAGTCGGTCATCGGACATTGTCTGACCGAAATCCGAAAATGTCCGACCAATTTTAAATTATGCTTGGACATGGTGACCGAGCACAAAAATTACTTAGCTTTTGCCTTGAAAGTCTTGTTAACTCATCGCGTTTGATTCCAAAAACATTACAATAAGAATTTACGCTGTTTGTACGATTTATTTTGCTGTAAACGGCTCTCTTGATTCGAGAAAGTTCAAAAAAGGCCGTGTTATTTGAAATCGCCCTACAATGCATTGCAAAACTTCTTATAGCACGTCGTGTATGCTTACCGATTGTGTCTCAGGAAAAATCCAAAATAGCGGATGTCCGACCAATTTTGTAAAATGTCCGATCAAAAGTGAGGTTTGAAAGGACACATGTCCTTCTAAGCAAGAAAAATTATTTCCAGCACTGCTGGTCAGTCTGGTCGGACAGTCCAAGGACTCAAGAACAAGCACTCAAACAAAAGACATCAGATGGGAAGAGGTGGGAGGGAATGCAAGTGATCTTGGACCATCTCAGAATCATGCTACATGGGTGTACAAGTGTGGCTGTTTAGCGGTTAACATGTACAACTTTCCATCGGAATGTCAGTGGTCCAAGCCCCGGCCTGGTATTTGTCTTCCTTAGACAAGATCATTTTGCACACACTGTCTCTCCACTGTGGCATAAAATTGGGTACTGGTTAACATAACACAGGGGGGTGCCTTGGGATTAACTAGCATCCCTTTTAGGGGGAGTAGACTCAAATACCCGAGCTTCCAGAGGTTCTGCAAGACGCATATTTCTAGTTACTCTAGAGGTAAGCACAAACTAATTTACATTCTAACTTTTCTTTCCAATTTGTCAGGTTGAGCACTTTGAGAAATATTGGAGTCATGCAAAACAGAAGGGTTTTGAGGTAATTATCCACAGTTGTATTCTTCATGATATTAATTAATTATTATGCACACTTAATATAAATGGTTCTGTAAGTAAAAAAATATCAGTGTTATGTAACGTACATGTATTTTATTGCACAGGTCTATGTTGCTGAATTAATGGCAGATGCCCATGCTTGTGCCAAGCGGAACAGTCATAATCGCACTTTTGAGGACATTAATAAGGTCAGTTGAAGCAACAACCCTGGGTAGTGGTCCTTTACTCTCCCCACCCCTCTCCTTTTCACTTTTGCCATAGAAAAGTATGCGATATTGCAAACAATTTTAACGTCATTTCTCCTTTTTCCTGCCATGACACCATTACGTTTTCTTACATGTATTTCCCACCCCCTTCTATTCCAAAAGTCAAGCCACACTTTGAGAACCTTTCCAATCCGAGAGGTACGTCTAATGCTGGAAAATCAAAGAGCTCTAAGAGCCATCTCGTGAATATGAAACAACATAAGGTTAAGTCCACAGATTGGTTGTAAATTTCCATACTGAGATTGAAGTCAAAGAAATGAAGAGTAAAACAGATTTACAAAGACCAAAACATCTTAGCATGACCTTAATATGCATTGTGTAAAACAAGACTGTCTGTACAATTGAATGATGTAATGCACTGGAGGATTAAAATACAACAATCACAATCATCTTTTAACATGTAATACACTGAGGAATTTAAAAAGTTTACAAGTGATGTAACTAGGGAAAATTTACATATCTGTCCCCATATACTATATCAACACTTCGCGTATTCACAAGATAAAAACTGTTATTAATTTTTTTTTTCTTTTTCTTAGATGGTTGCAGCGTGGGAGGAAACACCAGTTCATCATCTGAGACTTGATGTGCGATCACTGCTGCAAGATGCTGTTATTACTGAGGTTTGTACAGCATCTGAGTAAGCTTTACTTATAAATGTCTTCCTTTGTTAACCTAATTTTCTTCTTAAACCATTGCTGGAGTGGACGTGTTCTGAAACCCTATAAGCCCCTATTGTGATTATTTCACCTTTAATATCCATACATGACTCTTGTGATTCTGGTGCAGATGTTCTGCCATCATGAAGCCACACATGGGAGCTGGACTGTGAGTTCTTTTAGACTCGTGAAAATTAGTAAAGGGTTCAAGGCGGATAAATCAAGCATATCTATCTATTTAAAGCATCTGTTTAAACTGAAACAAAAGAAATAAGCATGGGCCCATCTTTTGTATTTATTTAGTGGCTTGAGTTTTGAGAAAAAGTACTGGCTAAGTCTTTGTATTAAGCCTTTTGCATAATGAGAATTAATAAATAAAATAATAAAAAATGATACATAAATAAGTAAATTAATAGAGAACTAAGTTTCATATTATGATAACCAGTCTCTACCAAAATAGCGCTTATTTGGAGACATTTGGATTTCAAGGCCAAGTCAGCACACAAGTATACTTTCGCTGTGAACCCTTCAATTTATATAGGAAATGCTATAAGCTGTTTCATAAAGCCAGCAACACATTAGGCAATTTTATACACTCATCGTCGCAACATTGTTCGCAAGCGATTGCCATGATTGTTTTTGCCGATATTTGACATGTCAGATATCAGCGATTTTGATTGCTCATCATGGCGATCAAGATTGTTGCGAAAATCTCTGTCCAGACCTGATTTTTGCCGTGATGAGCATATAAAATCACCCAGAGTGTTCCTGGCTTAAGCTGCACATTAATTTTGTTTAAATTTCCAGTTGTTGTCCTTCCCTGTCCTTCAGGAATCAAAAGCACTTGTCAAACTGTGAACATTCATTTGTGATGTAGGTTGAAATGGAGACAGCAGATGACACTACAGATGCAGCTGACGCAGGACAGTCACAGGGACAAGAGCAGATAGAGGAAGAGGATGAGGAGGAGGTAGGAAAAATAACTAAAATCTAACACCCAAGAAATATTCCATTGCAGCAATAAAGCATCACTGGATAAAGTCTTCGAAGGGGAAGGTAGGATGGTAAATAGCTTGCAAATAGATTCAGTAAAAATATTCATCCAAAAGTTGAATTCTAAAAAAGTGTGAATTAAGAAGTAAAAAAAAAAAACATTTATTAACGAGTAATGTTTGATCTGAAAAAAGAAGTAGTTAAGAAAATGAAAGACCTTTGAAAAATAAAAGTTACTGTAAGCATGTAACTGAGAATGGTGTATAAATATTAATCAAACCCAAAACCAACCAACAAACAAACAAACAAAATTAAAAACAGCCTTGCTGGTACAAATGATAGCTCCTCAGCAAAGGAGTAAAATGTCTGTTGTAGTTGGTCATGTGAAATAATTGCAAGTGAATTATGTTGTGCAGTTATTTAAAAGTATTAAATTATTGGTCATTTTATTACAATGGTTAATTATTGCTACATGAAAGGAAAATCAGTTCGAAGTGAAGTGACCCAAAAACGAACTTGAAACACAATTACCAATAGTACTAGTTATTCAGTGGGAAAATTATTATTTTCTAATGGGGTAAATTTGGGGCTACACTTCAGGGGCAAATATTTCCTTTCTTGAAACAAAGAAGGTAAGAGGGGTTGTACAATGACATAATTAAGGTATAGTTCACATAAAATTAATGGCAGTTCAATGTTATCTGTCATTGCATATGATGACTGTGCTTGGTTTTTGGAATAATGTCTGCACCGGGGGCCACCCTACTCCGTGTTACACTGTTGGCATCACAAAGCGTCCTCATCTATGAAGTAATATCAAAATGACAAATGACTATGTCAAATGGAAGTATTTTTTAGCAATACTTGGGTGCATTCCTGGACATAAGTGGGTTATTGGGGCAATGCCATCCATGTTTCTTGGAAACATGCCAAGGTCATGGGAAAATAATGGTTTGAGTTTTAAAATTTGAAACCCTTGTGTCTAATTCTTGTAAAACAAGGTTACTATTACTACTAGACATGGGTACCAGTGTCACTGACTATCCTGCATGATAAAGTTCAAAGAATAATAATTTTGAACTTTTTCATGCAGGATTGTCAGTGATGTAAATAAGGACACTTCGTGATGCATGTTATGGAGTAGCGTGGCCCCCTCTGCGTGCAATGCTGGACATTAAGGCCCAGACAAATGGTGCGCCTTTTCTTGCAACACTGCATACGACGGTTCAGAAGTTGAATCGCCCATAATTTTGAACACAGAGGGGGCCACGCTACTCCATGTCAGGCATCACAAAGTGTCCTCATCTATAGAAGTTCACCAAAACATACGAAATTTTGTCACATAAGTAATATGAAAATGGCCAACAACTCTATCAAATATGAAGTATTTGTTAAACAATATTTGCGTGCAACCCTGGACATAAGTGTGAAATGTCCGTCTATATCTCGGAAAACCCAAAATGGCGGATTAACGACAAATTTCGTAAAATGGCCGATTAAGATGGAGGTTTTAAAGGATACATGCCCTTCTATGTAAGAAAAATTATTTCCATCCAGCACTGTCTGTTTGTCATTTCTTTCCTTCAGAATCCTAACACCCCGCACCCGCCCCGCCCCCTCCCCCCTCCCCCCTCCCGCCTCCCCCCTCCCCCCTCCCCCCTCCCCCCCTCCCCCCTCCCCCCTCCCTCCTCCCCCCTCCCCCTCCCCCTCCCCCCCTCCCCCCTCCCCCCTCCCCCTCCTCCCTCCCCCTCCTCCCTCCCCCCTCCCCCCTCCCCCCTAATATTTCGACAGTGTTGCAGCTGCTTTTGGTTTTAGGGCAAGGAGCCATTGTTTTTCTTGAAGGGTATCGAACCAATGGTGTGAGACCTTACGAGAGCTGTAACGTCGCCCTTATATTTTAGAAGGGTGCTCACTGGGCCCTCATAAGCTAATTTCCTGAATAAACCCTGGTTTATAGTGGTATAGTTTACAGTAGTGCTGTATAGTTCCTCTTCACAGGGTCTGTTAATTATTTCAGCCTAAGATACAGGTGCCTTCACGCAGCAAATGGGACGACATGGAGCCAGCGGAGGATAAACTGAGTAAGTAGCACCTCGTGTAGTATTGCACCAAAAAACTCATTTAACTTGTTCCGTAGGAGCACGATAGTATGGAAGAAATCAATCGCTCAGAACAGCGATGGAGGTAAGTTAACCACCGATGTTGAGCATTTAAACAGCTCGCCTATGACACAATTTTCAGTCTTAAGACGTAAAACCTTTATCGAAAGTCAGGGGTTTGACTTTTTTATGTTGTAAAATATCCCGACTCTTCTCGTGAATTGTACGCTCATTATTTCGTTGGTTTCATAGATAAACTTGATGGTATCCGACCAATGAAGAGAAAGAGAGAAGAGTCGCCCCCATTCCTCCCCAGTGACGATGATGATCCGTATGATGAACGCGAAGAGGACATGCGCATTGGCAAGAAGAGGGTAAGAATATCTCCAACCTCGTCTCCAGGGCTTCTCCGATTTCAAGATGGCGGTTCGGGCGTGAATGCAAAAAAGGTTAGCATTAGATTCCATCCACCAACACCACCTCGGACACCTTATTGAGACTAAATAACGGAGTAACTGGTTAGCTTTCAGTTGAGGTTAGGGTTAGCAGTTTATATAGTTAAACTTAGGCCTAAACAACCCGAGAAGCTAGGTGGTACAGTGGTACGGTAGGCTATGCAAGCCTAATCCTAGCTGAGGTCACAGGTTCAATCCTGAGTGGGGATTTTAGATTTTCTTTCTTACACTTAAAAATTTATTGAAAATGAATTTTTAAGTGTCGAAATTACGTTATATAATTCTCAATAAGTGTCCGAGGTGGTGTTGGTGGATAATCTAATCGTGGAGAATCGCCATTTTGAAAGTGTGGAGGGGGCCCTGAGGACAAGGTTAGGTAAGAGTATCATCACTGAACTGAAGTTCTCATTCCTAGAGCCACTTACTTCAGCTAACACTTCGCAGTAACTTTAAAGGCCCACCTTCACCCAAAATGCTGTGAGCACCGTGATCATTTTCCGTGCTGAATTTCGTGTAACACGAAATTCACGCTTGAATGCGTGCAACCAATCAGATCACGCGTATGAACAATGGAGCATTTCAAAACAAAATCAAATGACCGCAACGTCTTTTGGGTGAAGGTGGACCGGATTCCAAATTTCGTTTGTGCAAAAATTGAAAAACAGAACAATAAGAAAGTATTCTGTAGCTTTCATTAGAATGGACACACCTTAGAATTGAATTAACAGACTAAGAAGTTGAAGGTTGAAGCGATGCTGGGGCGTGCCCAGCCTTTTTTTTTGGAGGGGGGTGGGGGGAGATTTCTATCTCGTCGGAAATCAGTCACACAAGACATTGCAGTTACACAGGCATTAAAACGCGTGTGCATGTCACGTTTAGCATCACCCAGAATGCCATTGTCTTCCGCGACATGCACTTACAGTGCCCAGATTCTTAATGCGCGGCATAATAATTTGCATATACAGAACTAGTCGGCTGTAATTGGTCAACAGATTAAGCTTTGGAATACTCTAGTCTCTTGGCAGATTCATCTGATGTCAATCAAACGGTTTGATGCGTGAAGTAAATCCCAAGGTGTTTTAAAGTTAACAGTGTCGCTCCAATTAAAGGCGGGCCGCTCTGTTTACAAAGCGTTTTGTCAACAAATTCGTGTGCAGCAAGATTTTGTTAACTCGTTAGATTCGCAATTGTTAACGCGCGATGGCAAAAACATTTTCCGCAGAACAGGGTTTTCAGTTAAAAGCGTTGCCAAATAGTGTAGTCAACTACGTAAAATAGAATCAAATTCCTGTTTTTCGTTTTCGCATTGAAACAGTCTTCTCCTTTCTCGATTTTGTTGTAAGGATTCTGTACTCAATTCTCATAATCATTGTCCAAAAGCGTGGGGGTGGGAACCCCTGGGAACCTCACCAGGGAGGTGTGCCCTCTGTAGAAGTACAAAATTATACTATGAAAATCCCGTGTTGTCAAAGGGTAGGAGGAACAAAGTCCTTTTGCACAGTGGCTACAGTTAGGCCAACTGTTAACCCTTTCACTCCCAGAGTCAATTATGGAGACATGTAGTGTTGTTCTAACTTTTGAGTCTGTCAACGAAATCCTATGGTGTGACCATTCAAGTGAAACCTCTTCAGCAGTACTTTTGCATGGTACCATTTGTTCTAACTTTTGAGTCTGTGGATGAAATCCTATGGTGTGACCATTCAAATGAAACCTCTTTAGCAGTACTATTGCATGGTGCCATTTGTTTTGTGATATTTTACAAAATGTAATTTGGGATTTTTCTTGAATTTTGATATTTGGCACTCTTGGCAGTGAAAGGGTAAAGTGTAAAACTGAAAGAACTGAATACATTTGTTGTGTTGTTCAGGTTCGGTGGGCGGACCTTGAGGAGAAGAAGCTGTTGGAGCACAGAAGAAGAATCGGTTTTTGTATAGGTACCGATTGGAGCTTATTAACGGACCCGCACGCTGAAATCCCGCGTATGTAGCGTTTTACTAGTATGGTGAGTTGTAACCCGATTCCTGGCGGGCCTGCTCGGGCGCTTACCAGGAAATCACGGGATCGTCACGTGTAATTACTTTATTTGATGCTTCTGAGTGCGTTTGCTCTTTAACACGGCGATATAAGGGATCGTCATTCATACAGCGCCTCTAGCAAGCAATTGTTTTGTCAGCCCAGTCGTTTTTGCGTCACGATGTTTTGGAATGGCGTTGCGTGACAAGACTGAGTTATGTTTTCATTTTGGAAAGGTTCCCGTTTGCGTTGCGTTTGCGCTTGTAAAGGAGTGTGATCACCCAAATAGCATGCGTGCAAAAAAAACTTCAAACTGGTATTCCTTTCCTTTAAACACTTTAACAGTGCATAAGAAAGAGCTGCTTCCCTGATGACTTCAGGTTTGGTTGAATCGCATTTCAGTCCACCATTGTTTTCTAACATCACTAGTCTGCCAGATATCTGTGCATCAAGCCGAGAATATAAGCAGAATAGCGCAGAATATACCCTTCTGCCAAACGTTCTGGCCTTTCGTTATTGGAACAGATTTGAAAAATTTTTGTTGAAAAGGTTGATAGTGTACAAGTGTTAGGGTATGGAGAATTGTTTTCTTTTCCTGTGACATCTAACTTTGTTTTTGTTTCTAATACATTTAGGTTCCTCAGAAGCTGCGCCCAGACAGCGGTCATCTGACGAGCGACCAGGCGACAAGTCAGGCAGTTTTCCTTGGGACTCTTTCATTTAACCTTTGGACCCGGAGATTAGAACTCTCATATGTTTGAAATGTTTCAAAAGTAATGCAGTTGAGAGCTGTAAAAACTGCACATATCAACCGGCTTAACCCTTTCACACCCAGAGTCAATTTTGAGTCTGTTGACAAAATCCTATGGTGTGCCCATTCAAATGAAACCTCTTCGGCAGTACTTTTGCATGATACCATTTTCAATAGTTTACAAAGTGAAATTTGGAATTTTCCTTGAATTTTTATGTGTCATTCTCGGGAGTTAAAGGGTTAAGTTCAATGGTCAAAGTTTTATCCATACTCTCACAGGCCAGAAGCATCTTGTACAAGACGATAAACAGCACCAAGAGAATTTGCTTGCCGGCAACTTTCATTTCAGCGAGTTGTTGCAGTTCGTTCCAACGTGATCTCGTACATTCTAAAGCTGAATCCCGGGGCCAAGAGGTTAAAAACTTCTACAATTTAAATGAATACTACATTTTGGTTTTCTTTAACGTAGTTGTACAGCTGTTTGTACAAAGTTTATTTTATAGTTTAACGCGAAAAGTTGCCTGTGAAATGCATGAAAATTAGTTATTAGGTTTTAAAAATAAATTTAGTGAATATTGTGTCGTATGCACTGAAATCTGCAGTTTTGCGAAATGTAAAATTCATGCCCGGTTCCCCTATGTTGTTTTTTCCGGCGATAAAAAATCTATTAATATTGATGAAGAAGCTAAAAGTACCCTTTTCACCTGTTGTTCATACTTTAACAACGACATCATGGAAACGAAAAAGCCATCATTTACTTTTGGCCATAACACAAAAAGCTCACACAACAGCCCTTGAAAAATTTTAAAACGAAAGCCAAACTTTCTCGCCGGCTCGCGCAGAGAAATATCCAATCCAAAAAAGATGATTGCACAAATTTCAATTTAATTAATACCTCATGTATTTTTTGGTTTAGTAATTTAAGCTGTGAATACAAGTGGTTTCTTGTTCTCTTGAAAGCAGCGCTTCCTCAAGCGAATTTCCCCGTCGTCTTGGCCGTATTCTGCAAGACGATCAGTAAATAGTTGTGCTCTGGTGCGAGCATGATTTCGAACTTCTTTGTTCGAATTCGGAAAAACTGAAGATCGTCCGTCGGGTTGATTTCTCTTATGGTACTTCTAGCGATGGCCGTCAGCGCGCTACACTGCTTAATGTAGTACGAGGTCTCCATAGCGTCTAATGTAGTGTGGAGCGCCTGTCCATCTCTATCCATTATGATAACTCCGACAACGTTTGGATGTTCCTCAATTCGTTTAAGTACGTCTTTAACTTCACTCGGAGCGCGTTCAACCATTGTTAAGATTTCCAGCCTATTTGAATGCAAGCAAAATCAAATTATTACTCGTGTCATCTTTTGTACATAAAAAACAGGTCAAAAGAATAAAAAATGCACTCGCCTTTTGTGGTAATATTCGTTTCCGTTGACACAGTGAAAACGCTGTGCACTCCGCTTGTTTCTTCGCAATATTATCGAAGGTTTAATATCGTCTGATTTTTGTGCGGTTATCGTGAGCTTCGCGAAAGAAAAACAGCCAAACAAACATTCACCTTTGCTGTGACGCGTAGAATCCCTGATATATCGCACAAGATTTGCTTTTCAAACTGATCGAATTTTCGATTGTATTGTTATCGTTTCCTCTTGCATTGAACAACTTAGGGCTAGCAATACTTGGATTGATTATGCTCTAAATTTGCATTGGGTGTTGTGGTCTGTATCACGTATCCTAGTTTGAATATATTATGTTTTGTTTTGAGTGAAGGTGTAAATTAGTTTTGCTTTCGTTCGTTCTTTCGGCGTTTTCTTCAAGAAAGAAAGAAAAAAATAATACATAATTTACTGTATTTTAAGAGTCACTTGTGATAAGCCGTTTCGAAAAAGTTAACGTTTATTTTCGCATAACGTTTATTTTAAGATTTCGGAAAGTAATTTGCTCTATACTGATCAACGAAGCCAATGCAAATTTGCGAGAAATTTCCTGACCTTAGCAAGTCGAAAACCACTCGAGACTGCAAGGTAATATGGTGTTTTATTTTATCCCGTGAAAAATAACAGCCCCGACCGTGAAAAACAATCAGTTTATTTTGTCTTGAGTTTAATAGCTTGTGGCAAGAAAATTGAAATTAATTAACTCGCAAAAGGGGTTCTGTTGCGTTGTTTGGTCAGCGATTATTCATGAAGTACTTTCGTTACTTTGATACTGGTTATCGAGTGATTTTCTTAAGTGCAACTCGTGCTCTGTTGGAAGACATGTAGAGGGCATTAATTTCGAGAACGAAATGTGTGTTTCACTACGGAACAAGCTGAGTAAATAATGTCACTCGCAGTTTCGCGGCTTATGACAGTTTCTCTGTTTTCTTATTTAAGGCAGGATTTATCTGCCTTATTTTGTTTGTCTGTTTTTTGTTGTTCGCGCAGTCCACGGATACTGAACGAATGTGGTGGGTCAAAACCCTCCCCCACCCCCCACCCCCATCCCCACTCCGGCTCATTCACCCGTTGTCATAACAACGATGCACAGTCGAGGAGCACTGCGACAGTGAAACACTTTGCTAAGGACAAAATATGACAAGAATAATTTTTCGTAATTACACAAAGTTATCCCTTCAACGAACTAGGTATTTGTTTGGATCGCGACAGCAACTGGTTCTCAGTTTTGATTTTTTTCCAAATGCGAAAAGCGCCCTTATTCAGAGGTCGTAACTCAGACCCAGAGTCCCAGACGTTCTTCCCACGCAAGATATGGAAGATGGTTCTTGTTTCTCCTTTCTCTGATGGCTCGCGCGTCGCGCACGTGTTTCACCGCTCGCGCCTCCCGCGCGATCAAATTCGAAGAGCTTATAGAGGAGGCAGTTCCGAGCTTTTAATAATTCAGAGGTGAAGTATAGCGAGGGAAAGAAAAATACGAGTTTCTCTTTATTTCACGCCAATTATGCGTGGACTTAGAGATGGGGCTCGGAATATAAAGCCTTGTTTATTTAGCGGTCACTTTTTTGTTATTTTGATTTTTAATAGCACCCAAAAAGGTGAGAAAAAAAAAAGAAAAAGTAACTTGCAAAGGTAGGTAAAAAAAATAAAGTAAAGTTTATAATGCTACCAAACACAACACCTCCAAAACTAATAAAAAATTTAACGTGTCCATTCAAAAAGATTTTCGTTGGATAGCAAAACAACATTGTCAAGAAAAAAGGTGACCATAAACATCGATTGCTGAAAAATGAATCTATACTGTAAAATGGTCTTAACTGATGAGTACAAAAGCAGTGAATGTGGGTAACATGTTGGCATTAAAACCAAAGCAATTTATGCATGCCGCGTTCATTAATAACAGTTGTGTCTAAAACTAAAATTGTTTGTTCGGGTTAATCACAGGCCAAAACCGCAAAAGAAAATCTAGTTTGTCCGGGATAATAACAGATACATAAGAATCTTATCTTTAAAATCTTACGAAACACATTCAAAATTGACTATAAATGTGACGAAAGCGTTCATTCAGCGGTAATGAATCAATGTTGTGTTGTAGGGAATTGTTCGTTCAAAAAGAACTCTTTCGAAATAGCACTCAAGGTAGAAACGCTTATTCTATAGCCGACTTTTTCTCCCTTTTCATTCCAAGCAGCTTTAACCTTTAGCTTCTTTTTAGTGAGTTATAAAAATTCCAAGTAGGCTCCCTTTTCTGTGGCACAAAAAATGTTTTTTGCTACGTAGCACTCACGTTGAACGATAATATTGAAATTCAGAATTTAAGACTGAGTCAGACGTTTCTGGGACACCGGCCCCTTCATCAGTGTTTGTGTTCTCATGAGACAAACGCTCGTGCTCGCGTACAATTTGTTGTGTGTACGCTATCCCTTTTCTGTGGCCTGTGGTTTGTTTAATTATGAGAAGCACTTAAAAGAATGTTGCCGCCGCTTTTTGGAATGAAAGGGTAAAAAAGCGTAAATTTTGTGTTGCAATAAATCGATAATTTTCGTTCCCACGGTCATGACGAAAGACCTTGGGAACGAGGCTGGAAATAAGGAAGAAAAAGAAACCCATAAAAACCCGAGCAGAAGTTCGAAAAAAAAAACATCGAGTGAAGTTAATCCATAGTCGGGCTGTTCGGTTGTGAATAGGAAAAAAAATCCGTTATCAAAGTATTCGGAAAGTTAAACGGAAAGAGACTGAACTCTATTACTGTAACGGAAGGATCGTCTCTTGCGCATGCGTTCTTTCTGCCCGCCAGACAATTTCGTTCCCGATGTCCGCGTTACCCTTGTCCAGCGGAACGGGTAACGAGGGACTCTGGGAAAAATGCATTTTCCGGATAACAGGATTCTTGTGATCGGTTGAACTGCGCAAGCTTGAGCTACCACGAAATCGTTACTGCGCATGCTTAAACCACGAATTTTTTTTTATGCGACAAGTGAGATTGCTCACCAGACACTTCTTAACTGAGTGCGTGACGAACCGAGGGATTTTTTTCGCAGAGGGCAACGCGCAACGCGGACTCAAACGATTTGATGAATTATGGGGCGGGGATTTAAAGTGACACTGTCCGCCGAAATACAAAATTCCCTTAACTTATTTTCATGTTAAATCACCAAATGCCACCAAATATACAACTTAATTAAACAAAACGATTCTATAGAACAAAACAGGAGCAATAGAGATAAAGTGCAGGATTACAAGGATGGAACATGATGGAAGTGGATTACAGTTGATCAAATTTGATATTTTGACCGCCTGTCAAGAAATCAAAATTGTCATCTTGTTGAGTTTTGACCTTTTTATCCGTTGTTTTGTCTTTGGTTAATATTTCTTTGTTTTTATCATTTTTGGCGATGTTTTGTTCCTATTTCAAGATAATAAAGCAAGCTTAAAGCCAGCTCCCGGCCATAATCATGAAAACACGCAGGGGCGACCTGAAAAAGTCGAAAAAAAAAGAGAGAAAGATTTGGGACTTGAGGGTGCGGGAAGGAGGTAGGGGGAGTGTTTGAAAACAGTGATTGTGCGTACCTCTGAAAAAGTCCTGGCTACGCCCCTGACACGATACATCAGCCGGGACAGTTATCTCTTTAATGTCTCACCCATGCTCCCTGTTTTCCAATTATACTCGCGGACGCCTTTTTCCCATTATAAATTATTTTCTTGTTTCATTTCACGTTCTGTTTTGTCAGTTCGACTTCTAACCGAGCAGCCGTGACGGAAAGGTTACCAAGCAATAAGAAATGCAATCTACAATTCCACTATATTATCTATCAATATGAGCTATCTACAGGGCTTTTCAGGGAGGAAAATGTCTCGTGAATCGTTCCTCGAATTTGAACTTGCAATATTGTCCAGAGGAGACCTTTGTTGATCTACGGCGTTGATTTCTTAAATTTTAAAATGGGAGGCGGCGATCACTGCTCCGTTTGGGGTTGTAATAAAGACATCTGAATGATGTGGGATGATTCCAATTTGAACTCATTGGAACACAAGGTACGTGCACATGGCGTGTGACCTCCTTCGAATACTTCCTTAAGTTTTATTGTGATAAACAGTTTGGCCATAGCACGAATTGAAATCACAAGATTAATTGTAGGCGGTTTCTTATCACCTCAGCGTCTCATCTCAATTTCTCGGGAGTTTGAAACATTAGACATACACGCAAACGTTTGGCTGTTGTGAAGTATTAAAGAGCCGAAACATTTTCGTTAATCCTGGCGAACGTACGTGCTTGCATAAAAGTTAACTTTTATCCCTAGCGGGCATTTTTATTTTTTAAAAATAGTTAAGTAGAATATAAAAAAATGTTCTTGCAAAGTATGGCCAAAGTGAATGTTATAAAACAGAAATTAAATTGCTAAGAAACGGCATTATTTAAAATAGATTAACAGGACGACTTAAAAAAAAACAAAAGTAAATGCCTTCTGGTAAACGAAGTTTTTGCATTGAATCCCTTATCTTGTTTTTTGTTTTCGCTGACTGCGCCGAGAACTTGGGCATGAAACCCGGAAGTTAACGGATTAACGACGGTTATGAAATCGAACTTCCGATCCGTTCGCAAATTCTGGTGCACGGTGGGGACTGGGAGGCAGTGGGTACAACTGGATTCTCAATTCTCTATTTTCGAATTGCCCATAATACACTTTGTTTGCCCCCCAAATTTTGCAAAAACTATTGTTTTGAAATGCTCTTGGGAATATGCAGTCCTCCCAAGAGCATTTACAAACAATAGTTTAGACAAAATTTGGGGGGCAAACAAAGTATATTATGGGCAATTCGAAAATAGAGAATCTGCAAACTGAACAACGATTTGCTGTTGGCGAGTAAGAGGCCAAGAGATTGGTGCATCTTCGTCCCAGGACCTTCTGTGCGTTCAAAATGGTGGGCGAAGCCCCGGACAAGGCTGCCAAAATACACCAAAAATCATAAAGCGTTTTGTTGCGTAAAATGATGAAATGCCTTCGCTTCGTTTGAACAGCGGTTTTAGATTTCGGCATTACATCGAGGGTCACGTGACAAAATCCTTCACGGTTCTTTTAGTATTTTGGCAGTCTTGTCCAGGGAGGTTTCAGGCCCGCCCCGCCATTTTGAAAGCCGAGAGGGCCCTGGGTACAAGGGCTTTGGGAAGGTTAACCGCGGTCAAACGAGAGAAATTTGCAAAAGTTAAGTAAAGTACTTAAAACTTAAGGTTGTCATTTTAATATATTGCCAAATACACTGTCAATTTACCAAACGTTTTGAAAGTTTACCAAAAAAGTTCTAAGCGTTGAAAAACTTTGACTGCAGAATTGTCGGCGCCATTTCGCAATATAATTATGATCAGGCGCAAAGAGTTTTCAACGGAAAAAAAGCTCGTCATTTTGAGAAAAATTAAAAGATAGTAGCGTTAACTAATTTTTTTTTATACATCCTTGCCTATATTTCCATTTAATATTAAATAAAATCCCACTGAGTAAATAAAACGAAAAACGCCTCGGATGTTTGACCACGGTGGAGTGGGAAGGAGGCTTGGAATGATTGTGTCGAGGCAACAAGAGTGGAACGCAACATCCTAATGGCGCACCATAGCTTTGCGCTTGCGCAATAACGGAGGCGGTATGCACGTCCCGGAACTCCTCATAGGATTGGCTGAGAAAACAATAGAATAAACAACAGAACAATGGACCCTAGCCCTGAAAACAATACATGTGCGTGATACCGAGGTCCAATGAAATTAGAGGTTCTGAAGAGGTGCATGGTATCTGCAATAACGTCCCGTCCTTCCCCGAAAGTGGCAATATAATATAATGGTTGTACTGAACCTTTATAACGACCACAAACAAAAGTTACTGGGTGAAATAATGCACCTGCTAAATGCTAAAGAGATAAAAGAGGCATTATTTTCTTGGAATCAAAGAACAACACAAAATGTCTCTAAAAAACTGACATAATATCAAAATGCATGACTACTTAGTACTCCCATCCTTAAGTGATCTGGGAAGAAAAGATCAACATGAGGGTAGGTGTATGCGGTGACACTAATGAGAATCTAATTTCTCACAAATCAAAAGACAGCCATACAGGTCACGCGAATAAAGAACATCATTACCCAAGAGCTCTTGGTTATTTTCAAACAAGAGGCTTCAAGCAGCCTATACTTATGCGCATGCGTAAGAATGTTTTATGGTATATTTTAAACAAGATAAGATGTCCGAAATGGAGAAGAGTTACGCCTTTTATTCAGTCATCGTTCATGCAAACCACGTTGTTACTATTGAATGTTTTATAAATGAAAGCTGTACCACAAGGAAGCCAGTGATTCTTCTGTGTGTTATATATAAGTAACGTAGACAGCAATGTAACGATGGTTGTCGGAGACGGTGTCGTGACACTTCAGTAACGCTGTTTTGCTAACGTTATTGTTTAGAACCGGAAGTGAGAACAGCCGGAAGTAAAGAAAATAGTGAAACTAAAATGTGCATGCATAAATTTGCATGCACTAATGTGACACTCAAAAAAAGAAAAACGGAGCCCAAACCTTAACTTATGCCGCTCTGCGCATGAGTAATAACCACTAGTACTTCCCAAAATCGGCCGAAAGCGCAATAAAGGAGAACCCCAAGTTAAATTTTAGTTTATACCGTATAACAAATAGTACCATTGGAAAGTGCTGTACCAGTGAAAATGGCTCGGAATGAAAATAATTTTCGGCCCTTCGGAGCTCATTTTTATTGCAAAATGAGGGGGTGATGGGTGGGGCTGGGCCAAATTTGATTAAAAGGTGATTAATGGCCTTAAAGTGCTAAAACCACAACACGAATCGAGTTTGAGGACGTAAAAAACAATGAAAGAGCCACGGAGGGCATCGCATAAATTCTAGGTTTTGTTGCGAAATACAAAAGGGATGAATTTATGATACATAAACAGAGGAATACCCAAATGGTTTTCCTTCAGATCTTGTATATTCAGGTCAAGAATTTCGAAGCTGAAAAGCGACGAGAACCGGACAACGCTCGAAGAAAGGCGAGAATTTCGCGGTAATTTGAAATTTTGATGTTGGCCTGAAAGCGAAAATCCAATTCTTAAACGTTCCAAGGCGTTCTTTCAGCTTTCGACATTTCAGACTTCTTGACTCTATCAGTTTGACATTCCTTGTAATGTCGAAAGCTGAAGAATGCATTGGAACGCTTAGGGATGCTTAGGAACGCCGCATAACGAATGCCATCAGCATTGCGCCAACACTGAACCCCGTTAGAAAATTTCAAATTGAACGCTCGTTCTGCTGGTTCTGTCTCTTAATGCAGAGAGGAGTCAAAATCATCTCTTTCCACGTACATTTCCTAAAGGCGAAAGCCTTTCTCAGATCACTCACTCGGATTTCGGTCTAAAACAACAGCATCAGACTGCTTATTGCTTCCAGAAAATGTTTGTTTTCTTTTCTAGTGTCGGTTCACTTTTCTCAGGTAGAAGAAATGACCGGACGTTCGGTAGGGTACCTAGTAACCACCCTGTATTTATTATATGGCAAGCAAGAGGCATCTTTAAATTTCCTTTCATGGATTAATTTTCGCAAACCTTTGACTACGCGCGAAAGTAACGAAAATTAAAACCCGCGCGAAAATTACCTAGGTACTTGGTGTATCCCTGATCATAATGTATAGTACTTCATGTATCCCTTATTGTAATGTATTTAGATATATTGCAGTGTAATTTAGGGTCGGATTACAGTATCTAGGGTTGAAGCACTCGATTTTAGTATTTAGGGTTAAGCACTGATTCCAGTGAATCGAAAGGGTTAGTTCTTATATATGGTCTGGGCTAGCAGCATATTATGTTATATACCTTAAAAATTACAGTTTCCGGCAGCTAGTCCTCGGTAGTGTAGTGGATAGTGTGCATGGACCAGATCATACGGCCCGGGTTCGATTCCCTATTCTACTGCTGTTTCATCTTTTATTTCTACTGAAATAAAAACTAAGTGTTTTTAAAAATACAAAATAATAAGTGATACACCAAGTACATACCGAAAATTAACGGCATTAGCTACTGGTGCAAATAAAGGGTATACGGCAGAAAATATGCAAAGGGAGTAGCAGGCTTTTTCGGGATTCTACAATACCGAAGTCCTGATCCTCTTTGAAGTTGTTCCCACAGGCCATCACACTCTTACCACCCGGCCTGTGGTACCAGCCGTGAAGGCAAGCACATTGCTGATTTAAAATGATTTCCATCGTCATAGGTTACTCCAAATAACTTGTAAACAGTTAGTGAGCCATTAGCTTTGATGGTGATATCGTCAGGAAGATAACAGACTTCTGAAACTCGCCCATTTCTTGACAGAATGTCAACGTTAAATAGCAAGGCAAGCGACATTCCTTGAATGAAAACCCGTTGAGATTCTGACTTAAGCCCTGGCACAACGAAGAGCTTTTTGGTTGCTTTTTGCGCAAGCAAGGTGAGGGAGTTTTCTTGTGCAGGCAAATGGAAAGAGACATCTCAAAGCTATTTTCAGCTGTATTTGCTTTCGCATCACTGAGCAATATTTCAGTTTTGGAACTAATATTTTTTAATAGTTTATCTGACTTCTCTACAAACAATTTTTTTAACACATATCGCGTTTGCAACAATTTATTTTGACTTTTCAGGCCCTGCAAACAATTTTTTTCAATATTTCTCATCCCCCCCCCCCCCCCTCCAGAAAAATAATGGTCCGTCCTTTAGGGTGTTCACTCCCCAACATGATCCTAGGGACGAGGCTTAAAAAGAGTCCGCAGTGAATGAAAAAAAAATCCATACTGCAGTAAAAGAAATTGCGGGGTTTTCCTTGCGACGTTCCTCTAAAGAAAGCGTAAAAATCAAGGGACAAAAGGACAAAAATAGTTCAGAAGGGTCGTATTAAGGGCCCTGTGACAGAATATAAGAACCCGTGTAAAGTATTTTTATATCACCGCTAAGGCAGAGTTTGTGCCCGATTCCAGTAATAGCCGTAAGCCATTTCAGGAGAGTGAACAGTTGAACTGAAGTTAACAAAACCACACACCGACCCTGGAACGTTTTGAACTGGTGGGCCTAACAAGACTCGCTATTTGAAACCATTTCAAATAGCGTTTAGATTTATAGAAATAGAGATTTTACCATTCCGTAAAATCGTTAATCTCTCCCCAAGATTTCTCTCTATATATGCTTTACAGCAAATAGCGTTTAGATTTATAGAAATAGAGATTTTACCATTCTGTAAAGTCGTTAATCTCTCCCCAAGATTTCCCCTCTATGCTTTACAGCAAATGCTTACGCTTCAGTTTCTTTTTGTAGAAGAAGTACAAAAGTTTGAAAATAAACACGCATTAGGACCGACCGACGCTATAATCGGAACGACAGTATATTTTTTTGCTCTCGTCATTAACGGCAGGTAAGCATCGCGGAGAATCGTTTTTCAACTGTTATTCGGGGTTGTTCATGCATCGATCTTCGTAGACGGTCTACGAAGATCGATGCATGAACAACCCCGTTCAAGAAGGAACACTGAATATATTATACAGCACCTTTGTTTATTTTAGAGACCGGCTCTTTTTCTAGACATACCGCTGAAGTACCCTTTATTGCGTTTATTTTTCGTTTTTGGTGAAAAAATAGGAAGCGGTATAAAAGACAAAACAAGTTACACTGTTATAAGATAATATACAAAACAAGCTCATAATACGGCAGGGAATATTTTAAGTGCTAATAGTTGCGTTCAGTGTTATCGGAGAGAATTTTGCAAAAAAAGCAACGATAAAATGAGGGATATACGACTGAGCTAATTTTCGAAAGATAAGTTCACATCTTTCTTTAACACTGCTTTTTGAAGATGGAGCAGTTTTCTATTGCGTGTCTTAAAACTATAACCAAAGGTAAGTAGACTCGGCCAATCACAACAGAGGTAGGAAGTTCAATGAACCAATCAGAACTCGAAGCAAAGACATGCAACCGGCGCCAAGCGCGGGAAAACGCCTGCGAGCAAGTCACGATTGTTTTTTGTTTTGATTGGTTGATAAAGTGGCGCGTGATTTTTTAGCCAATCACAAATCGCAGCAATGCAAAACTGCATAAAACAAAAAAAAAAAAGAAAAAGAAAGAAAGAAACATTGTTTTATTGTGTCTATTTTCTTCTGTAGTTCGGACAGTCCACTGATTCTGTAGGAAGAACGACCAGCTCAACAGTCATGCTGAAAACTGTCCAATCTGCTACGATCTGATGTTCATGGGAAAGATAACACACCATGATGCTGTGATGTTCAAGACTACCACTGCCAGTGGGACCCATGTGGGACCCGTTTGGTACTGGAAAAAACGCTGTAATCTACTGATGTGAGATTCACAAAACGCACAGTGGTCCGGGAAGTGCGGCTGCGCAGTTGATGGGCATCGTGAAACCAAGCCGATTTGATAAAAAAAAAAGTTTTCACTTCCCTGATCTGTTTAGTTTTGAAATATTTGCAGTTTTTCTCTACGTTTTAGATTTAATTTTTCAAACATGGCGTTACCAATTCAGATTGGTTGTATAGGCTTGGTTTCATTCGAATAATTCTTAGTTCTTCGCATATATAAACGACTAAACAAGTAAAAAGCCTCTCTGCAAAACTCAGTTATTTCTTCCACGGAATGTGATTATTTTCATGTAATATATATCAAACACGAGGAACCGAGTGTTTCATCAGATTTCCAAACACTAACTTCAAGGTGTTTGGATATCTGATGAAACACTCATTCGTGTGTTTGATGTAGCTTCTCAAACTGATCGTTAATGCGGAGAAAACGAAGAAATAAATCTATGCAAATTAAGACCAGATATCCAAACCTCCTTCACGGTAGTGATTTTCCTTTGTGTTCTCGTCATGAGTTTGAGAAGTAACAAATCAAACACGAGGAACAGAGTTTCATCAGGATATCCAAACACCGAGAAGTGGATTGAAAAACGAGGCGCAGCCGAGTATATTTTGACCAACTTCGAGTTGTTTGGACACTTGATGGAACACTTTTTCAAGTGTTTTATACAGCTTTCAATAAAGTGCACCTAACCCCCAATTTTTTTTTCTTTTAATCAACTCAATGTACGTTGAAAAGTCGAGTAGTGAAATATTTATTGCTTTTAACGTCGCGTTAGTGAGTTATAGAGATTTGAATTTACAAAATGCTAATTAGATGACGTCAAATCAAGACTTTACCATTATATCTCCTTCAATTTACAATACGCAGTTCACAGCTTAAGGATAATCAATTTAAGAAATACTAAATAAAAACTGTTAATAGTCAATTGATTTGTAATATAATATTACTTGGAGGGGGAAACAAGTAATTGTATAATAAACGAGTCTTGATTTGACGTCATCTTATTAACATTTTGTAAATTCAAACCTCTATAATTCACTAACGCAACGTTAAAAACGAGAAATATTTAACTTTTCAACTTATCAACGTACATAGAGTTGATTAAGTGAAAAAAAAAACAATTTTGGGGTTAGGTGCACTTTAATATAGAGAAAACGAAGGAATAAAATCGCCAAAACTTTTACTAATTAAGATCGGATTTCCAAACCAGTGTCACACATGATTTACTTTGTTCAAACTTGATGAATAATGAATTTGAGAAGATCTCTGGTAAATTCAAACAATCTACAATGTTGGTCACGTGACTCATCTTCTGCTTGCTGCAGGTGGTTCAACTCCACCACCGCTAAATATCTCACCATGTAGTTACACGTGACCTTTTCCAGCCGCATGGGCATTGGGTATATGTTTCAATTGTTGCACAGCTGTTTAGGAGGAGCACCAAGGGAGACTGGTACCAGATTGACCGAGCCCGCAGACTTGAAGAAGGTGAATTTGACTTGATTTAGCCTAGTTTCATGAATAAACCATCAAACCCATATCTTTTTCGTTAGCTGGATGTTTAAGTACTGTAATTAATATTTAGCTAAAACAATTTAACCCTTTAACCCCCAAGAGTGCCAAACATCAAAATTCAAGAAAAATCCCAAATTTCATTATGTGAAATATTGAAATATAATTGGTACCATGCAAAAGTACTACCAAAGAGGTTTCATTTGAATGGTCACACCATAGGATTTCGTCCACAGACTCAAAAGTTAGAACAAATGGTACCATGCAAAAGTACTGCTGAAGAGATTTCATTTGAATGGTCACACCATAGGATTTCATCAACAGACTCAAAAGTTAGAACGAATGGTACCATGCAAAAGTACTGCTGAAGAGGTTTCATTTGAATGGTCACACCATAGGATTTCATTCACAGACTCAAAAGTTAGAACAAATGGTACCATGCAAAAGTACTGCTAAAGAGGTTTCATTTGAATGGTCACATCATAGGGTCCATAGAATTTCATCAACAGACTCAAAAGTTAGAACAAATGGTACCATGCAAAAGTACTGCTGAAGAGGTTTCATTTGAATGGTCACACGTCCATAGGATTTTATCAACAAACTCAAAAGTTAGAACAAATGGTACCATGCAAAAGTACTGCCAAAGAGGTTTCATTTGAATGCATGGTCACACCATAGGATTTCCTCCACAGACTCAAAAGTTAGAACAAACCACAGACTCAAAAGTTAGAACAAATGGTACCATGCAAAAGTACTGCTGAAGAGGTTTCATTTGAATGGTCACACCACAGGATTTCATCCACAGACTCAAAAGTTAGAACTACACTACATGTTTTCATAATTGACTCTGGGAGTGAAAGGGTTAAAGGAACCATAACCAAAGATCACAGTACCAAAAAAGGATACCCTTTTTAAGGACTGAGCACCTGCGCGAAGTTAAATTTTTAAGTTCGAAAGACATCCATTCACCCCCATTTAACCTGCCCATAACGTTTGAACGAAATCAAAAGTTAAAAATAGGAGACACGAGGTTTTTTTAGACAAAGGTGTTAGGTGCTCATTCTCCTTCTTAAAATCATTTCCGGCTGGCTGAAGCGGAACTGCTCAATTTCGTAAAAGCTTCAAGTCGGATTTTAGCTTCAGCAGGCCTGAATGACGTGATATCGATCCTGGATCTAATTTTGACCTAATCCTTGATTAACTCAATAAGGTAAGATTAAGGTTAAGGGTGTCTTTAAGTATTGGTCCTAGTATAAAGAACTAGGCAACGGCAGGGAATGCAGAAAGGTGTTAATTGTGATATTGTTGAAACCGTCTACCTCATTGGCTAAAACATGAAAATCTACTATCACTTCATCAGATAGCGCATTTATTTCTCTCTAGTTTACTCATTGATTCCTTTTTAGTGAAACTATTCTGAGTTTTAATGCAGCAAAATTTCTATGTGGGAAACATGGAAAGTTAGAAGCCTGTCTTGGCCATTGTTTAGGAGTCTCGCGATTGGATAAAATCTTGTAACACAAAAGAAATATCGCTTTAAAATAAAGTTTCAGTACATTTTATTTAAAAAACGTGTTGTCCATAGGTTGATGTATTCTCAGTAAGAAAATTTAAACAATCTTATGTGGGGAAAGCGAAATGCCGCAGAACAATAGAGGATTGCCTAATTCGTACATGCACGGGAATGAAATTTGAAGAGGTTTTAACAAAGGGTAGAAGAAAGAAAATGATTTTTGGTACACCAACAGACATGTTGATACCCACACAAGAGCACCCCAGGTTGCTAGTGGACTAACTTGGTGCCTGTCTATTAATTATTAACTACAAATTCTAATTTTAAAACTTCATTAAATCTTCAATTTTTTTATTTCTCTTAACTTTACCAATCCTTCTAGAAAAACTGTCTCCTCCCAAACATACCCAAAAATTCACAAACCACCCCACAACATAGATTCACGGGATGAGCATAGATTTTTTTGATTGCTTGAAACATGAACGAGATATTTCCATAGAAGCCATGTCAAGTGGCGGAAAAGTGGCGTTAGGTTAAGTCCCCCCTTAACAGGTTATACTGTTACTATGGTAACCTGTTACCATAGCTTGTTTAATAACGACTGGACATTTGTTTGATACAATTATTGTAGCATCGACTGCTAAAGAGTGGTAGTGTTCATCCCGCATCAAATTGTAAGCACTGGAGATTACGAAAAACTGTTGTGAGCCACCTTAAGTTATAATTTTAACACTTCCTTTAAAAATATACTACCCTTTTTCCCTCTCAAATACTCCCAAACGTCAAGCTGATAAAGTCACATTTATTAAAACTTCAAATAACATTGATCTACCAATTTAGATGATTTGGATTGCTGGAGATGTTATCACGATCAGTCATGCATGGATTATTCCAAAAAAAAAACTCTTAACAAATACAGCTGATAATAAAGTAACTGACACTTGAAAAATTCAATAAGAGACCGAACTTTTTTGTTTTTCAAAATCACCCAAAACCACCCCAGAAGTAAAATGCTCGGCCACCAATAAAGCATAAAGCAGTGGTATTATACATGTATAGTTCATGTGATGGCACATTTGCGGCGTTTATCAACTTTGTTAGACTTGTTAGGAAAGGCATTTCGATGGAAGTCACATCCTTTTAAAATTGTCATTGGACAACAAAACACCTTATGATCAAACCAGGAAAACTCAGGATAACTCGGGGCCTTTGTGTGGAAAGGTATCACAGTCTTCTCGATCCATTTATCATTGTCAGGGTCATAGCATTCAATTATCCTGCTTTCTCGAGACTTGTGGCTTACAAAACGGCTTAATACATACAGCTTGCCATCAGCATAAACTTGAGTTTTGTTAAAAAATGGCCCGCGTTCTATCGCCGGCCTTGCTATGTACTCCCATTCGTTTGTTGCTTCGTGGAACACTTCACAGGATTTTGATCCTGTACAATGTTCAGAAGAGTATGGGTTCATCCCACCAATAATAAAAATTTTCCCGTGAGCAGCAGCGGCACCTGCACAACATCTCGGTTCTTGAAGGTCGGCTATTTTGTCCCATGTGTTTGTACTGAGGTCATACCTGTCAGCATCCGTCAGGCACTCATGCCGGTCTTTTGCGTCACCACCAAGAAAATAAATAAAATTGTCTTTGGCTATGATACAAATTCCTTCTTTTGAGCCCAAATCAAATGATGATGTATCTTCCCATGTGTTCGATTCGTGTTTGTACTTTTTGAGCAAGGAAAGACCCCTTTTCCCAGAAGGCAAGTTTTCTCCATGAGAACGCAGGTATCGATTCCCTGCCCTTTCATCCGCATACACTAGAGCATAAATTTCATCTTCATTTCTGTCAAATAAGTAATATCTTTCCCATTGTTCTTTAAATGGCAGAGTCGTCCAACAGTTAGAGAATGAATCATAGCACAATAGACTCCTTTTTGTACTGCCTATGGTCCCAGGATGCATTATAAAAAATAGTTTACCATGACAAGACACTACGGAAGACACTGGGTACTCAGTTCTCGTAACCGGACACGGTACTTTGCCAGGGATCTTTGACCACATATCCTCTCGAGGATTATAACAAAGTATTTGACCATCCCCCAGCGGGCCCTGCATAATAGAAATCAGAATAACAGGGATTTTAAGTGAATTTCTGGGCTTAACACTAAGATGATCATAGTCTTTAGAGTCAATGAGCTTCACAGCGTCCTTCACAAGATCCATACAGCCTTCATTATCATTCACAAGATCATTTGTCACGATATCACTGAGTAGAAAGTCACGCGATACATAAACAAGTCGAACTTCACGAAACAATTCGGCAAAATATTTCTTTCGCTCGCTCTTTTCTTGATCAATCCATGTTAGTATGAGCTTAAACACATCTTCCTCGGAGCCATCATCTATTTCGTCACTTGAAATCCACATTTTGACTTCCTTGGTCGACAGATTAAAAAAGTCGTCCGTTTTTGCGACGTTGAGGAAATTTGCAAAGATGAAGTCTTTGGTGTCTGAAATGAGTTGTTCGCATCGATATCTTTCTGCAAAATGATGAGTTGAAATAGCATTTGAAGCCTTCAAAGTCTGAACTAAAACTCTCCCAGCGAAAGTTTTCAGTTGCAGAAGAACCAAGTAGTCCGCCATTACGATCAGCTCTTTGGCATTTTCTTCAGCCAATATCTGAACACTACCAGTGTAAATAAACTCCAAGATATCTCTCAAATAATGCTCGGTTAACATTTCCAATACAACTACTCCCTCGTTAGACTCTTTCATGTCGCTGTTCAGCATTTTTTCAAAGAAAGGACTTGCCTCTGAAAGAACACGTCTATGAGCTTTGAACTCTTTCCCATCTTCGACCACCAAAGTAAGGTCATAAGGATGATCTAGTGTTTCATGTGGAACAAAAACTTTCTCATTTGTACTCGGAATATCACTAGTGGATTGTAGTGAAGCTTCCATCGAGATCTAGTGACGGACGATTTACCGGCGAGAGATTTTTGTTGGCGCGTCGGCTATTTTAAAGTTGTATACGTGTTCTGAACGATCCACAGACGCCAGATACTCACGTATTTACCACGATTTACGTCATCACATGGTTAACTCACTCGGCTGCGCCTCGTGAGTCCACAAAATTTTGACCATGTGATGACGTAAATCATGGTAAATAAGAGTCCACAACGCGGAAAACCGTTGGAAATTTGCTTAATAATAGCTAGGAAATTCGCCCAATCTAATTCAATAGCGCGCGAGCGTGCATCTATTCTTGGTTTTCACTTACGTCATATCAAAATTCGGAAGCATTAATAAACAACAGATTTCGATCCTGAAATGTTCATGGAATTGTAATATTGTATTCGCTATAAGTTCCATTAAATCGGCTTTTCGCACTTATAATGCAAAAATAACTTTCAGCTGATTTTATTTTGTTTATTTTCACGGCTTATCTGAAATGGCGTGACGAATTGCGTGACATATTTAAACCTTTATAAATCGGAAGCAAAACATCGTTAAAACCTGAAACTTTATGTGAACGATTATAACACTGGTATCCACATACCATGTTAGAAACAGCTTTGTAGGATGTATAGTTTAGATTTTTAAATTTTTATGACGTCATGTGAAAACCAAGAATAACTAAACATATATGCACGCCCGTGCGTATATTTAGCAAATTTCCACCGGTTTTCCGTGGTGTGGACTCTTATTTACCACGATTTACGTCATCACATGGTCAAAATGTGCGCCTTGTGAATTTTGACCATGTGATGACCTAAATCGTGGAAAATAAGAGTCCACGCCACGGAAAACCGTTGGAAATGCGTGATGTTAGCGTCAGCACCGTTGTCTGCACTCTCATTTACCACCCGCATCGACCAATCAGATTGCGAGATTACCGGCCGGCAACTTTGGTAAAAAAAAATTATCATAGAAATGACGTGTGTTAATGCCACTGAGCATAATTTTTCTCGCTCACTCATTTGTTCAGTCCTTTTCAACGCGTTTTAAATGGAGAACAACATCGTAAATATCCGGGTGGAAGCAAAAGTCCACACAAATCAAACCTCAAGTAGTTCAAGTGTTAATTTACTACCATTGACTGTATGAAAATGTTAAAAAACTTAGCTTATTAATTTTAGTATTTTATCTTGGCAGCGCGATGTTTACAAGTTAAGTTTACTCGTGACCACGCTACGCAAAAATTTCCCAAACCGAGGTTTTCTACGGAAATTATACTCATTATAAAACGACAGACAATTCCATGCCAAAATGTCGACCCCTCAGACGAGACATTTGCTCCGGGAGTGCACGCTATTGTTTTGCGTGTACGTTCGAGGATTAAGGGATGAATCTTTCTTCGAGGATCTTCATCCGTTTTTATCAATGCGGGACGATGTTTCTTCTTCGGAAGTCAGAAACGAAGAAGCGGAGTTTCAAAGAATTTCCAAGTAGCCCAGGGACTTAAAGGTAAAACAAATTACATTTTTTCGATGGGAATTTATGTTGATATCAATTTGTGGTTGACTTTTTCTTTGTGTTCTCGTGAGATTTGGAGCCTGAATGTTTTTAAAACGTGCTAAAATTCAGTCGTTCTGATATCGTCATTGAATTTCATCGAGGATAGCTCCTCGATGCGCTAATGGTACGCGTTTTGCCTTAAACATAAACTAATGTATATTTGAATAATAAAATTTTGTTGCCCACTTTTTATGTGTTTGTTCATTCATAACATAGGTTGAAAAGCGATTTTATGTAAACAACAAAAGACTTGGATTTTATAGTTCTAACTTCAATCGCGTCGCCTTATGCAAAGATGTCTGTGTATTTTTTGCAATTCTGATTTTTCAAATCAGTTTCTCGGGCAATTTTCGAAACGCAACAGGTGTATTTTATTCGGAAATTAGTCATACTAGTTATTCTAAACCGTCGAGAAAAAGTCGTTTTTGTGAGCTTTTGTACTGTATTCTAAATATACTGTGCAGACGGTCGCGTAATACTGTTTTTGAGAATTGCTAAAATTAAAAAAAAAAAACCGGTCGTCAGTCTTAATTATTGTGCTTCTGACCTTTCACCTCAGTTAAACCTATCATCAGCTTCCTGTTCAGAGAGCTCCGCTTTTATGCTTAGCCTATATTAGCCGAGTACATGTATATTTCTCGTTCTGAAAAGCGTGTTGCGCGAAAGACAAATGGAGTACAATCATGTATATTCCTCGTTTTAAAAGCGTGTTGCGCGAAAGATAAATGGAGAACAAGATTTTCCTCGTTCTGAAAGCGTATTGCACGAATGGTAAATGGAGTACATGTATTTTTCTCGTTCTAAAAGCGTGTTGCGCGAAAGGTAAATGGAGTGCATATACCTTATTCTTACTAATTTTCGCGCGTACTTACTTTCGCGAAAATTCGGGAGCCGTATTTCGCGAGTATTATTTTTCGCGATTCCAGGAAAAAAGTGAACAAACGTGGATTTAATTTCACGATTTTTCCATTTCTTTAAAACGAATGTTCACAAAATAGCTATATAAAACAAGAAGAAATTAAATTTTGAAGGGTACTAGCTTCCGGAAGTCACCAAAAAAAGTTTAAAACGCCCGGAAAAACCGGCCAAAGATTTTGGAAAAGCCTAATTAAATCTAACTACAAAGAGCCTACAAATGGAACATTTAATGACTGCACCCGAGGTTTTGGCTGATCTACAGGTGGCTGACGATAACAGTGAATCGTAGGAAGAGGGGATATACTTCATGGTGGGTTTTAATTTATGCACATCAAAGAATCCGGCACTTATTTAGGGCTAAAAACGCATTTTAAAATGGTTAGCTTTTATTTACTGTTATGGATATCACTACCCATAACAGTAAATAAAAGCTAACCATTTTAAAATGAGTTTTTAGGATCCCTATATGATAGGATCCCTATATGGTGTGTTAGCATGAAGTATATACCAGGAAGAGTGCTAGACTAGATCAAGACCAGAAAGGAATGGTTTTTGAGAATTTAAAGGACGGAATTAGAAGTGACAGCTTTAATTCAGGACAATTACCAACTAGTCTGTGACTCACAACCTTAATAATTTATGTACTGTTTAAATATGGTATTAAATTTCGCGATTTTAATTTTAGCGCTCTCTTTTTTTTTGCGAGTATTAGTTTTGGCGATTTTTTTCAAAACGCGAAAATCGCGAAATTTAGTAAGGATAAGGTATATTCCCACCCCTTCCACTCCTTCCAGCCCCCGACGCTGTGCAAAACCAAAATGGCCCACCAAAAAATAACAAAACACCCGCACTGCAGGCTATCTTTCTAAAAGCGTGTTGCGCGAAAGGAAATGGAGTACATGTATTTTCCTTGTTCTAAAAGCGTGTAGTCTGTTTCAGGCTCCGAGATAGAGGGAAACGCGCGAAGTAAAAAAAAAAAAAAGGAAAAATTGTGGGGGAACAGGCTAAAAAGCGTGCTGCGTGACAGGTAAATGGCGTACAAGTATTTTCCTCTTTCTAAAAGCGTGTTGTGCGAAAAGTAGCTGGAGTATATGTATATTCCTGAATTTCTCTTCATTGTGACTGTCAGTAAATTAATTAAAAGTATAAGTAGCTAAGGAACCGTTCATTAATTATAGATAGGGGTGGGCTGGGGGAAAATTAAGCAATATCAAAAAAAAATTCCCTGCCCCCCCCCCCCCATGCACTGTAATTTTTTTTCAAGACCCCCCCACCCCCCCAATTTTCTTCAGATTTATTTCAGAGCCCCCCTCCCCCACCTTCACCTTTCCGACAATCTTAACCAGGAAAAAACCGAATGTACCTTTTATTGTATAGTGGAGAATAACTGTTGAAACCCTACCAGCCACTCTGCCAGACCGCGTTGTGACTGTTTCTGGGATCATTATAAAGTCCTCATCCTCTTCATCTCCTTCACTCGCAGTTTCAGCAGCTAGGACCTCATCTTCAGAAACTGCTAACGTCTCCTTCGTCACTGTCACTATCTTCACTTGAGTTATCAACATGATAATTACCAGTCACATTCTTGCCATAGTTTGTACTGGAGCCTGATATTGCAAAGGATGTTACCACGCCCACTTCGTCAACAACTCCGCTTAACAGCAAATGACTTGAGATCCTCTGCACCCAGTCATCGATCTGCATCTTTCCTTCAATTACAGGAAAGTTTGTAGTGATTTAGATAGTGCTGCAGATCCGGTTTTGTCAGGGAGTGCAGTTTACCACTCTTTTGTAGTTCCTTCCAGTCATAATCGACGAAAGATTTTTGCTTTTTTGCATTTCTTTTTTGTTGTTTCTCTCTTGCTCGAATCAGTGCACATGCTTTCTGCTCTTCCATGTGTTGAACATAGGCTGCAACATGTTCCTCTTCAACAGCATACTGTATCGAAAACTCTTCTATTTCTTTCTTGTCGTTGACTGAGATTGTATTCGCCATAAACAGCTTTTTTAATTTTGCACGAGGAGCAAATTCGTCAACAGGTCGTGGTTCCCCCAGTGTCTCTCTTGTTGGAGGTGTCAAATACATCTTTGTAATGACCTGGATTCTCCCTGTCAGGCGGCATTGGTTCGGGAACCCTACATGGCCATTGTTGGACCTTTCCATCCAGTATCCTTACACCAGCTGCATTGGTCACCGTTGTTCTCCTTGCATCCATCTTTTAAGAATTCCATGTACAGTTCACCTACTCTGTAATGCTCTTTCATGAATTTCACTGTTTTCATAATGTAGAAATAGCCTGGTGTTTCTTTCTGGGTGCTCCCAGTTGTTTTCTAAAACTGTTTAAGGTATTCTCGGTTGAAGAAAAATGCATCACCCGGCTTTTCTGTTACAAAAGAATGAATGTACGCACTGAATACAGGTGCACCATCAATGCGACATGCAAGTTCCTTTGCCACCCACCATGCATTCATCTCCATTCTTTTCTCTTCCTCAGAATCATACTCCTGCAGAGTCAGTTTGGCTATCTGATCATCACTTAGATTATAAAACTTGGGATATTTATTCCACTGTAATGTAGCGCCATCAACAATGCTGTCACCAACAGCATTGTTCGTTCTCTCTGCTTCATTGTCTCCTGAATTCCCTCTTGCTGAGTAAACACGACATGCATAGTCTCGTTCGTACAACAATGACAATTCACCATCTCTAAATCTAACTTCAAAGTTGCTTACCCCGACCCCTGTGCCTGCATCTGAATTTTCAAAGCAGCGTGGCTTAACAAGTGGAAGTTTCATGTCGTTTAATGTTTTTAGTAGCTTGTTGCATTTGTTCAGTAGGTCTGTGTAAGAAGGCAAAATATCTTGGTTGTATTCTCGCCAAACAGCAAAAGAACTTGTTCTATGCACGCTAGTATATCATGAATGCAAGGAAGAATATTTGAAACATGCAACTTCTTCTCAGCTTCAGATAGCAACTGTAGGTTCTCAGAGTTACAAACAGAATTTACTCTTTTCTTCAAATGTTTTAACCGTTCCGTTTCTAACTCAACTAGCAATTGATGTAGGGATGATCACAAAACCAAATCCGATGTTCGTAGGCTGAGAGGTGGGGTTGCCACGATGAAAGCCGAGACAATTTGTCCTGCTGGGAACGGCGATAAGGCCGAGACTTCTCAAAAAGGTAAGTTATAAAGAGTTCAAGAGAAGAAGTTTTATTTTTTGGACGGATGTTTAGCGTATCAAAAATGAAATTAATGTTAAATCATGTGTCTATTTTTTGTTTTGTCTTTTAAGTGCCACCGATTGTGAAAAGTATGTTAATACCAAATCCTCATAACAAGAAGCTGAAGGTTTTCAATGAAGTGCTTTGTGAGCTGTTCAACTCAGTATATGACTTTCTGCCTCCTTGTGAATTCAAAAACTATATGATTAGTCAGCGTCATATGCGTTGGAAAGTATGTCAAGATGTCAAGACAGCGGTCAAGGTATGCAATAAATTAATCGAAGATTCCAAAAGCAAAAGTGGTTATACTATAAACATTAGGAAATTCCAGGAATACCCGAGTAAGCCTTGTATCTAATGTGAAATGTGCAGAAAACACAAAGGCATATTTGTGGAAATTTGTGGAAGACATTAAGGAGATGTCACAATTAAGAGAGAATCTTCAAAGCTGTATCACACAGATCACAAGATTCCTGGGCGCACAAGAGCAATGAACGTTCCTTTATGAGAAGCAGCTTCAGATACTAAAGAATATTGACAAGAATACAGAGAAGCCATTGAACAATATCATACATGTCCACAACCAACTAAGAAAGCAGTACTATCCTGCAGCATCTGAGAATGCAAAAGATAGTCTAAGACGTAGAAAGATGAGAATGAAGGAAAATAAGCGTAAATCCAAGAAGAGAAAACAAGAAACTCTGGTGAGAAATAGTTAAGCATTAGCAAATTTGTTAACTGGGAGTGCAGCTGAAGATAGGTTTTCATTTCCCAATCCATCTAAAATAAGAATGGCAGAACTTACAGCATTAAATACAAAGACCCTGACTCCCAGAAATCATCTTGAACTCCTGAAGTACTTGTTAGAGAATAACTATTTCCATGAAGATGCAAGAGAGTGCATTCTTAGCATTCTATCAGTACTGGAAGTAAGAAAGCCTCTGCAAAAGACGAAAACAGCTCAAAAACCCGAAAACAAAAACTTCCTCAAGGGGAAAAAAAAAAATCCCTATTTGATGTTTTCCAAACAAAAAAATCTGAGGATGAAAAGGTTGTTGGAGAAAGTAATAGCCTTAAGGATGTTGCTGTTCTCCATGACAGTAGTGAAGGGAGTTATGAAGATGGTAGCACTTGCAGTGACTCAGGTAGTGAAAGTGATTGCAAAGACTGAAAGTAATCTTGTTCTAAGCCCTTGTGAGACTAAATGCCATGGGTAGTTGACAGCTTGTACATACTACCTGGTATATTTATAGGTGTTGTGCTACACCAATGTAGTTAATGCCATGTCAGATTTTATTCTTCTTAGAACAAGCAATACTGTACAACACCTTATAGTTCAATTTCTAACAAGCACATTTCTTCTCGTGTTCAAGATATCTGCATCCAAATTTGTTTAATAAAAGGTTTAGCATAATTTCCTAAATACAAACAATAACACTTGTTAAGCATTGCCCTGTTTAAAAAAGCAACCAAGAGATCATTCATGAAAAAAATTGAGGCTTGTATTTCTAATTCGTAAAATCATCTGAGCAATTGTCATTGTTACATTGACAGATCACTATCTTGTGCCACCTGTCATATAAAGTCTGATTTCATAGTTCACATTTTTAATGAGCTAAGTATGATTAGAAGGTATTCTAAAATGTTAATTTTTAATAAGAATAATCTGATGAACTAAAAGATGATTTAAAAACAAGTTAATTTCTTTCAAGGCCCCCACCCCCCCCCCCCCCCCCCCCCCCCCCTCATCAGACGAAACACCTTTGGGAGCCCCTCTTCTTGTTGCAATTTTTTTTCGAGGCCCCCCTAATTTTCCTCCAGCCGCACACCCCCCCCCCCCCCCCCCCCCCACCCATAATTAATGAACGGTCGGCTAAAAGTCTATGATTGCTTCCTTTACGAAACAGAACAAAAAAGCCGAATTAATTAAAAAGTAAGAACCTATTTCTCGGTAAATTTGGATGGAAAGAGAGGTGGGTGGGGCGGGGTCATCGTGTTCCACGGAGACAATTCTCTCCCTCTCCTCTCTAGTAAAAAGCTTCCGGGAGCAAGGAAATGCGGCTGTATTCATACAAATATAATATAAACTGTTGGCTATTTAAAACAAGTTTTGTGAGACCAGAGTAAAATCAAAGCCCAACAGGGAAGGGCAAAAATGACAGGTGATTAATCTCGTACTCATATCTCCCATGGCCAGTAGAAGCACGAGTGAGATCTGAGTACTGGTGCCCAGTGCTTATCGCGCATCCGGGGTCTATTCTGTTCTTCACGGATGCTATGTGATTTTGTGGTGTGGTTTATTCGTCATAATTACATAGGGATGTTCAATTTGTTCAAAGAAATGCAATTTAACGTTATTCTACTGTGAGAACGACCAGTCAGAATGGGAGCAGCACCTATTTTTGTGCGAAAAATGAGCCATTTGTGGACACGTGTCGAACGCCAAAAGCTACCGAACTCTCCAATTAAGCTTATATAAGGTAAGATAGAAGGACTAAAAATCGCTCAAATAGCGTAGAAACACTGTATAAAGATAGAACACAACACCAATAACGATTTTATTCAGCAACTTTGATTTTATATATTGCTTAAAACGTTCAATTCGAAATTCCATACAATGTCTTATATTTTTAAATGTCATTAATATGCAAACATTACGCTTGGGTGAGGGTCCTGAAGGGGGGGTACCAATCCCATTTCCCAGCCAAATTTTTTTCCAAATCCCATTCCCACTAGCAGAATTCAGAAAAAATCTCAGTGTTTTTCAGACCAGCTCTTTTCTATTCACATCTGCATATCAGGTGATATTCCTCTGCCACTTCTCATTCCTGCCGCCTGCAGGTAGTCTGACATCCCGCCATGTTATTTTTAACATGGAAATACGCATGCTCAGCATTTTTGGCTTGATTGCACCGCTGTACACAAATATCATTGACCGCAAGACAAGGGAAACATAAAATATTCTGATATTCCTATCGAAGAATTGGCGTAAGGCACTTTTAACAGTTTTCTGATGTTTGCCAAACTAAGGGAATTAGTTAGACTAGTTAAGACTAGTTAAGCACTGACTGGACATGCTTAAAGACTTGTAACTGTCCCATTCCCATTTCGACAGGGTTTTTTTTTTCCCATTCCCAGTGAGCAAATCCCAGTCCCAGTGACTCAAATCCCATTTCCCAGGGCAAAAACAGGCCAATCCCAGTTCCCATTTTACCCCTTCAGGACCAGGGTGTCCTGTGATAAAGTGTGCATGGAGCGATCAGAATACCCGGCCACTTATTTGCATCCTTTAACGTTTGGTAGAACAAAAGAAACCATTCATATTCAATGACATGCAAACAAGTGGCTGGGTATTCTACAGTTTTTAGATATAACTGTTGTATGTGGTTTGAGATAAACACAGACGATCAGTCTGGTACACAATGTCTGATGTGTTGCTATTGCCAAAAATGGCAAAACAAATCGCGGCTGAACAGTAGAATACCCAGGCACTTACTTGCATTTCATTGAATATGAATGGTTGCGGCTTTTGTTTTCATGCCTCGTTCTACAAAACATTGAGGAATACATAAATAAGTGGCATGTTATCACTCCGTCTTTGTGAGAGAGCGACTAAAAGCATAATCGTAAGAGCGCTTATAATCGACATAATCATAATAATAATAATTCATCTCCAGGTCAATGTCAGACAGACGCGGAATGGAAGAATGTGGCAGACACTATCGACCTCTTCATGAACTGTTTCAGGAGGTGAGATTTGGAAAATCATTTATGATTAGACGTACATGTAGGTCTTATGGGTTCATGTCTGCAACTGACAACTGAGACAACGAATAGTTTCATTTGACTTGCAGGGATAGTCGAGCGAGCAAAACATGCGAGAGCACAAAAAAGAAATTGCCTATAGCTAAGAGATGTGACTCACCTGCGACTTTCCCTGCGGAAAAAAATAGATGACAACTTGTGGGTATTCACGATTCGCTCGGGTGTTCCGCCCTTGCGACTATCCCTGGAAGAAACAAGAGAGACTAATCGTATTTTGGAAAAATTAAATGGGTAAAAATAGACCATCTCTTTCAGGTGACAGTAAATGTCAGTGTTATGAGATCAAGACAACAAATCTGCTTCGAAAGAAGTTTGGACCAGGGAGGGTGTGGGTGGAGGCGTTTGTCCCGTTTAATTTCTAGCCTGCGATTCTTTAGTTAGATAGAAACATTACCCAGGGAATACGTATACTTACGTGATAGTTTTCTTTTATAGGTTAAACACAGGAATGAGAAATCATGGCAGAGCTTCCGTCAATTTTGACATGATAATGTTGAAAGAGGTGAGTTGATTGATAAGTCTTAATCCATAACTTCTATAGTGGGGGATTAAAAAAAAGAATGAAAACTGAGTTGATAAGGTAAATTAGCCACCGGAAGAAGATCTAAAAGGTGACGTTTTGAGTGCGAGCAGGAGCCCTTCGTTATTTGCATTCCATTCTATTCCATTTGTGTCAGTGTCAGCCCTTTGTGATTCACTCTGGCAAAGGGCTTAAGCGCTCGAAACGTCAGCTTTTGAATCTTTTCAAGGTGGCCAATTTACCTTTACTTATCAACTCAGTTGATAAAAAAAATTGTGTCTACCTTTTTGATATCCAAAACGTGATGGCATTTATTGATATATTTTTGTTTTATTGCTATGCAGGATACAAGGAAACTATAAATGACAGAATCAAGCAAAGAAGAAAGAAAGACAACGAACTTAAACAAAGAAAGAGGTAGAGAAACTAGACATTTTACTCAGTAAGCACAGCACAAACATTATTTACCTTCTTTTATTCATTTTTTTTTATTGCCGCCAAGTTTGAACTTAATTTTCTTAGTTCAGTCGATATACAGCGCAACACAGATAAAACAAACTTCGCCGCGCAGTTTAACGAACAAATTCCAGTATCGAATGATAAATACATGTAATAGCACAAAGAGAATGAAACCTCTAAATCGAATAACTGCATTGTTTTATCCATAAATGTCTTGTTAACAGAAAAAATAACTATATAAATATCTAGGGAACAGTTAGGCAATTTCAACTTAAAGGATTAATATTAAAGTGGAATGATCACAAATTCTCAATGTTATAACATTTGACCGTCTTACAATGTCGGCCCCTAGTGTGTCACCAGCAAGGACGGTTAAAATCGAGGCGAATTGGCAAAACATTGTTTCACAGTTTTCATCAAGAGTAAGTGGGAGCAGATAACACTCATTTGCAAGTGGAAATATTGGGCCATTTACTGCTCTCAAGTATACCTATGGCTGTAAAAGAAACGTCCAAAGAATGTGTTGTGCTTGAGAATTGCCTAGAATAAACCAAACAAATAACATTGGGTAGACACATGTACGCGTTGCGGACCTATTTTTCTTACTTTTCCCCAAACAATACCAAACAGAAAAGGTCAATAAGGAATTCATTTATGGACCAATTTATTCGTGAAAATCGTACTCCGTGTTAAATTTTCAGTCAAAATTATAAGTCATTCTACCTATTTACATGTATCATGTCAATTTTCAGTGAAGACTGAATTTTATGTGCATGTTTCAAAAGGCAACTTGTCAGTATTAAAAGCTGTTAGGGCATGCAATTTAACGTGGTTTGTCAGTTTCCAGTAAAGGGTTTTAGGTTACAAAACGATTTGTAAGAGGAAATTGAACGGAAAGGGTTCTTTTTCTGTTTTCAATAAGAGATAGCTCAGTCAATATCATGGGCCATTTTGTGTGTCTTAGGAAAAATGTCTCGGCCATTTTGTCCGATATATGCCATATGAGGGAAAGACAACTTAAAAAAACTTTAACATGCAAGGCTGATCAGACAGCAAATTCGATTGATTTCTTTTAATAGTATTTGCCCAAGACAAAACTAACCTTCATCAGGGGCAACATGTATTATAAGAAAGCTAAGTGAAGATGGAAACAAACGGTTTACTACCGTTTGTTTCCATCTTCACTTAGCTTTCTTAGCCCCTGATGAAGGTTAGTTTTGTCTAACCAAAATATTGGGCAAATATTATTAAAAGAAATCGAACAAATTTGCTGTCTGATCAGCCTTGCATGTTAAAGTTTTTTTATTTAGTTCATTGCTGATCCTGATCTGCTCAAAGATCCAGCTGCATTTTGCTACTGTTTGTTCAAGTGGTCCTTGCATTGCTACAAACGTCATAGACAACTTACAGTAATCAAAAGGAATTTTTGGTAAAAAATGTAAGGGTATGTTTTCTGTGTTAAGTATCAATAAGGGAGATAAACTAGAAAGGGACAACCACTTTTATCTCCTTTTCACATTTCTTAATGGAATTAATGTGAATAAACAGTTATATATTATTATTATTATTATTATTATTATTATTATTTTACATGTAATTTTTGTCATCCTTTTTTATTAAATTTTGCCTGCTTAGGGTTTTCATCAGACTTAACAAGCGATGAATAGAGAGAGCCACGTTATGACTTGTTCATTCAGTTTATCTGATATAAGTAACTTACTTGCTTCAATTTTTAGTTTTATTTTCCTGTACAACAATCCTCTACATGAGGATTATGTACAGTTGTACAAAAAGATGTTGCCTTGAAATATTAATTACTTACATGTAGAGTTTGAACTGAAATAGTAGGTAAATTGTCGATCTGGCCTTTCAAAATGATGTTACAGTTAAAAAGAATTTTCACAATCAAGTTCTCACTGTTAAGTGTTTGGCCATTTGACTGCATTAAGATATACAGTAACATATCAACAAGGACATTAAAAGCGAAAGTAAAGTTTGGAAAATAAACATAGTTTTTGGCTGCTTGTCAGTTTCCAGTGAATGATGGAGTTGAGGCACACTTGTACCATTTAACAGGCAAGTCATTCGTTAGTTTTTAAACTGAGGAGTTTTACCATTTGTTTTTAGTTGGAATTTTGGCTGTTTCTTGTTTTGAACATTTGACAGTGGAAATGGAACTTAATTTTTTCTGTTTTTAGTTTAAAGTTTGGTTGTTTGTCTATGTACACTAACCAAGGTTTTTAAGATTGCATTTACACATTCAATTATATTGCAAAGAAATAAAGGCTTGTTTTCTGTTGGTGGGTTTAATTTTGACCAATTACAATTATTGCAAGTAAATTGTAGGTAAAGACACTATTTTTCAGTATAAATGTGAGACAATTTGCTATTTTGTCATCTAAATATATGTGAAAAGAACATTCGGGTGGTGGTCATATAGAACGTCCCGAGTTACTTCACAAAGGACATAATAGAGTGACAACAACATTAGCCTGTGCGCATACGTCTCATATTTCCTTCACTTCACGACGAAGAGAAAAGGAGACATCTGTGCAGGCTACATGTATAACAATATTCTTGGTTTGCACTTCAACCGTCATATTAAATTCGGAAGCATTAAAATTGAACAGATTTCGAATCCAAACTACACCTCTGGGCCAAATTTTGAAGCACAAGAGCATTTCATTGAAGAGTTTTAGGCAAACAAGCAGAAGACATTTTGAGTACAAATGTATAGAGCAGCCATCTTGGTTTACCACTTCAGTACACCAACATGGCAGCAAAACCATCTGAGTCTTAATTTCACCAAAAATCTCATCACAAAGGATTGGATTTATATAAGCATCTATTTTAATGCTAAAACAACTTTGAACAAGTTCAATTTTGTTTATTTTCATGGTTTATCTGCAATAGATATATATAGTGTGAAGAATTGCTACACACATTTCAAACCTGAAACCTTTTGTGAATGATTGTACCACTGATAACCACCTATCATGTTTCAAACAGCTTTGTAGGATGTTTTATTTAGATTGTTATTTTTTATGACATCATGTGCAAAGCAAAAGTATACTTGATATAGAACAACAACACGATAGACTTGACTTGGTATTTCGAGCATCACCAGTGCATGCAGTAACTTTGTAGCTTGACAGTGTAAAAACATTCAGGTCAAAACAGGCATTTTTTACATTTTAAGGCATTCAAAGTAAAGTTTAAGGTTGAGAAAAGGGATTTGTTAGTTATCAGCCCAGTCCATATTTATTCTTTGTAATTTTTCGAACACCTTTGGATTTTGACGGTTATTCGTGTGGTTTGAAGATTGAGATTTTGACGCTAATATGACATACAAGGGGAGGTGGTTGCCACCCCCCTTAAGGTTTTTCTCCCATATTTTCCAGACCATTTAAGATTAGCACATGCCGTTTTCCTGTTCGTTTATCCTTGAGACACATTTTGGTAAAGTTTGGCGAGAACCGGTTGCCATGGTAAAGAGATGATGTCATAAGTAACATGTGGTCAAGCTATTTTTGAATAAAAATGCGTGTTTTCAGTGATAAAACATATAAAATGCTACCAAAAGCATCAAAATGTTTAATTTTATGTTATTTTGCCACTCTAGCAAACAATATTTGCAATTTCGGCATTTTCCCGAAAATTATGAAATTTTAGTAAAATCCAAGATGGCAGCCATCTTCAAGTTGGTGGCCATTTTGGATGACGTCACGGACCTCCAGCAGTGCCACACCCTATTATGTAGAGCACATTGCAGGCTATCTATTAGATGTAAAATATTTCCGAAATATTGCAACATTGCAAAAACCTAAGGGGCAACCCCCCGCCCACTCCCCCTTGTACCACGGTGGGGGTATAAGATTGCGTGTACGTCCGAGGGTTAATATATTGCATTACATTTATTGTCTTTAGTTTACATTTTGGCTATCTCTATTAGAAAGCAATTCATCAGCGAAAATTTAGCAGCTGTTTTTCAATGCATAGTTAGATACTTTCGATACAAAATTAATGAAGGTTGCTAAGGTCAGCCTTGCAGTAACAATTTAGGGTAACCCATGATTGAGAATTGAAGGCTTAATTTTGTCTATCTGTTTCCGATAAGGATTTTAAGCGATTGCTTAGTGAAAATTATAAGTTGTCTGTTTGTGTGAGTTCTAATTTTTATTTACGTGTTAGTTTTGTCTGCTTACCAGTACTGAAGTTTTAAAGCACTTATTGTAAATGAAAATCAAATGTCATTTGTATGTTTTCTTTTTCACTTTAATTTCAAAAGTTTCAAGATAATAGGCCATTTCCGAGTTGTCTTTAGCCTCTCTATCAAAGCGAGGCTAGGTGCGAAACCTTTCAAATGAAAATGAGTTTTCATTCGCATGCAAATAAGTTTTATCAATTTCTCTGGCAGTGAATCCTAAATAAGGCTATTTTTCCATTACCCCGAAACATAAGAGTTTACATATTTCAAACAATTTCCACCTAAACGCAAAGGCAATGCCACTTGTTTACTCTTTAAATTGTTTCTTTTCATTTTATAACATTACTGTAATTTCAATTTCTGTTAGATTTTTATCATTATATAATTGATCAGTTTTCAGTTATTCGTTTACAGTAAGGTGCTAGCCTCTACGGTTGCAAAAACATTTATTTTATTGAAAAAGCAGGCCAGTTTTTAATACTCAGTGGAAATCATAGATTAATCTTTCGAAAGAAGTGGATGTTCCTGAAAAGTGACACCATTATTGATATTGCCCTTTTAAAGCACTGACATAAGCTGCTGTCCCTCCATATAATTAAAAGCATCATGGGTACTCCCAGGCCATTTTGCCACGACATTTAATATCAGTATCTATTCTGCGTCGCTCACTACTTGAGTACATGTAGAGTGATGGCTGTTTCTTTTCACGAATGAAGGTTATTCCTCTTTTGGAGCCTTGATCAGCATGTGAGTGTAGTCTATTGCAAATAAGACATTTGTAAATCCTATTTTTTCTTAAGGTGGCTCAACTGGATTTTTTTGGGGCGATACCCCCAAGTTTGAGCATCAACTACGACGCCATTAACAATGCTATGGAAAAACGGTCACCATAGCTGTGTTAGATAAAGATGAAAATTTGTTAAGACCAGTTTTATATTAACATCGGAGTTGCCATAGCAACGTAATGACGCCATGACGTTTTTACTTTCCGTCCTATTTCTTGGCACCAGGGCACCTTTGTACGTCCGAGGGTTACATGTAAGTTAGGAGGTCTTTGTGAAATGTCTTAAAAATTTAGGAGGTCCCAAGTTAAGGATAAACGTTAAGACATGTTTTACAATAGGAGGATTCGCGAATACTAGCTATCTCCTAAGTTATATCTTAGGAGGCTATTAGTACTTAGGATGCCTTCGTGACGGCCCCTGGCGGCCCTTGGCCTGTATCAAAATCTAGACGATGGAGGAATACACATGACTGACATCAACCCTATGTTCAAAGCCAAAATGTCTGACTCCTTTACAAATGCTTCTTTATCAGTAGGGATATTGTCTTTCTTCTGAATGACACTGCACAGATCATTTTAGGTGAGGCTAGCTCAAGAGACTTACTTAATGAAAACCCACACAGAGAACCAAACCGGTCCCAAACCGGTCCCAAACCGGTCCCAAACCGGTCCCAAACCGGTCCCAAACCGGTCCCAAACCGGTCCCAAACCGGTCCCAAACCGGTCCCAAACCGGTCCCAAACGATGGAGTAAAAATATTTCTTTAAGTGAAGAGTCATGGCCGGAGTAAAATTTTTATGTCACTGAGACAGGTCTGCAAGGGAGTTAGGCTAAAAGAGTTTCAATTAAAATATGTACATAGAACCGTAGTAAGTATTGGGGATTTAATTGACAGTTATAATTTCTTAATTTAATCTTAATTTCATCTTAATTTCTTAATTTCTTAATTTTGTTAATTTCATTTTCCTTAATTTCAATAAAGTTAAGGTCAGGAACACTTTCTCAGTGGATATTTAAGGCCATTTTGTCTGTTTACCATTTTTGCTGATAGATTTTCTTTGTTTTTTTATTTTATTTTATTTGTTTGTCGGTGTGAAATTAGAAGTTCACTATATTTTGTTTTAGTGTAGATCTTGTCACAAGTCACTTTTCTGTTAGGCATTTTCTTTGTTTTGTTTTGTTTTGTTTTGTTTTGTTTTGTTTTGTTTTGTTTTACCTTGACCTTGACCTTGATAATGGCTGTTTGTCAAGTTTTTGGTAAGGGGCTTAAGACTACGAATCGATTCGATTGATTTTTGGAAATTGTACGTAGTTCATTTGTCCGTTTCGGTTTTTTTTATTTGTCAGTTATCAATAATTAAGGCCATTTTCAATTCGTTTCGAGAGTTTTCAATAAGCAGGGGGTTTTAATTAAAAAAAATTCGTTTATATTTCTTTTTTCTGTTTCCTAGAGATTTTGCTTGTCAGATTGCAATGTGAAATTAGAAGGCCAGGTTAAAAAATTTAATAAAATGTAATAAAATAAAATATTAATCTTTTATTAGGAAACTTTCAATCACAATTATGTGGTTTACAGTAATGGGTTTAAAGCTATGAATAGACTACTTAGTGGAAATAGTGGTTCATTTTGTCAGTTCTAATTTTTTCTTTTTAATGTCAGCTTTTAGCAAGGTTTTGAAATTCACTCGTAGTAAAAATCGACAAGAATAATCACAATCACAATGAAACCCATTCTTGAAAATGATGCACTGTGAGCAATTCAGTTTTTTCTTATCTGTTATCAATAGGTGAATGTTTGTCTACAATTATTGCCTCATCAGCATATGCATGCGAGTCTGATTCTCTAATTGATTTAAAAAAAGTCAACTCTGAGTATCGAAAGGGTATAACACAATTAGCTTTCCCTGGACATTTGAGCGCGACATACTAGATACTCTTCGTGTTGTGCTGTTTAAAAGCTCAAACTTCTACAAGAATGTATGGCTCATTGGCGCTTTTGCTACCCAACAATTTTGCAGTTGATAGCTGATATTTCGTTAAACATGACATGCAAAAGAGCTAAAAATTGCATAGATTACTAACTAAAGTCAATTTATATTAAGCATGGTGCTTCTCTACGTATAAAATGTAAACAATGACGTCAGCAAAAATTCCTCTATAAAGGTTTCAAGTTCAATCCTGAATTTTTTTTAACTGCTTAATTATACGTTGCCAGCATTGAATTTCTGCGAAGATAATCAGTTTAACTCCAAAGTTTTAAGGCTGCGAGCTGGCACTAAATCAGTTTAGTTTCGAGTTTTCACTTTTCGTAAATAGTAAACAAGATTTCTCAGTGTAAATATTAGGCCGTTGCTTGGTTTGCAATAAGTATTGTCATGTTGATTGGGGGTCATTTCGTTTCTGTCTCATGTTGGCTTGACGGTTATCAGCTTTCTCTGTTAGGGATTTTGGTTATTAACGATCAGCAATAGTTTTCATTGACTTTCTGCCGATAAATGTTCTGCATTTTGCGTTCAAGCACGTTTGTTATATCTGTGTTGCACTGTATTAGTACTTCAGGCGTGGGTAAACATGAATTTGAAGAGCTTTAAAGAATAGAAAGAAAATGATTTTTGGAACACCAACAGACAGTTGATACCCACGCAAGAGTACCCCAAGTTGCTAGTGGACCAGTTTGGTGTCCGCCTATTAATTATTAACTACAAATTTTATTTTTAAAACTTCACTAAATCTTCAATATTTCTTAATTTTACAAATCCTTTGAGAAAAACTATTTCCTCCCAAAAATTTACAAAACACCCCATAACATAGATTCATGAGATATTTCCATTAAAGCCATGTCAAGTGGCGTTCATGTCTACCCCCGCCTTAAAGGCAATTAGCACGGTGCAAAGTTTGCTTACAACATACATTTTTATGCTGCATTTACAAAGCAAAGTGCCGAAATCGTAGGTATTTCTGATCGATTTACGATTGTTTGAAAGTATAAAAATCAATGTTTCCAAAACCACGAAAGCTTTTCGTGTTGTTTGAAGCAGTCAAAAGCAATTTCAGTGTACCGTGAACTTGTCATGGACAAACACTCAATTTATAGCTCAGAAAACAACTAGACCTGTTTGCTTTTGGAAACTTTAACTATTTAGTAAAATTCTTTCAGTCAGTAATATTTAAGTGCTTATTAAAAAGTTTATTTTGCATGTGTAATGTTTTTCCATGGTAAACGCTGTTCAAATTTCTAAAATTTTCCCGCCAAAAGACTTAGAAAAAATACGGGCGCCCAAAATACGCATGCGCCGTTTTTTTTAAAAATTTGCAAAGCTACTTTTCAATATTCAGTGATGTACTGTATTTTATTAATATTTAATAAATAATTAGAAGTCAACAACAATAAAAGAGTTATTTCAGTTTTATTGTATTCTTTATTCTCTCTTATTTATATTGTCAATAAGTTAAGTAATGTATATATAAATAATTAGAAGTCAACAACAATAAAAAACTTCTTTCAGTTTTATTGTATTCTTTATTCTATTTTTCTTATTCAATAACTTAATTAATTAAGTAAAAATCGTTTAACTAATTAAAAGGTGTGACAAAATTTTTCTTCCTATATATACTAAGTCTTTTGGCGGGAAAATTGGGAAAAATTTGCACAGCGTTTCCCCTGGTAACAATTTTGGCAAAAACTTAAACGGGGCAACCCGAAAAAAATTCAAGGAATGCAACTTTAAATTTAAACCCGCCAAAATAGTATACAGCACCTCGTGAAAAAGCTTTGTAACGAACCTTACGATTTAACGATGGTTTTCACAAACGGCACAAATATAAGAAAGAGAACATACTTGTTCTTCTTATGTTGTCGTCATTAGGAATTAAGACGAAATAAACATAATCGCAAGAAAAATGACCAAGTTCTTTTCCTTGTGCCTATGCTTATGCCGTTTAATTCCTACGAAGGCAGCATAAGAAGAACAAGTGTGTTCATTCTTCATATGTTTGTACTAATATTTCTGTCGCCAGTGAAAACCACCCTTAAATCTTCAAAATTCGTGCACGAGATAGTGTATACATGAAGGATATTAAAAGAAACATGGCAACCTATTAAAAGAATTCGTGAAATTGTTTGTATACTAGATGAAACGTTTTGGATAACGAAAATCAAAGCTAAAGTTTTCTTATTGTATTTTTAATAATTTTTGCTTCTGAATTCATTCGATACTGGACATTTTTCGATTTTTCATAGCTTGCCATATTGCTTTTAATAACAAGACCTTTAGCTGTTGGCCAGTTTCCTTTGTAGCACAGAAAAATGACAGAAAGTACTTCGTTTTACTAAGTTTGGAGCAAGTGAAATAATTTAGAGTATTCAACAAACAATTGCTTGGCTCCTTTTTCTTCCTAGAGATCTTGTTGTGCACGAAGCCAATTTATCAAAATCTTTTTCTTAATTACTATTTGCAAAATTTGGAGCAAATGAAATAATTTAGAGTATTCATGAAACAATTGCTTGGCCCAATTTTTCAAAATAATAAACGTTTGCTAAGTTTGGAGCAAGTCATAATTTAGAACATTCAACAGATAATTGCTTGGCTCCATTTTCTTCCTAGAGATATTGCTGTGCACAAGACCAATTTATCAAAATCAAAGTAAAATGTTTCATTCTGTGCTACATCGAATGCCAACAGAAAAACGTCTTTTCCTCCACTTAAAAACTAAATTTAAGAAAGCCCATTTATAATACCCAATGTCTGGTTTTACATTTCACCCTAAGCACGTTTCTTTTATTCAATTAAAATTTATTATAGAAACAAACATAAATGGCCTGAATTGAATCAAATCAAGGGGTTATACAGACCAAAGTAGACATAATTCGCCTTTTCATAATATCGGTTCTGTATCTCTTGTCCAAATTGAGGTAAGTGGATGTCTACTAAAATATCCGGCAGCATCAAAACAACAGAAAATTCTCCTATAGACTTAAAAAAAGAATTTACATGAATCTCATAAGTTAACGCCAAGTTATTGTTTCTAAGAAATTTTTCGACTAAATTAATATTTTGCTCAGTATTTTAATACGTCCAACTTGTTCAAACAAACAATTCACAAATTGAGATCATAGGAAAAGATGTGCCAGTAGATTGAAGAGTCAGCGGTTGCCATTTCACGTTTCATTTTGCTAAAAACCTTGCTTAAATGGTTTGAAAAATGACTTTGAAGGATAAACGAAATTTAAAAACCCGAAACATTTTTTTCCGAGAATTTGAATTGAGTTACAAAGTAAAAACAGGTTAACTAAATTGTTAATGATTTTCTTTGAAATGTTTTTGCAGTTGACTTCTGTTGTTGTTCTTTCTCGAAGGGTAGTTTTTGGTTTGTATTTTCCTTTGGTCTGTATAACAGGTCTAAATTGTAGTTCTAAAAAAGTCTCAGTGTTGACTGACGTTTCGACAACCTGAGCGGAAGTAATCTTTAGAGCCATGTAAATTGTAAGCTGTCATTTGTCAGTTTTGCCGTGATGTCATTGGCTGTTGAGACTCAAATTCGTGATTGGTGCATTTCGATCCGTGCCTTAATGGTGTAATATTTGTCCGTGTACTCAGTGTTTGTCTGTTCTGTTGAAAATACGATTGTAGGCCGCAGGTAGCTGTTGGCATCGGTTCAGTGGTGCTTGTTCTAACTTAGTAGTCCGTACTGTAGGTAACGCATTCGACAAATCCCAGTCAATTCTGTGATTAGTGTTTAAATGGTGTTCAGCCAGTACGGTGCAGCATTTGATCTTGTATATCGCTCCTTGTCCGTCTCTAGGTTCGTCTTTGTCTTTAACATTTGTTGGTTGTTGTCGTCAAGTAGTACTTTACAATTCGCATGACTCTGAAGATGATTTCCGTTCAGGTTGTCAAAACGTCAGTCATTGTCAACAAAAACAGTTTTTTTCAGAACTACACTAACCCAGACGATCACACTCGACAGACTATTGATACTACTGGGTTTAATTAACAAGGTCTATATTGATAATCGAAAACACCAGACATCAGGGCTTTATAAACTAGGCTCCTAAACATACGTACGATCTACAAGAGAACAAAGGCACTCAAACTCAGGAAAAAGCTGCCTAATAATTTTTTAGCATGCATGGGCGACTGAGAATAATTTTCCGTGCATTCAAAAAAAAAGTGAAGAAAAGTGAAAAAAAAAAAGAAAGAAAGAAAACAACTTGCCAAGGCCTTTGTTCTCTCGTCATCAGTTGATGTATGGAACGTGTGAATAATTGTAAGGAGCACTGACAGGACACAACAGACTTTGGTTAAAATGAAAATTAATTGAATAAAATTTGCACTCTAAATTAACTGAAATATGTTTTTAAAAGGAAAGTTATTTTATAACAGCCAATTTCATTCTAGCGATAGATCGAATTGTATGCACGAGCCCAATTATCAAGGAAATCTTTTTTTTAAAGTGTATATGACAGCGATCTTTTTATTTGCTTGATCGAATCTACATGATGTTCTGATAAGAAAATGGAAAAAAATTTTCGATATCGAATTTTCTTCTCTGCGTTCTAGCCGTCTAAAAACGTGAAATTTCACTTCCGGTGTGTTACAAAACCGCGCAAGAAGAAAGACTGAAAAAAAGGAATGCCGGTGTCAAGGTTTCTCAGTTCCTCACATTTTTTGATGCGCCCTGAAGAAGAAACATGGTTCTATGTTGTCTATGGTTGTAGCAACACGCACCAAAAAACGGAGGAACTGAGAAATCGCGACAATGGCATTCTTGTATTGACGTCACAGCGGACTATTTCCAGTCTTTCTTCTTGCGCGGTTTTGTAACACGCCGGAAGTGAAATTTCACGTTTTTAGACGGCCAAAACGCGGAGAAGGAAAATCGATATCGAATTTGTTTTTTTTTTTCATTTTCTTATCAGAACATCATGTAGATTCGATCAAGCAAATAAAAAAATCACTGTCATATACACTTTAAATAATCGTTTACTGGACTTCTCCTGCACTGTACATTCGCGTGTATGGGAAACCTTTGCGGATTTTGATTTATAAATAAACTAAGTTTAGAGAAAGTGATTCATTTTTTAACACAATTCCAGACGTTGATTACATTGAAAAATGATTGAATAAATAATTGCCCTTCTAAATTAACTGAAATGTTTCTTGATTCTGAAAAACTCGCGAATTTGTGGAAAAAATTCAAACTTTCATTTTGAGCTTTTAGTTCATAGCCGAATCGTACTTCGTTTCAAGGTGCAAAATTACTGAGGAAAATACGAAATAATATTTGAAAAAGAAAGTTCTTTTATTATATCAAACAATTTGATCAACTAATTTAGCGTGTACTGACAAAGACGTTTTCGAACTGTCAGTGCCACGTTAAGATAAAATAATTTTGGAAAGGAAAGTTATTTTGTGTGACCATGGAAACCAATAATTTGACTTGTCCAAATTAGGAGTTTGCAGTTGATAAACTGTCAGTGCCACCTTAAAAATACAAACACCTACCACATCAACTGAAGTTATAACTGTAACGTTTATACCTACACGCTAAGCGATCGACAAAACAAAATCGTATTTCCGTTTTTAGTGAAGTTTTGCAAGTTATTTTTTTACATTTTGACATTTGTTTGGCATAAAGAAATGTTCACCGGAACAAAAAAAAAGCCGTCAACTGAATCTTCAAATTATCAACTGTATAAATCAAACGATCGCTCAACGTCCAAATGGTGGCTGGGATTAAAATTGTCAGAAGATATTTAACTAAGACCTATGCTGATTTGACGGTTCAGACAATTACACCAGCCAGTACGCGATTCAGCAAAATTGATACTTATAGAACTTTTATATCCTCCAGGTATTCAATCCGCTCTTCCTCTGAATCAAAACATTCGATACTAATACAAACTAAAGTATTTGCCCATGTTCAGCCACCATTTGTACATAAAAATAAATGAACAAACAAAGTTCTTATCTTTGATGAGATTCCTCCTAATTTGTCAATTCCATAGTTTGTCCCCTTGAATTGTTTCTTCATCCCCCCATTTTCCTGACGTTGATACTCTTTCAAGTTCCTGAAAATATAAATGAACAATTGATAAGATAAAATGTTCAAGTTTTGTTATTTTACAGACGACTAAGGTTGTATTTTAGGTGCATGAGACGTGGTTTTCATCAACAGTTGATGGTATACAATGAAAGAATAAACGATTTCTAACAGGAATTTCAAAATATTTTTTCAACATTTGTTTCAAGGACCTTTTAGAAAGACGAACGCAATACCAAACCGCAGGGACGCCGTAAGACGAAGAGAAGCTCCACGCACGTGCATGTTTACTAATTCATCGAGCAAAATTTTGTGCTCTTTTACTGAACAAATGTAATTTCTCTGCGAAGCGACTCTTACCTTCGGTTGGAGTTGTGGGGCGACTTTTTCCTTGGCGGTAAGTCTTTCCGGAGTCTTCCAAGTTACCTCTAGCGCACCAAAACATTTTACAACTTGCAAGACATCGTTACACGAACACGGCCTGCTTGACTTGCGGCGAGGGCGACGATATTTTCATGAATATTGATTAGAAACTTGGGCCAATCGCCTGGCGACAAGTACGTCAAAGATTTTGGGGTGAACAACGTTTGCACGCTTTAATTTTCAGTAATGAAAGTACAAAAAAAACAACAAAGAAAAGCATGTGATAACAAAGGTTGCATATGTTTCTTAAATAAGGAGGTACCTACCAATGTTTTAAACTGTGAGAGAAGCAATGCACCTTTAGTCGAATTAACCTAGCGCGTTTCATTTTGTAATCGGGAGGGGTGGTTTTGATTAATCCTCGGGCATACGAGGAACGGGGCTGGATGCCACCCTTCTCTTTTTTTTTTTTCTTTAACAGCTTTTAATTTAGGATGCAATTTTTTTTCTTGTACGACACGTGTGGCCATGACAACCAATCTTTAACAGGCATGCCGTCTGAAATGTTGAGTTTCAGTTGCTATAGACTACGAGCAGTCTCTCTTTCCCAGCTTAGTCCGTCGAGCGAGAAACGAAAAAACATTAGCGAGCGGAAAATGGCCGCGCGAAACTGGGGGCGAGGCAGGCGCGCCCCCAGTTTCGCGCGGCCCTTATCCGTTCGCTAATGTTTTTTCGTTTCTCGCTCGACGGACTAAGCTGGGAAAGAGAGACTGCTCGTAGTCTACAGTTGCTATTAAATTCGTTTCTTGTGGTAAGTTTCTTTGGTATCTGCACTTTTCCACTCTATTGATTTTAACTTAATTTTGGATCATGCAAATTGAGCTGTTTTTTCTGGAAATCAAAATACCCAGCATAGCGGATTCCATGTCGGGTATACAAAAAAAAATGTCGTCATATGACGTCATCATCAACGCATGCGAATTTATCCTCTAAAGTATACAATGGGCTACATATTTTAAAGATAAGACGAGCCGGGTTAAGACATCGTAACACAGAAACAACTCAAGTGGTCAAAAGGTGGAGTTTAAGAGGACATGTACACTCGCTACTCTCAGGCTCGGAGAGATAGAGAGAGCCTAAGGTAATTAATTTTTTCTTTTAGGTGAATTTTTCCCTGCCCTTCGATTCCCTTCATAAATAATGACCAGGGGCCGGATTCACGAAACCCTCCTAAGTTAAGACATATCCTAAGTATTGTTTCTTAAGCCTGGTTTCCATATCATCGCAACGATCGACGATCGTTGCGATTCTTGCGATCCTTGCGATCTTATGGAAACCAAAACGTTGCGATCCTTGCGATCCTTACGATTGCGATCGCAGAGATAGAAAAATTTCTATCTCTGCGATCGCAATCGCAAGGATCGCAACGATTTGGTTTCCATATGATCGCAAGGGTCGCAAGAATCGCAGCGATCGTCGATCGCTGCGATCGTTGCGATTATATGGAAACTACGTGAATCCGGCCCCAGTTCCTTACGCTGTTACTCAATGTCAGTTTGGATAATTATTTGAATATTTTTTGAACTGAATAATTAAAAAAGAAAAGAAGAGTCAGGTCGATCCAGAAATTTCATCCTATTAGTGACTCTCACAAATCCTACATGTTACCCATTTACGCGAATGAAAAAAGGAAAAATATGTGTATTCCTCGTTCTAAAAGCGTGCTGGGCGAACGGTATATAGAGAATATGCATTTTCCGCGCACCGGTCGGATGCTCTAACCACTGAGCTACAAGAGACTTGTGGCTACGGGAGACTCGTGGCGAACAAGGCCATATACTAAAGTATTGTAGAAACGGAGCAAATCCCCTCTGAATATTGAAACAATAGAAATTTGTTAATGAGCAAAAGTCAGCCATTTTTTTCAAAAATCCAAGAGTACCCCTGTTAGCTCATTAACCATTTTCTATTGTTTCAATATTCATGCCTTTATTCCCAAACGTTCTTTGGGATTTGACTGCCAATTTATGCGTGGCCTGGCTAAACTATGCAACATTGTTTCCTATAATGTTTGCGGGGTGGCTAAACATATGATGCCCGATTTAGGGTGTTAGCTCTATTGTACATTGTACACATTCATTGTATTAGGTAAAATTATGTATTCTAATATATTCTATGGTATTGTATTCTATTGTATTGTCGTTCTTTTGTGCTCTAATATTCTATTGTTTTAACAAAAGAATAAGTGTTACCCCTAAATCGCGCATGGTATATGGCTAAATTAGCGGGAATCAAACAAAACGTTTTGCTGCCCCGGTGGCTAAACGAGAAAACATTGTTTCGGAAACAAAGGGCCACGCATGAGCATTGTTGTACGCTCGCCGTTGCTAGGAAACGTTCTTAATGAGCAGCACTGGAAACTAGTCAACATTGCTTTCATGGTGGCTAAACTGGGAAACATGTTTCGGAAGCAAAGTTTAGTTTAGCAAGGCCTTTAAGGCCTGGTTAAACTAGGAAACATTGTTGCAGAAACAGTGTTGCGGAGGCAAATGTTTCCCAGTTTAGCCGCGCGGGAAACATGTTGCGGAAACAAATTTTGCTGCTCGGAAAGAAGAAAATGTTTTTGCCTCAGGTCAAAAACATTTTTGCTTCCCGGACACAAATTTTACTTCCGAAACATGTTTCCCAGTTTAGCCACCATGAAAGCAATGTTGACTAGTTTCCAGTGCTGCTCATTAAAAATGTTTCCTAGCAACGGCGAGCGGACCGGCGAACGTACAACAATGCGTATGCGTGATCCTTTGTTTCCGAAACAATGTTTCCTCGTTTTGCCACCGGGGCAGCAAAACATTTTGTTTGCTTCCCGCTAATTTAGCCACCCGGAAACATTACAGGAAACAATGTTTCCGCAACAATGTTTTCTAGTTTAGCCAGGCCTTTAGAAATAGTGTGAGCATGTGATCATTCTGTGCAACTTTTAAGGCCATAACGCTTGTACAAACGGAGCAAATCCCCGTGGAATATTGAAACAACAGAAATTTGTTAATGACCAAAAATCTGGCATTTTTTCAAGAGGGCGCATTTTAGCTCTCATAAACCATTTTTTGTGTCAATATTCATGCGTTTATTCCCAAGCGTCCCTTGGGATTTGACTGCTAATTATATTCGATATATACTCTGTCAACATTTCGCCTACACTTTACAGACTATTGGACATTTTTTTAACTGATTGGCACTCGGTCAATGGTTGGTCAACATATCCACCGAGATAAAAGGTTGGAAGGTTGATACATCGACCGAGTGTCGGTGGATATGTTGATCGACACTCGACCGAGTATTGCTGGATTATCAGTCGACATATCCACGAATATATCAACTGAGACCACCAAAAGTAAACATGATTCGTTTACCCTGCGTAGTTGCGAGCTTGGCATAGGCTACACTAAAACAAGTTTTAAAAGAGAAACCACATCCATCCATTTTTTTAAGTTCAGTTGTATTTATTCCTCTTTTTCCAGAAAGAACATACATTGTACGTGATGAACATATTTTAATGTCCTTCAGTCTAAGGGCACTTACCATTTTTCAGAACTGGCCGTCACCTAAGCTGGTGGACAGAATGCACCTTTTGAAGATTTGTTCCAACGGTGCATAGTGTTTACAGACTGACCGATCTGGCTCATCATTTCTGATAAATATTGACACAACACATACGAATTGGCCGGTTCGGCCAGCCTGCCAGTTCTCAAAAATGGTAAGTGCCCTTAGACCTAGAGAAATATTTCTTCATGTACACTTTTGTTACTTCATACAGGCATTTTGAAAGTTTGTGGTGCTTTTGATTACAGGACTGATGGTCAAATTTTTCTCCATGTCTGACTGGTATTATTTCAACAAGTCATCATCACTTTTCTCGTCTTTTGTTATGTTAAAGTGTCTGACTAGGTTATGTTTTTTGAGGTGATTCTTCTCTTTACAATCTTCTAAAATCATGTGCCCCAAGATTCGAATTCCTAGGCACATGTGAAGTGCTGTAGTTTACTAGACTTACTAGTTTATCATTAGCTGTTGTAACATAGAGCAGTTTTCAAATGAGTGTCGTAAAACCAAAACCAAAGTAATTACTCTGACCAATCACAGCAGTCGTAAACAATCCAATGAACCAATTAGAGCTCGAAGCAATTACATGTCGGCGGTGCCAAGCGCGGGAAAACGCGTTCGAGCAAGTCACGATTGGTTTTGGTTTTATTTCTGATTGGTCGAGAAAGTGGCACAAGATGTTTTAGCCAATCACAAAGCGTAGCAATGAAAAACCAAAGCAATTGTGTAATTACTTTCCACACTCAATTGAAAACTGCTCTAATCATCTGAAAAAACCTGACCTAGCCGAAGCTGATACTTTTTTACAGCTGAGAGCAAACAGAAGAGCTAATATACACCATGTGCTATAAGAATCTTCTACTTGGCAGAAGTAATAATTCCAGAAACGCCTATAAAGGAACAAGAAAAACAAACATGAGCATCCACAAATACTACCAAGCTTGTTGAAAAGTGTGGCAATATAAAGTCAGAAGAATAAACTACCCGATCACTAAGGGATAGCCTGTCAAGTTGGGTATCAAAGTCAAAATCATTTAAATCTACTTTGAGCGAAAGTTTTGTGGGTGCTTCAGCAGTGGCGGATTCAGACTCCATCACTGTGGGGGGGGGGGGGGATGAGTAGGGGGTAGTGGGTGGGTGGGTGGGGGGCAGTGGGTGGGGAGGGGAGTGGGTAGGGGGGGGAGGGGGAATGTTAGAGACTGAAAGACTGTTCAGGAGAAGCTTCGTTGAAAATTTCATTTAGGTCTCCTAAGAGTTTTGGTTCATCTTCACCCTTTAACTCCTGCTAGTGATCAAAAGCAAAATTAAAAAGAGAACAAAACTCCATTTTTTTTAATATAGAAAAACTAACAGTGTCATAAAAAGGACTGCTCTGTAGCTTTTAGCAATGGTGATTTGGCATTTCCTCCACAAACTCATAAGTGAGAACTGCCTTATACAGCATAATAAACAGTACAAGAAAAACGTACTTACTAACATTTACAGACTCAAACGTTAAAAATACAACGTGATCATCTTGACAGTGTAAATACATGTACTATTGATCCCGTATGTCCTTTTAAATGCCTTGAAAATCAGCCCGCTTTACGCACCGTTGGTTTCACTCCACGATTTGAAAAAAGTTCATCACATGATCAAAATTCTGTTGACCGCAAGTCGACAACATGATGTCCATGATCGGTTATGTCAAACCGCGGAGTGTAACCAACGGTGTGTGAAGCAGGCTGATTTTCAAGGCATTTGAAAGGACGTGTGGGATCAATAGTAATACCATAAGGCTAAATTAGACAATAATAATTTGGGCAAATTGAGAAATGTATGTTGTCTCCACTCACTCTCAAAATCGATTTTCTCTGCAATATTTTTGGACTTGATGTGTGCTTCTTGGTTGCAAACAAATACTCTTCCATCTTCCTTGAGTGTCCAGTTCTGTTCTTTGATCCAGTTATCAAGTTCTTCCCCTACGAATGTGAATGACAACAGTCAGGGCATGAGACAAATTTTGTCCTTGAAATTGAATAGGTAATTCAGTTGTGCTTTACACAACCATCACAGACAATCTGGTTGCCCAAAATCCAAAAGAGCTTGTCCAAAAATAAAGTTGCAAAATATTGCAGGGCAGTGGGAGGGAAGTGAAAGGGAAGTGCATAAAGGCCTGTTTACATTGGCGATTTTGTTTGCAATTTTTGTCGCACTTGTCGATGCAATTTTTGTCCTACGCAAGTTGCATCTTCAAATCGCATGTGTAAACGGGCGGCCATTTCAGTGCGATTCGGACGCGATTTATCGCGGGATGTCACAGAGGTTTTAAACATGTTCGAAACCTGATGCAACTTGGCAGCAATTTTTGGTAAATCACAGCAAATCAAAGCAAATGTCCCACCCAAATCGCACAGGAAATCACCGCTTGTTTACACTTGCGACAAAAGTTGCATTGAAGAGTGTGACAAAAATAGCATCAAAAATCACATGTAAACGGGCCTTAAGGCTCAACTTTATTATTATATTTTTTACATCTCTAGTGTTTTTTGGTAGTTCTGATCAACATCTTGAAAAAAAATTATTTTCCATTGGTGATTTAGGGTCAAGGTTTACATTCTGTTGTTCTCATTTTTAACCTAAATGTATAAATAAATATGTGTACAACATACCTTGGAGCCCTCCTAGAAGTTCTGATATAAGGCTTTTGTCCAGTGTTTGATAAGTTATTCCTATGACATAGCTCACATCTGTAAAAAAAATAACATCAACAAACAAGAAATCAGAAATATGAATCTGTACTTCATATGTAACACAGCTGGTGATATTTTTTCCTTTGACATTGTGTGGTTTAACTTTTTACTCACATTTTCTTATTGCATCATGAAATCCTACAATACCATCCAGAAGGGAACTTTCTTCCTCTAGGTATTTCTGAGAAAGAAATAAGTGAAAATAAAAACTGTAAAATAACAATGTACATTGTACTCCTACCTTTGTAATGGTAGGTAAGTAGGGGCAGATACGGGGAGGGGGGGGGGGGGGTTGGGCAGCCACCCCCCTTTCGACTTTCAGTTTTAACAGTTTTCATTTTAATGGCACCAATGAAAAATTTTAGACTTTATAGGCATAAACCCATAGACACCCCACATAAAAAATCCTGAATCCACCACTGGTAAGGTGTAACTGTGGTACTTTGTCTGTGGGGAAACATGAGAATTTGGTTTTATGGGTGTTTCTTGGTGTTGCGGAAGCCATTGTTGGTTAGCTTTTGTGTTGTGGTGTAGGTATTGTTAAGTGTCTTTTGAATCTTTTGTTTTACGTCATTTGGTGATCACACCATCCGCAACACCAAGAAACTACCAGTTTTATCAACTGCATTAATAAGATAAATTTGCTACCGTAAAAGAAGAGATTCAAAAGCTTACATTTTGAGCGCTAGCCTTTCATCAGAGTAAATTGCTTTGGCAAAGAGCCAGCACTCAAACCACAGCTTTTAAATCTCTTTACTGTGGCGAATTTACTCAAAACATCAGCTTTTGAATCTCTCTATGGTAGCCAATTCACCTAATGTTATCAACTCGGTTGATATAATTAAATTTTAGAAATTCAAACACAGGACACAATGTGGACAGGGCTCTGTAAGATAAAAAAAAAAATGTAACAGTATTACTCATCCCCAATGATGTCATATGAAATAAAGAAATACCCCTGACTGATAAAAAATTGGGTTGTTTCGTAAAGGCTGGGTTCATGACAATGCGTTTGTATGGCAAACTGGGTTCATGGCAACAAGATAGTGTGGCTATTTCCTTACAATCTTTTATTGTGTAGAATATAATAAAAATAACAATAAATTATTGACTGCACATCGTACCCAAGCTTCCAGAAAGTTACATGTTTCCAACAGCTCAGCAAGTTTGATAACACGGCCTATGGCTGGATCTTGTTGCTAAAAATATTGTTAAGGATGTTGGATGTGCAGTTGACTCTCTCATAAACAACAATCCTTGCCTTGGGACCAGGTAAGCTCATCCTTTACAGGAGACGTTCGTTTGAGAGATTTTAAAATTCAGAGGCTAAAGAGAGTACGTTGTCCTGGCTGATATATCATGTTTTCATGTATGGACAAGAGCTTGCTTTAAGCTTGCTTTGCTATTACGCGCAAACCTGGGAACCACCTGTGAAAATGTTCCAGGTGCTACTCACAGATCTTCGATAACTTCGAAAGAGATTGAGTAGCCCATAACATTTCAAACTGTTGTAATACAGATTAATACATCTTACTTTGACTAAAAATTAGAAAAGAACATCTTACAAGTAATTTTGATTGACTTTGTTATTACTGTAGGCATTCTCTTCTACAGTAACAGTGAAATGAAACGAAAGTAGACAGCCGAGGATGGGCAAGTAGCCGGCTGTTTTGGCCGGCTACTGGCCCTTAATGACAGCACTGAGGATTACAAGGATGAAAGCAGATTACAGTTCATCAATTTTGATTTAGTGACAGGCGGTCAAGAAATTTAAGTTTCCATTCTGGTGGAATTTTGGGTTCTTTAATCATTATTTTGTCTTTTTACATGTAGTTCATACTTCTATGCGTTCATCACTTGGCGATTTTTTCTTCCTATTTTAAGAAAATAAAGTAAGCTCCTGGCCATGATCATGAAAACACAATATTTCAGCCGGGAAACTGTCCCTTTAAATAGCCCTGAGCTAGCTACGATTTTCCACAAATTATGTTTATCTGTGAAGCAAAAACAGAGTTTTCTAAATGACTGGCCCCGGTTGTTCAAAAGGTGGTTTATCCACCGGATAAATCACTATCCAGTGGATAAGCATTAATATAAGTGATTTATCCGGTGGATAGTGCTATCCATCTTTTGAACAACTAGGACTTGGTCTTTACACAAAATGGCCATATATTCTTTGCAAAACTTTTAAAGGATACATTGGCATCATCGATGAGACATCTGCACATAATGAAGTCGGCATTTGGTAAAGTCATCAGAGCTTTAAGCAGAATCTGCATGGTGACTGTAGTTTGGTGATATGCAGGGTTAAACTGGTACCTAATGCCAACAAACAGCATAAGAAAAGCCATAATTACTGGTGAGTGGGGGGGGGGGGGGGGGGGGGGGGGGGGCATGTTGCATGGAATGTTATACGGTTTATCCAGCCCTTAACAGTGGCCACCTAGTCTTGGAAATACGAGACTAAGTGAAATTCCAGTTTTAGCTACGGTTTTTTTTTACTTTCTAGCCACTTTTTATCTTCTTTTATATTAATTTCGAATCTTCAAAAAAAAATTTTCACAGGTGGTTTCTTCAAGCTCGTCATGGCAATAAACAGGAAAACAATAATGACAGACATGTGAAAGTTAATTTTGCTAGAGTTAGACCCCTGTTGAGTGCAGTTTTTCTTTTGCATAAATAAACTATGCAATGCATGTTAAGAAATATTTGTCTATCATTATTCCCAAACTGGAACGGTCAAAACTGTCAAAAAACTGAGAAAAACTTACTGGACCTATATCAATGTTTAAATCCAAACAAATCCAAACAATCATGTGTTTAATCACAGAAAGTCTTTCCTTGCTATCCAAACAACTACACAACTGACAATTTATCATCATTTTTTGAATTATTAAAGTGTGTGCACACTGAAAAACAAGTTCAAATAGCATGCGCACAACAAACTTGAAGAAGGAAAGAAAGATTAAATGGCATTCATTAACAATAATTTCTTAAGTACTGTACTTTACAGGGCACGAAATTGTGCCTGATACAGTCGCCAATGCGCCCAAGTTTTCGTGCTGGCGACCAAGATTCAAAAGTTAGTCGCCAGAACCCTTTTCTTCATCCTACCTTTATGTATTGCACAATTAAATAAAGCTTGAAGGTGGGTAAATTGGTGCGAATGACGAGGTGTGCAGCAAAACCGTCACAAACTCTACGAAGTGAAACGTCAACATCCGCCATCTTGGATATTTCGGAGGCTACATTATATGTACATTCAAATGTCCCTTTTGCTAACAGTGTATATTGCGAGCTCAGTATATTATGCATCGCTCCGTCACTTCTAATTCTGCTCTCATTTATTTATGTCAATATTTTTTGTTTTCATTTTTGGAAAAAAGAATGGCTACTAACTTTTTGGACTTGGCGGCCACTTTGGAATATTTAGGAGCCAAATGTCTCCTTGAGAAAAAAGTTAATTTTGAGCCCTGCTTTATATATATACAACCATACTCACAACTTTAAAACTGCCAGATTTGCATCCAGGTCATATGCGTTATTATAAACCTAAAAAAGAGAAAAACCTCATTAATTTACAAGAATGCTGCTACATGTAAATATATTTAAATTATATACTGTAAAGCTGTAGTTTTAACATATTTGCTGCTGTGATTCAAACTGGTATATGACTACATGTATCTCCGTTTACACAAAATACAAGTGAGATACATTTTTTTCGCACCTCCCCCCCCCCCCCCCCCCCCCCCCCCCCCCCCCCCCTCCCCAAGGATGGCAGGTTTTTGCTAATGGGGGATTGGGGGATAGCATTTTTCTTCAAAGGAGCTGCTAAAATTTGGAATCGTCAGATCTTTTGTTCAAAGGTGTTGACACAAAAATCAACCCCTTGGATTTTTTCTTCAAATGGAGCCAGCAAAAAATTGAGGGGTCGAATTCCTGCCACCTTAAGCGGGGGAGGGTGTGGAAAAAATGGAAAATAATAAATACTATTGGTGCATCAGAATGCTCTTTAATTTGAGCACTAGAAATGATAAGCAATAATTTCATAAGCATATAATGTAACTTTTTACCCAATTATAGTTCACAGGAGTACAAAATGTGCATTAACTGGTTATTGTCAATAAATATTTATTTCAGCCATAAAATACCAATGACTAATACTGACAATTATGACTGAAATTTAGATAATTCTTAATTTAAAATATAGGGAGACCACCTTGTAAAAGCCCAAGAGGGTTTCTTTAGTCTTCCTCCCAAGCTTTTAATTTATAACATTTATCATCTGTACTTATTTGTATAACTTAACCCTTTTGCTCCCAGAGTCAATTATGGAGACATGCAGTGTAGTTCTAACTTTTGAGTCTGTGGACGAAATCCTATGGTGTGACCATTCAAATGAAACCTCATCAGCAGTACTTTTGCATGGTGCCATTTGTTTTTCAATATTTTACAAAATAAAATTTGTGATTTTTCTTGAATATTGATTTATGGCACTCTTGGGAGTTAAAGAGTTAATTTATAACTTTAATCATCTGCACTTATTTATATTACTTAATATGGGAAATAAATACAATCAATCAATCAACACTGGTGCTTACATTACCTTATTTGCTAGCAGTATTCAATAACCACTTGAATTTGTAGTATTTATTTTTGAGTTTTAATAGCAATGAAAACCCCAATGAAAATCATTTGTTATGACCCAGCTTTCCGCTTCTGTGAAACTGTTTACATTGGCCTACATCAGACTGTGTCCAGCGATCTTCACGGTAATTAAATAGCATGATATGTTCCTTGAAAATGAAATGGAGTGCATTTTTTTTTACTGTCTTGAAACTCAAAGTTCTTAACAGGAAACTCAAAGCACTCAACTCGAAACTCTAAGATTGAGTGACTATCAACTTACATTTGACCAGTACTGTATCTTAAAACTGTTTTATTATGGTTGACAAGTTTTATTCATACCTGAGTGTGAACATAACTTTCCAATGTTGTCAGATTTTCAGGATTGTATCTATAATAAATCAAATAATTTAAATTACTGCATTGTCTTGAATAATACCTTTTTTCTCACTCACCACTGGTGGGTGATAATTTAACGGGAGGAGGGGGGAGGGGGGAGGGGGAGGGGGGAGGGGGGAAGTGCAAGAAGGTCATTTGAGCAGACCATACCCACAAAAAGTGGGGGGAGGTATACCTAATTCAATAAAGGTTGCTTTGGCAATTGGTCATTGGTTATTGGGCATTGACATTTGGGCATACGGAACACAATGCAATGCTTTGCTTGAGTGACCGCCAAACAATAGCTTCCCAATGCCCAATTACCAATGACCAAAGCAACCTTTATTGAATTAGGTATATACAGTACTGTTATAATAGTGACGGAGAGGTTGCGAATGAGGCCAAATTGTTAGACCCATAGAATGTCCTCTTAGGCTAAAACCAGACCAAAATCAGGTCCAATGGCAAAGAATGTAACCCTCCAAAAGTCCCTTTTCTCTCTGCATAAAAAGGTGATGCTTTTTGCCGACCTAAACAAAATCCTCACCGAAATCTTTTACCCCTAACACTCACCACAAAATTTCTAACTCAAAAAGTATACAGAAAGGAAGTTGAACAATCATAGTTTGTTTCAATTTCAGAAATAAATTTGAATTTGCTAGCCTGGTCATTCCAAAATTTATTGACAAAGAAGAACAGTATTAAACAATATTTTTTCTTTGCTGATTCATCGTCTATTTTCAATATCAATTGATTTATTGATATATAGTTTTATTGATTATCACGGATTATCGATTTTATCGAACTCTACCAGTTATCAGAGTGGAATATTGTTGTACAATTGTATAACACGGATAAATTGTGAAGAGAAGAAAAACTTCATTTAAGCTTACGTTTCGCCCACGTGGATCGAGAAAAAAGACCATGTATTTCTTCAAAAAAGGGTTTGTAAATACTTGAAAGTTGCAGATCCCTTTGAATTATCACATAATATGATGTTTTATAAGTAAAAGAGTATGTATCAGCTTTTCTTACCGGTCTATTCCCTTCAAAAGTTGAGCCACTTTCTCCCTCATTTCATCCGCCATCTTGGATTGCTGATCACATTTTAAAACGGCCGTCCTGGGTACTAGCACCCTCGCTTCCATGCTACGCTACGGTCAATTTCTGTGACTCCAGTGACATTCCTCAGAAATAAAAGTTGTCCAACGATTAGCCTGCAGAACAGGCGTTATTTTTTTAAGCGTTTCAGGAGAACGCGGCAGGCGAGCGCAAAGCGCGAGGGGAGAAAAAAATAACGCCTGTCCGCACACCATTGTTTGTGCCCTTCCGCCACCATACACACCCCCAAATCACCAACCAATCATAACGCAAAACGGCCTATTTTGGCCCCATATGGTGCGAGAGCCAAACCGACCACCGGCGAAGGTATAAAATGTCCTGATGGTTCTGCGCCGAACATACGCCAGCTACTCAAAAGAAAGCATTTGCAGAAGACTTGCAGATTCTGGTGTCCGAAACTGTGAAGCGTTCCAGTTCTGTGACAAGTTTTCGGCAACCCATTAGGGAAGACCGTAAAGGAGCCAAGATCTGTGAAATTTTATCCCAGCTTGGACTTCATGTCGAAGAGTCACACGCGTAAAATGGCAAGCACGCACGACTTTACATGTAACCTTATGCTTTTTAATGCCATTTGCTCCTTCTATTTGTTTTGAACGAGTGTGCATTTAGCTTGTTTTGGAGGATTTTGGTGCTGACCGATTGATGTTTTGTAAAAAATGCCGCGTGCATGCAATGGTCGGAAGGTCAAATCTGTCTATTGTGATTTACTGTAGTTTTTGTTCTCGATAAATTATGAGCATTCTTTTTTTCATTGCGGTTAGAGTGTTGCTTTCGGCATGTTAGTTATATGTACGAAAGATTTTCCATATGATGCCCGATTTAGGGTGTTAGCTCTATTGTACATTGTACACATTCATTGTATTAGGTAAAATTATGTATTCTAATATATTCTATGGTATTGTATTCTATTGTATTGTCGTTCTTTTGTGCTCTAATATTCTATTGTTTTAACAAAAGAATAAGTGTTACCCCTAAATCGCGCATGGTATAAGATTTTCACTTCTTCTCTAAAATGACAGGATCTGAAATGAGATGTCGCCTTTGCATGTCACTCTTCTATCTTGCCATGTTTTTGTCACGCTGGGCCCAGCTATTTTTTTTATTTTTTTTTTTTATTATTCTTACATTAACTTACAATTTACTACTGAATTAGGAAATTTTAGTTTTCGTAGGAATTGTCACGAAAATCGATCTTTAGATTCAAGCTTAGCAGAGAGAGATGTAGCTTTAAAAGTTAGCCATTCATTTTGTAGAGAATTGAAGTTTACGTGAGCTGTGATTTCATTATCGGTTCCGCTTCGCCGGTCTAGTGTCTGTTTTGTTTACGCCGTTATTATGTGTCATACCATTATGATCACATGATATCGAGCAGCCAATTGGATAGCCGCGTTCATATATGAACGCCGGAACAGCACGAACAATGGTGTGCGGACAGGCGTTATTTTTTTTCTCCCCTCGCGCTCCGCGCTCGCCTCGCGCTTCGCGTTCGCCTGCCGCGCTCGCCTGAAACGCTTAAAAAAATAACGCCTGTTCTGCAGGCTATCCAACGATTTTTTTAAAATTTTCCCTAACAGCTCCATACCATAAGTTGTTTCGAAAAATTCAATAAGAAAGATAGGTCACCATGCTCGGTAAAGAGATATGATGGACCAATGTTGCTCCATTTATGCCTATAGCAATACCAATCACGCACGTCATTATTTGATCGGTTCATGTTTCTTTTCCCGGTAACCTGTGAAAGCAAAGTTTACAATTCTTCAAAAAAACTTGATAGGTTAAAGTCTCACACATATGAGAACACTTTGAAATAAAAGTTATAAAAAAGTCACACATCTTCAAATGACACGGACTCAAAACATTCCTCGCGTCCATGTTTTCAAGGTCATCAATTTGCTCCCACGAGTAACTGATTTGAGAACGTTTTTAGCGATATCTTTTTTTCCTGTCGAGGAATTTTTTTTAACTTTTTTAACTTAAAAAGCATTAATTTAACATCAAAATGATGCAATAAAAAATATAGGTCACCATGCTCGTTAGAGAGAAAAAGACAGTCGTATTTTCTAACGAGCTTGCAGACCTTGCAGGCGCTTACACTGTCGTTTCATTTTCTTTTTCTCTCTAGATCTTGAAACAAAATTTCAGTTCTTTTTTTCACTGATGATTTTATGAAGCGCCCATTTTTATGCCTGGTGAGGTTTCCGGCCAAAAAAGCAGCCATGTTTTAATGCTGCCGATGTTGCGAATTACGTGTGTTATGCGCAGTACAGGATGCGCAGTGCAATACTGAGGAATCACCTTAACCTCGCATTGCGGACACTGGTTGGTGCACTGTATAACTGTAAAAATTAATTTGTCACGATTATGTGTTAATTGTACCCTGTTAGAAGATAAAAGCTTTCTACAGGTCAATGCGATTTTATTACATGTAATTCAGTACTGTAGCATAATAAGGGGACTTGTTTGGCAACTGTCTTGTCTTTCTTCCAGTGTTTGACCCTTGTAGATCTTAGATATCTGCACATTAGTGTCCTTACACAAAAGTTTCACTTTATTGGCCTTTTAGAAGATTCCTAACGGAAGCGGCCAACAGTCTACCTTTCAAAGGTTTTGTCTAAGTCCGTCTGCTGGCTGAACCGAAAACTAAAAATGGGAGTACAGACCAAAGTCAGTACAAGTCACTGACTACTGATTATACATGTTACTCTGTACGTATATTGCGTTCTCATATTCTATAATTTGAATTCACTCTCATCATGCCGGGTATCAGACAATGCCATCAAATATGGGAGATTCTTTGCGTGGAGTGGGATCGGAGACGGAGGACAATACTAAAACAATTTTTTCGTAATAATCAACCTTTGGCAATCCACGCGTTTTCTCTAGTACCCATTATTTCTTGCATTTTAAATTCCAGTGGAACCCGGTTAATACGGACACCTGTTTTATCGCCACAGACTAAATCATATAATTTAAAGCAACAGAACGATGTTTAAAGGGCAAGTATCACGGGGGTTTGGTGTCATTTTAAAAAGCAAAAATTGATATTGTATAATCAGAAACCGAAAAAAAAAGCTCCAGTGGTGTGATAAATTATCACAAAATATATCAAAATTGCGACGAGTGTCTCCAGTCATTGAATTGAAAAAAGTTAGCCTAATTTTTTTCAAGTTTCCACATTTTCGTCTCCAAAATGAGTTAGAACAGAGCATGATTTGTTCCTCTTTAAAGAATTGGTTGATTTCACTCTCTTGGTGTTTTAGCATTATTTTGTAAATAAGTAAAGGTATTGTAAAATGGCTTTGACGAAAAAAACATGAAAATTCCCGTGATACTTCTAAATAACTGTAACTAAGTCCAAACTGAAGAAATCCTGCGCTCATTCAAAAACTTTGTACACAGTAGTGAAAATGAAATAATTTCTCTTGTTTCAAACGTAACAACATCGTAGGACTTCTCTTAAGAAAAATTGTCTCGTGTTAAAATTGCTGTTGTCCTCCGACTCCCACTCCACGCACCCCTTGTTCAAATAATCCCCCATATTTGATGACCTTTTCCGACAACCGGCATGATGAGAGAAAAGTATAAGATTTGAAAGCGCAAAATATGTGCAGGATTACCGTAGGACTTCTCGGGGTTTTTTGAAAAATAAAAATGTCCCGCGTTACCTTTTATTTAGCATAATACGCATTCAAGCATAGCCCACGAACACAGCCCAAAGGGGTACGTCAATAGTATGCCTGATTTGACATTGTAACAATAATTTATCTTTGTTGGAGCGTGTAGACAAAGAGATTCAAAATAAAGCCCTCAACGATAAAAACCAACGTCTCGGAGTCGTCATGACGCCATCGCCATTGTCAAGGTAACTACAATACGTATATTCTGCGAGTAAAAGAACCAGCGTCGATTAAGTGCAAAGTCCTGCTTGCCTTATAATTCTTGAGATTTCTTTTGTTTGAGCAAGTACCTCGTTCTGCAAACATCAGTATCAATCATCCAGTAGAAAGTTTTAAATAACAGGGTAAGTCACGGTCTAAGTTAATGAATTGATCGAAGTTTAAATATACTCATTTAATTTGATCGAACGTTGTCGAAGAAAAGTGAAAAAAATTACAAACGCCAATTCCATCGAAGAAATACAGCTGGGCTTTTCGGTCTCAAACGTCTACATCGTTGGAGCGACAATATGTAAAATAATCAATAACCGTTCTACGGAAATTATCTGGTGGTTATACTTTATGTGTCGGTTTTGCATCAACGTAGTTTGTGATGGGTTCGGGTGTGACTTAATTAATAGAGAGGGAGACATATATAGCGCACATACCACACATGTCTCATGGCGCTTTACATACACTTATGAGAATGAGATCAGACGTCAGCTTATGAAGTCGCCAGAGGCAGCCGCTATCGGTCCATTGTTGATCTCATCTCACCCACCCCACCCATGAACAAGTAACACTGAGGGTGGTCACAGCCACGGTTTGTTACGTCCTCAGTGGTTCTTTTACGTCCCCATGGTAGACGGGACCGCCATTTCTACGTGGTCATCCGAGCCACGTGAAAGTCTAACTTGCCGATGTCGTAGCAAAGGCAGCACCTTCATCCTTAGTTATTTTAAGACCCTGAGTGTTGGTCCGGCCGGGGTTCGAACCCGAGACCTCCCGCTCTGCAGACCGGTGCTGCCAGTATCAACTGAGCTAACCAGGAGGCGGTTTAGTGTCGAGGGAGCTGGTTTCTATGTTTGAGAGAAGGGTCACGAGTTTGTAAGCGCCATTTTGGGGAGGGCCACAACTTTTTAAACTAGATTTTATGGAGAGTTACGATGTTTTTAGTCCATTGCAAATATTGTTTGTCAAGAGACTCGACTGCTTCACCGTAGTAGTGATTTTTGAAAACGCTCCATCCTTTTTTGTAATACGCGCCCTAAAATTTACAGATAAGTTTCAAACACATTACAAGACAGCAGCTTGTTATACCGTTGTTATACGTCATCTTGGATGCAATTACGTCATTAATTTAAACAACAGAGGTTATGAGAGGTACGGCCAAGCTCCAACACACACAAGCTATAAACACAGAACAAACTTTAAGGAACTGAAAATAATTGCAAGAAGCCATTATTCGACAGTCTCAAAAAGACTTGGATCCTAGCTAATCCGTGACGAAGAAACATTATATCTCACAAGTCATGCTAATTTGCGAAGTGTTTTTTTTTTCCTTTCTCTCGTCGGTTCCGCTATCGTTGCTCGCGATTCACGCCGTTGCACTACCGAAAGCATCTGCTTTGTAGGCATTACTGGCTATCTTGAAACCCTGAAATAATTTCGTTTGGTTGTTTGTTTTTATTCAACAGTCTCAAAAAGACTTATCCGTTATGCGCGCTCGTTGTCCGCGATTGTACCCGACCACTTATTTTCATATCCCTAAACGGTTTCTTGAAGGAGGCATATGAAAACAAAAGAAACCATTCAATGACATGCAAATAACAAGTACTGAACTATACAGTTTAGCCCTTTCGAGGCCAAAACCGCCGAAGTTCAGCTGTAAAAGCGTCCAACAATGGCATTCATGAAACGGTAATTTTCCTTTGGTAACATCACTTGTTGCTTTGGTTTTGTCTTCAGTGAATAGGCTAGAGCTATCTTCGTCTTCTGATTTGATAATCTGAACGAAAGAATGCGCATTATTTAAAGGAGATCTTGATTAGATAATTGTACGAAAGAATGCGAATCAATTATATGTGGTCACACTTTTGGGTGACGCAATGTAAAAGTCATCTCCGTTTGCAAAATCTCTGACCCTTTATACACCCAGCCCTTCAATTATCGTCAAAGCTAAAGAAAAGAAAAACAATAATAAAAAAATATTTTTCAATGCTACCATGTTAAATTCAACACAACAAGATTGCTAGGAAGTTATTTAACTGAGCACTAGCCTGTTCCAGGCGTTCAGATAGTGGGGAAAGCGCGAATAGTTGGGGAAGGTGCGAAGAAAAGCGAGCGAAAAAATTGCGGGGAGGCTGGGGAGAGGAAGTCCCCGCAATTTTTTCGCTCGCTTTTCTTCGCGCCTTCCCCAACTATTCGCGCTTTCCCCACTATCTGAACGCCTGGAACAGGCTAACTGAGCACTGATCGGGACTACTGAGTAATCTTCCAACGATTGCAGTGAAGTCAGTTCACCTTAGCTTGTTCGGTACACGCATAATGAACGTAAAATTAAAGGGAATATCATGCAAACTATTAAACAAACATGACATCAGCGGTGGAGTTTATTAGAATAAAATATTTTATAATCTTGTTTTTTTTTCTTTCTTGCAGACTTTTTGGTCTTTATTTTATTGGGGCCTCATCCACGGAGTCCATGATGCAGGAAGCAGAGGGAAAATTATAGTTTAATAGGTACCGTTGACAAACCTTGACCATTGTTATTGATTTGTTTAAATAGCGAGAACTTGAACGCTCTACAATGCGATGCCTAGAGTTCTTTTACGGTTTCATCGTTTTAGATGGTTTCATTAGATGCTCTTAGCGCGCTACGATTGACAGCATATAACGTTTAAACTCCCACATTATAAACCAATATACCGCTTATATAAATAAATCGACCTTGACTTGCAGCTCTTATATATACATGTACATTTAGACTCCCGTAAAATATCACCTCCTTTGAGCGACAATGAAATTGTTAACACGGCATGCTGGCTGTTTTCATCTAAAAGGAACTTGAGATTATAGTTACAGTGTATCCTCGCAAAAGGGCATGCATGCATTATAAAAAGGAAGTTTGAACTGACTTTCGCCCATTGTCTAGCGGTTATTCTATTTTATTTTCGGATGAAACCCTCTGCACGGTTTTAACTCGCTCTTTATTCGCTAAAGTGTACTATAACATTTTCCTTGTTCCTCGTATGTTGCCAGGGTACCGTTCCTTTTTTAGTCGGGAGTCGGGAGGGAGTCTAGATCAGCCCTTTACCACTGAGGGTCCTTTGGTAGCTACCGGCAACGAAGTGCTGATCCAAGATAAATCTCAAATTTCATTTTGTGAAATATTGAAAAACTAATGGTACCATGCAAAAGTACTGCTGAAGAGGTTTCATTTGAATGGTCACACCATAGGATTTAGTTTACGGACTCAAAAGTTGGAACTACAATACATGTCTTCATAATTGACTCTGGCAGCGGAAGGGATAAATCAATATCTTATTACTAGAATACTGGTTCATTGATGGAATACGCACCCCTCTCTGCCAGACCATATAACAGCCGTTTTCAGCTTGTTCTTCTGCTCTTTTGTCTTAATTGTAGTTTTGCTCTTCGATTACCCTTCTAAAAGGGAATCATCGATACTGTTAAATAAACCTGAGAAAACATTAGGGGTTTGCAAAACAAATTCAAGGTCGTGTCAGTGTTGTAAAGCAAATACATTCAGAACTTTTCCTTTTTATCTTGGAACGCTCTATGTACATGCCACAGCTTTGATCGTTTTTCTATAGCAACAAACTAACACTTTTCGATATCATTTGACAGTGACTGATATTTAAATCTATTTGTAATACTAAGCACAGATGCCAATATTTTGTCTTTAGATTACATCTTTTTCATCTAGGTGTTGTGTGTATCGGTCGCTTCAGGGCACCAGATCAGGTCGTTTGGAATCGAAAACCTCGGTCATTGCATTGCGTGCTAGCGACTGTTTAAAACAGCAACGTCTTGCGTTACCAGCACTGCAGAGGGAAATGATACAATATCAAAGGTGTTTTGTAAGTACCATCTTCTCCCTTCTATTCAAAGGCGTCAGACGACTTCAAATAAATGTGGCTTCTGAACATATCTGAATTTGGTAACTGTTCATCAGTAGGATGCCTAAAAAGTGTGCAGTTCCACAATTGGTTTCGGCTCCATTAAATCCTATACCAATTGCAGAACATTTTAGGAGAAGCCACCCACAGTATGAGCACTGTGAATTCCGGCTAAAATAGCCTACGTTAGAACAAAAATATTTTAAAGAATGCCTACAGATGCACTAATTTATGATCTTATGGGTAACATGTAAAGGCGGCGTTTAAAATTAAAAGCAAACAGCACCCGGCACAAGAGCTGGAGGCGCGGTACAGATACAGGTTCCATACAAATACAGGAGTATTGTCACGCAGATTTTGCTGTGTTGTGGTCAAAATACATTAAATATATGACAAAGTACCTTTGCTCAAACATAAAATTGCTTTTAGAACACCAAAAAGATAATATCAAGTGATTTCTTTAAGGAAGAACAAACCATAATAAGTTTTCTGTGATTTTTCCACGACTCTTGGGAGGAACTTGAAAAAATTGGCCAGTTTTTTCAAGTTGCAATCCATTTCCATCTTGGCCATTCGCAGCCAAAGATAACGAATGCTAGTTTCTGTGCACTGGTAGAGTATTTGTTAACAAAACTGGACTGTTATTTTAAGGTTTCCATTGAAACAAATATGTTTTTTGGCTTTTCAAAGTGATACTAAAAATAGGTGACAGTGTCCCTTTAAATAAACGAACCAAAAAAAAAAACGGCAAACTGATCCTTACGGCAAAAAAACAGAAGCAGAAGAAAATAAAATAAAATACTAGGTCTGGGAACCCAGATCCGGCCACTCTCAACAGTTTGTCGCAGTGATCGTGCATTCTCTGTTTCCCTTTAAATAGATCGAAATCATAAAGGAAAACAAAAGGCTATTTATGCATAGGGACGGCAAAGTTGCTATTACTAAACGATACAATTTCTAAAAACAAAGCAAAATTTCTTCTTCTTCTTCTTCTTCTTCTTCTTCTTCGATTTTCTTCTTCTTCTTTTTTGTTTTTATTTTGTTTTCCAAGTTATGGGTTCAGCCTGTGTTTTTGTATAAGCCACCATTTCAGTAAGTCTTTTTAGTCACAGTGGCACGATCTTAGTCACAACTAATATACAGCTATTTCAATTAACGTTGTCGGGCGAAAGCTCAAAGCTCAAAGCCTACAAGTCAAGACCGAACGAGTAAACCGAGTGCCTGTTCCAGGCATGCAGATAGTTGGGAGCGGCGAAACGAAAAGAAACGGCGCGAACTGGCGAATGAGCGATGCGACGAGCGGGAAAAACGTTTCTTTTGCGCCGATCCCAACTATCTTGGCTTCTTGGCTCAGTGTAGCTTTGAGCTTTCATCCGACAACGTTAATTGAAATAGCTGTAACTTTAACAATCCATTTGACTTAAGTGATATTCCTTTAGATTTGAAATGTCAGACTTCCCTTTTATAAAAGTTAAGTTTTGGCAACTGTACAAGTAATAAAGTCACCTATATTTTTCACCGTCAGCCCACGTTCAGTGGCTTCATGACAAATTTGCAAATTTTCCTCCTTCCTTCTCTCCATCTATCGGCTGTAAACGTTTCTTGGTAATTGCGTCCAAAAGGCTTGCGCATATATTTTGCCCCTTCCAAATGCTGTAAGTAATGGTCACCTGCCTTACCCATGGAGGGAGTGGAGGGTGAGGAGTTGGACGCAGAGAGTGGGAGAGTGGGGGCTGTTTCGCGAGTTGGCTCTCAGGAGCCCTTGATTTTATTCCATTCTCAAATTAAAAAACCTATCTGTCTCTTTCTCTGTTTTTTTTTTCATATCCAGGTGCTTTTGACTGTTGTATTTTCAGTGGTGTCATTTACTGTAATACTGAAATTTCTGCCTTCCTTTCAAGGTTCTGTAGGTAAGAGACCATGTTGTCTTTTCGATAACTTTGCATAAACACGTCACGGACGTTTATAAGAATCTACGTATTTGCTTAATAGCTTTAATACTTCTATTTACGTACATCTAGATACCTTCAACCCTCATGAAAACAATGTATAGTATTTGATTAATAATGTCATTTGAAAGTCAAAGTCATCTAATTTATCCTAATATTAAACTCAAATGCATTCGTAATTTTTAGGGAAAGTTCCCGGCTAATCTAATTTTTCCATATAACTAAAATGTTTTCGTTATTAGCGACCTTAACTCTAAAGCTATAATGACAATTTGAAACTTGGAGGGTATATGGTACGTCCAAATCTATTTCCTTTGCGGTACTTAAAATGGGACGATGATGTCATATGACGTGGACATTACGTCATTAGACCTCTATAGCCGCCATCTTGGATCCGCCATCTTGGATTTCTAGAAAAACCTAAGAAAACCTTTCAGATATTGACTCAAAAGAAATCAAAACCAATAAAGAAACGCTAAACCTTTTTTCTTTCAGTGAAAGCTCCGCCAAGTAAAGAAGCCGGCTTCAATCGGGAACCAAGTTTGATGTCATCCGTTCATGAAGAATCAGGTTATTCGAAATTCTTGAAACGACATTAGCAATCATAAAATAAAGTCAACTCTTTGCAAAAAGAGACAGTTTTCAGAAATAAGTAAAATATCATCAATGAGAAATCTTAGCGCATTCTTGACCCACCTATGTGTGTTAACAGCAAATCTTTCAGAAAACAATCAGCAGCGTCTACGCTGATTTCCCTTTTGTAAACGGTCCATACCATTTTTGCGATCGATGTCATCATTAATATTCATTAGTAACCAAGCCTTTTGTAATTAACATTTAGATTATGAGCTCGAGATTTCTATCGCGTTCAAAACCTAACAACTAGACATGCTCGCGTTTTTATAGCCTGTGAACAGGCTTCTTTTTGGGGAATTGGGTTAGGTTAAAATCGGCGAGCGAAGCGAGCACTGGAAAAGAGGGAATGGGCGCCGCCCCTTCCCTCTTCCCCAGTCCGCGCTCGGCTCGCTTCACTCGCCGATTTTAACCTAACCCAATTCCCCAAATAAGAAGCCTGTTCACAGGCTACGTTTTTAATGAATAATTATATAAATAGGTCACGCCACGCGCGGATAATGGGCTACTCGCTTTCCACAACAGAATAGATAGTGAGTAGCGTAGCGTAGCCAATAAGAGAACAGCATTCGTGATAGAACGCTAGTAGATTTATACTAATGGTCGATAGCATTAATATTTCTGCTCTAGTTTATGCCTGGATTGGGACGAATCTAGGCTTTCATTATTAGATAAATTTGGGCCTAGAAAAAGGGAATATTAGACCTAAGCTAGATTCACGCTTTAGGTTATAGATATTGAGGATAGGGTCACCCGTTATAGATGTATAATTCAGAAGAAAGGCACCCTCTTATAAGTATATTTTCGTGGTTTTGCCGGATCAACGCAGTGGCGTAGTGGTGAATGAGGAATGTTATCATGCAAGAGATTCCATGTTCGATTCTTAGTAGTTTTAAATTGCATTTTTCCATTTCTGATTGAAAGTGTCGCTAAAATGGCATTGGCCGTTTACGAAAGTGAAATTTGCGTTGTCGACGGCGAGATTTGGATACGACTAGAATTTTCTCTTATTAGTTTTGAATGTGGTAAGCTTGGAAGGGTAGTTTTACTTAAAGCCACATCCATACTTGTCACACATCATTTAATGGAATTACATATATATATAAATTGTGTAAACAAAAGCGAGAAGCGAACTTTTCACATGTCCTGAAGTTTAATAGCAAACGTTTCCCCCTTCGGGCTTCCTCAGTGCTTAGAGGATAAAAAATACTTGGTTTTATATATACCGTAAATTATCTTTTCAGTGTTGTCAGTGTTGTTGGAAGACCCATGCCCTCGTCTCGGTCTAGAGGATATAATGCACGGGTGGAAAAAAAGTGGCCACTTGCCATTAAATGCAAGCCTCACAGGTATGAAAGCTGTCATCATCATCATCATCGTTACCATCATCATCATCATCATCATCATCATCATCATCATCATCGTTATTATCATCATCATCATTATCATCAACATCATCGTTATCATCATCATCAACACCATCATCATCATCATCACCATCATCATCAACATCATCATTATCATCGTCATCATCATCAACACCATCATCATCACCAGCATCATCATCATCATCATCATTATCATCATCATTATCATCATCAAGCGCCTTCGCGCCTAACCTCTTTGCATCCTAAAACACTAATACTGACCATGCAATAACCCTTATTATTGTTTGAATCTTCTCTTTAAGGGCAAGCAAATCAACTTGTCAAGAGGCTAACGAATACCACGGATTGGAAAGTCCGGGAGTGGTTGAAGAACACAATTGTGATGAGACTAAATATCCAGACATCTGTTCCATCAATGAAACAAAGCCAGGATTTCATAGACTATTATGTAATGTTAATGTTTGTGGGGCATTGCACGCCGAAATAGGTTCCATGGACCCACAAATGGGAATAATAACCAAATGGACGCCAGTATCAACGAAAAAGCTAACAACAGCAGTGCAAAAGGCCGTGCAAACTAACCGGAAAAACGGGTTCGGTTATCTGTTCCTTAGATGTGGATATATTCTCCAATCGCTCATATTTCCACCGATATCCAAGAAAGTCAACGATGGTGGTAGGAGAAGCAATATCAATGTAAATGTGATTGTGTTGGACTCTATTGCAAGAACACATTTCTATCGAATTCTTCCATGGTCTGTCAATGCGCTTCGCAGTATTACACAAGACTCTGGTATTAAGGCAACTGCGCTTGACTTTGAACTTTTCCAGAGTGTAGGTCAAGCTACATTTGACAGCATGAGGCCTTTCTTCTGTGGAATTATTAAAGGTGGGCACAATAAATGTTTTACACCTTAGAAGAAGTTTATATGTAATAGTTGGCGACTTTGGAAGATCCAGGGATGACACGGTGACGTTTTGTCCTCAAACATATTACTGATGGTAATTTTCGTTGTTTACAGTTTACACGACAATATTTGGCATTTTTTTTACCAGATTTTAAAGTCGAGATTAAACGACGCTTGAGGATGAAATCCATTGGGATTGTCAACACTTTAGTAAAAGGCAGAACGATATCAAATAAAAAATTAACGCACGATCGAGTAAAAAATATTAAATCAACTTTGTTTAGCGAGGGTGACAGTTAATGGTCATACGACTGACAAACCTGTGGCCCTCAAATTCCTGATCGAATGACAGACCTGAATTCTGCTCTGCGCATTTTCGTTACGTCACGCGTGAATTACTCACCGACATTTTGTATAAGTTGCCCGCATTGACGTTGTGTCAGATAAAGTTGGGGCGAAAGCGGCGATACATGACCTTGACATTCATTTCTTTCATATTCCCCACATTTAAAACAATTCCGGTGATCGAGCCAACACGAAAACGAAGAAGGAAATTAAAAGCCCCAAACGTAGCACAATGTAGCTTGCTTTCATGTCACAGCGATTGGGACATGCACGCGCAGTTCGTGAAGTCTCGTTCAAGCTAAAATTTCACCCTGTTACAGATAAAATGAAAAATTGTTCAAACTGTATAAATTTTAAAGCCGGAATATCGACGTGGCGGTCCAAAAACGCAAATAACATTCTTAACCATTCCACACAGAGCTTAACCACTGGCGTTGTTTTTGTTACAGGGAAACACCACAAATGCCGGCTATCCCGGCTATTTTAAATAGCCCACCAGTTGGCTCCAGGTTTCCCGCGCGGTCGCCCGCGTTTCGCGCCGCTGACCCCTGAGCGTTATTCAGCTCTCCTCGGCACCGCGGCAGAACGCACTGCGCATGAGTAGAAAACTGAGCATCCGGTGAATAACGCATTTCCGGTGACATACTGTAATCCCATGTAAATGTTGTAGTTAATTTTTTTATCTCAGGTAATTTTTATTTTTCCATTGTTTTTGGGTATGGTAATATATGCTTAAGAATTTGAAACAAAGGAAAAACAAAAATTACCTGAAATAAAAAATGAACTACAACATAAACAACATAAAACTCCCGTACCGCGAAGTTTGAAAACAAAAAGTAAGAGTTATAAAACAAAGGTAGAGAAAAAGTTTGTTTCGTTGAAAGTTTTTTCATCGTTCAAGTTTCAAGCGTTTGCACCAAGGGGTTTGGTGTTTGCACCAACAACGAAATATGAACAAATAATTTTTGCATCGCATTTTTTCACAAAAAACAAGTCTTCACTCCATCTCGAAATGTATTCATGCAAGAACCGATCGTGTACGTACCATAATTTTCTTCGGTTTTGGTCCTTTCATCATTGCATCTGGAAAATCTAGGTCTGTTGGTTCATGCAGAAATGTTGTTTTATGCTGTTCGCATCGATGTTGACTGGTAGTTTAACGGACCGGAAGTGCTTGAAGTTTACGTATGCGCAAACGTTCTGCCGCGGTGCCGCTCTCCTCAGATCGAATTGGAATTTGGAAGTGTTAGTTTTTAAACACGAAGTTCCGGTATAAAAGGCTTAGCTCCTCCCCCATTTCACACATTTTGGGAGTGAAATACAAATTAAGGCGTCTTTCAGTCAGCAAACGTGGTTAACTTGCTCGTCCTTTAAATATAATTTTCTTCAAAAATCTAATGAAACCAAGATTTTACCTAAGCAAAAAAAGAAAAAGAAGTTCATAAAGACTTTCATTAAGTTTTTCCAAATTGTGTTAGCAATGGTCTTAGTAACGACGCATGTTTTTTGTCAGTTGTTAATGCTTCAGTGGTTGATTGGAGGTGAGAATGGCTAGACCAGGCTCCTTTTATACCGGAAGTTCGTGTTTAAGGAGGAAGGAAAAACTAGAGTACCCGGAGAAAAAACCCCTGAGAGCAAGGATGAGAAAAAATCAACCCACATATGACGCCGAGTCCGGGAATCGAACCAGAGGCACAATGGTGGGAAGTGAACGCCCTCACAACTGCGCCATCCCCGCTCTTTCGAAAATGATTCGAAGGCTAGAACTTAGTCTAGAACGTTTTTTTTTTCAGACGACAACAAAATCAGAGAGACAGCAAAAAGCGCGAAAGCCCCGTTGGGTGTGGAGGTGTTGTTTAAGACATTCAAGAAATGGGGCTACCAGACTCTCTATCAAGAAGACCTTTGTTAGTATGACACGTGGGGAATTGGGTTGACAAACCTTGAAATAAGACGTAAGCCAGGAACATATTCAGAATTTAAGGAGAGGTAATTTCTGCTTTTTATTATTTAAGGTGACGCAATTCGGTCTAATATCGTAAAGTTCCGAAAGCAACGACTCTCCAAAAGAGCGATACAATTTGACAGTTTTGGTAATTTCCGAAAGTCGCGACATACATACAAATGCATGCATACATACTTTATTTCACTTACTCAAGGAGGCTTTTCAGTGAAATACTTACACAATAATAATCTAAATTCAAGCTAGATAATAAAACTAGGTTAAAAGCTACTGGTCCGCTAAAAGTCCGCATTTAAGCAAGCGCTTGAACTTGGTTAGTTACACAATACATAAAATAGATTCAAACTAAATGTCTCGTTGGAAGATGTCATTTTCACACTTCAGACTCTATAATGGGGCTAAGGTCAACGACAGGGAGAAAAATCGCAACAGAAAGGAATTGACTGTAATTATTCTCGCTTACTTCAAACAGGAAACCTAGTCATTTATTTGTATGACTGAGTCGCATAAAAATCTTCAAAACTTTAATCTCGCCAGCCGCTGTCAGAATTTCTGTCCGTAAATGGACACCCGATTCGCGTATAATTAACCGCATACAAGCGAATCTAATTAACATCAAATTACCGCATGCAAGCGAGTAAAATAGGCCCTATTTACCAAACAGTAGTATTCTTTATATTACTGACGTACACGAGAACAGAAACCCAGAACTGAGAGAAAAGAGCTCCAGTTTAGCACTGATCTGCACTGTTTAGGGTTAAGCACTGATTTGAAAACGGTTAGCTTTCATTTATGGTTATGGGTAACTCTATAAATATGTTAAAAACTAGTAGTAATCATAGATTATAGTGCGTCTCCTTATCCCGTGGCACCTCGTCTTAGCCTAGTACCTCAGTTTCATGAATTAATTCAGCCACTGTTGAAAAGGGCTATGTCGCGAGATATGTCACGCAGGCAAAAACGTCGGGCCGTCATCAAACAAATTCACGCTATCGCCGTGGAATCGGGCAAAATCCTGCCGTGCTGTGTACTCCGAAAGGTCTCAGATTTTTCCGACATATAAATAGTATATTTGTCTTGATTTCATTTCGGTTATTTCTCCGATTCTGAAATCATACTCCTCAGTACATGTACCAATACCGGAACCGGAAATGAGAAATTTCGACGTTTAAGTCACGCAACATTCAACGTGAAATTTCGCAAGATTTTTCGGATAAAATTACAACTACCAATTGCAAGTAAGACACAAGACTGTTGAATATAATTCCTTTATTAGCTAGACAAATTTTAGTCACAAAACTGCGAAATCTTTAGTCGCAAATGCGCCTGATACAGGCGCAATTTCGAGCACTGTAAAGTTAAATTATCTGCGTTCGCCTGGCGCGGCCGGTCAGTGAATTATTGCTACAAGACATAAGCGAATTGCACCGTACCGTAGAACATCGCGAAGAACGACGTCGGTATTTAAGTGAAAGCTTCCAAAATCAGGCAGAGAACCACAGCAAAATCAAGATAGAACATTCAAAACATACCAGAACGGCAGCGAGGAAAATCTGTAACTTCTTGCTTGATTCCAAACAACTTACTTGGTCCGGAGAAGAACCTTCGTCCAATTTTTCCACTGCGTACTTTTACTAGGCATTGAAATATTGAGCCGTACGATTCCAAAATCGGGAAAATATCCGAAACTAAATCAAGACAAATAGATTATTCACATGTGACATTTCGGAACCCCAGCTCCCCAGGATGATGCCTGATTTCCACGCGATGCTGGATACTATTGTGACGTTTCAAAATGGCGCAGATTTGGTACCGACACTTTTCTCGATTCGTTCCGCTTAGTCTAGACGACGCGCTAAGAATGCTGGATACTATTGTGACGTTTCAAAATGGCGCATATTTGGTACCGACACATTTCTCGATTCGTTCCGCTTAGCCGACAAGATTAGGAAGCGTCTCCTTCGTCGACGCAATTACAGTTCCTGTCAGCTAGCCCTCGTTGGTGTAGTGGATATGGATATGAAGCGAACGACTCGGGTTCGAGGCATACACCCTTCTGATCTTTTTCCTTCTTTTACTAAAAAAGGAGTTTTACTTACGTAAAATGTTCAAGTGAAAGACAAAAGCCAGTTTGAGATCAGCTCTATTTTCGTTATTTCTCAGTAGGTGAATAGGCCATTTCCGAGTTGTCTTTAGCCTCTTTATCGAAGCGAGGCTAGGTGCTAAACCTTTCATATGAAAATGAGTTTTCATTCACATGGAAATAAGTTTTATTTGCATGTGAATGAAAACTCATTTTCATTTGAAAGGGTTCGCACCTAGCCTCGCTTTGATAGAGAGGCTAACGACAACTCGGAAATGGCCTATTGGGCTTACTTAAACCGCTTGCATGCGGTAATTTGATGTAAATTAGACTCGCTTATATGCGGTTAATTATATGGAATCGGCTGAAATGGAAGCATTCGCCGCTTTAGAAACGAGAAGGAAACTGGGCCGAGTGAACTTTCGCAACGACTTCTGGGATCGTTACTGGGGACGCTTCTTTTGTCTCTGTCTGCAGTAACAGTCCCAGAAGTCGTTGCGAAAGTTCACTCGGCCCAGTTTCCTTCTCGTTTCTAAAGTAGCGAATTTTGAAAAAAATGACAGGCCTTAGCCCGGACAAATTTGAAAGCAGTTAAAGAGATTAAATACGTCTAGTATAAAAGCGGGACACTCTTTACACACAGATTTTAAAGACTTACATCGACTTAAGTCATTTTGAGTCTCTTCTAGGAATATAAACTAGTCCAGTTTTGACAAAATTGTGATAATGTGTATATGAAAATAGACGCCATTTTGGGTTTTGCAAGACCAACTTCAATAATTGTTTAGTCTGCAGACTAAACTGTAATTTATTATTAAAAGGTCGACATTAGACTTAGACGTGCATTTTTAAATTAGCGTTACCTCATTTCATCTTAGGTGGACCGAATTCCAAAGCAAGATGCACACAAAACATATCGATGACTTTGGCTTGTTACATTTTTCCTGTCCGGTGTTAAAAAAATACAATATGACAAGTCACTATGACGACCCATTTGAAATGTGTTTAAACGGCCAATTCTTCGGTAAGTACTTCTTGGATTACATTACAAAGGTGTATGCCGGACTAGGAAACGATAGGGGAGCCAAATCGATGCTTTCGTTTATGTATTTTAACACTGGACACGAGTACACTGGAGTAAGAATGATTAACATGGATGCTAACTTGGCGAAGTTCCTGATCAAAATAGCTCAGAGTCCCGACACCCTTACTGTCATATTTTCCGACCACGGAAACAAGAACACAGAGTACAGTTTCACAGAAGAAGGGCGTAGAGAGGCGTTTGATCCGGTCATGTTCATGCTAATTCCTGACGGCGTGGCTGAAAAGCTGGGCCAGCAGAGAGTGACGGCCCTGATTGAGAACCAGAAGCGTCTCTTTACATTACTGGACCTGCACAGAGCACTAACATCCTTGAACCACCCCGAGAAAATGCATTCAAGGAATTTTTTGAAAGCCGGCATATTTGCTCATTTACCAGCAAATCGCACATGCGCTGACTTGCAACTGATGCCGCTGACCAGATGCAAGTGTGAAGGATTCGATGATAATAATCAGGCCGAAGACAACTCAGAGAAACACAAATGGTTGGCGGAATTTGCGCTTGGGACCTTAAACGATGTTATACAGACACAACATTTGCAAGGTAAGCTATGAAAAGCTAGTCTAATCTCCAAATTTGAAGGTTATGAGATGCTTGAGAGCAAAGTTTGAAGTCACCAAATTCGGGAATTTTCACAGACGATTACAGTTTGGAAGGCGACCGGGCAAAGTCGCTCGTAAAAATGTCCAGATTCTCGATCTCATATCTTCGCTCCTAAACATCGCACGTCTCTTAAATTTGAGAATTTGTCTAGTGTTAAGGTGGAATACACTGATTTTGTAAAAGTTTGTACAATTTTGTATAATGAACTGCATGTTTGAAAAACAGTGATACGAACGAATTGCGCTACAATGAATCAAGCTCAATTCAACATTAACCCTTTTGAAATTGTGACGCTGTTTCGAATCAAAGGCTCTCCAACAAACCAACTCGTGAATACGATTCAACCTTCGGACACCCCCCCACCCCCACCCTCTCCTACGCGTTTTGCTCCACCGACTCTCCCCCCTCTCCCTTCCCCCCTCCGCCTTCTACGTCCAACTCCCCACCCTCCTCTCCCTCCAACGCGGTCCCGATGGGTAAGGCAAGTGACCATTACTTATCGCATTTGGAACGGCCAAAATATGTGCACAAGCTTTATGCACTGGTAAGCGGAATTACCAAGAAAACCTTACAGTCGATGGAAAGACGAAAGGAAGGACTGAAAATTTGCATATTGGTCCCGTCTGCTGTAACTCGTTTAACGCTTCGTGTATTCACAAGTTAAAAGGAATATTTCGCAGCGGAACTGATCCAAGTGTTCCTATTCTGACAGAGTCCCAAAGTAACGGGCCTTTGGTATATGACTGAAAAACGGCAGGGACCAACACCAGGTGTCCGTCTTATAGAGGTATCCGTTAAGAGGGAGTTGAATGCAAAACTCATACGACTTCGTACTTATTTTTATACTTCTTTCGCTGTGTTTTGTTTTTCATCAGGTAACAAAAGTAAGCTGTCATATGGTTTTAGAAACTGCCAACGCTTAGTCGGCAAATCTATGACAAAAATTTTTCAACGTTTCCAAGGAAACTACATCATAACAACAATGGACATACACGTGGTCCCTCCAGCCGGCTTTAACGAGGATGAAGTGTTTTCAGTCGCTCTCAAACACCATGCTATTCCGAAAGACAAGGTGTGGTTGACTGGTTTTATGCGTCAGACAAAGTACAGCAAGTTTAAGACATGCGCAGATAAATCCGTTGATATCAACTTGTGCGCATGCTCCAATAAACAAACCGCTGAAACTCATCCTCGTTCCCAAAAAGTGCTAGGAACGAGGTTGTCTAAAACTAAACTAATTCAAAATAGTATTAATGCGGCTCCGAGAGGAATGTTTGGTTCAAAAACTATTGTGAAAAACCTTGACTCTGGCTGCCTTTTCGTTATAAGAAGAGATTACGGGTCAACTGCTACCGCACTAGAAGTGACGAACGAAGGCGTCGATCGTGCTTACAAGTTTGAATTGTCTGGTTGGGCGAGTGAAAAAATTTTCTCTAAGGAACTACCTATTGCGTTGGAATTATCTCCAAAGACGTTTTATTTTTTAACGTCCGTTAACAAATTAGTCTCCAAAGATAGTTTTCCTTTAAATTTGGATGCAAAGATACAGGTCAAGAAGAATGGTTCAAAAAAGTTTAAGAAATTGAACGACGTTTCAATAGCCTGATTTCCACTAGCTTCACTTCTGAAAAACTTTCATTCAATAAAATCTAGTATTTAACCCTTTACTGCCGAATAGGAGCATATTTCTGAAGTCATCAGATTTTAGGTTAGGCCATCAATTGGCAAGCAACGGATTTAGAAAGGATAGATCTTTGCATGGGTATCTCATTTTAGAAATTCTGACCAATCCTACCAGAGTTACACAAAAAACCTAGTAACCCTTTGGTGAAAAATCGATTGCAAATTTGGATATTCACCTAAGTACGCTTTCCAGGTTAAAATTTCCCCTTTCCTGAAAAGTTAGCGAGCCACAATACCCCAGAAAAGAAAGACGATGAAATGGGCAACAAAACTATGAAACATAAAGACGGGAAAAGAAAAGAAAAGAAAGAGGCGAAGAAAGAAAGATCGAAATAGGTCCGCAAAAATTTTGGGCGGGCACGAAGCTCACGAAGCTCTTGGAACGCCTCACAGGTTTGGCTGAGAAAACAATAGAACAAACAACAGAAGAATGGACCCTAACCCTGAAACAAAAGAGCTTCATGATACCCAGGGTCAATAAAATTAGAGATTCTAAAGTGCTTTGTGGCACCCGAAAATTTTGGCTTATGCACATGCGCCAAAAAAAATTCCGGTTGAAAAGGGTTAATACAATGCTTCGCAGAAAATAATTTAAAGATCGGTTGAAAGTCGTTTTATCTTCTTTGTATTTTTTTTTCAGTTTCATTCACGGTTAGAAAAAGAGAAACTTAATTAAAAATTGGGCCGTAGCACTGTCAAAGATGAATGTTTTCGGACAAAAAGGGACAAATAGACTGATGCTTGAACTGTCTAAAATTAATGAGTGTTTTTTAATGTTAGCATAAATTTAACGGTATCTACTAAGAATGGCCGTTTTTATACTAGAGACGCATTATCCGTCTGGACGAACTTGGGCAAACATTTGTAGTTCGTCTGGTTATGCGTCTCTAGTATAAAGACGGGCACAAGACACATTATCCGTCTAGACGAACTATCTTTCGAAATGCGTCTTAAACGACGCACTACGAAAGATAGTTCGTCTGGACGGATAATGCGTCTTGTGCCCGTCTTTATACTAGAGACGCATAACCAGACGAACTACAAATGTTTGCCCAAGTTCGTCCAGACGGATAATGCGTCTCAAGTTGTTCGTCCCGTCTTTACACTAGACGCATAACATGACAGACGCATTATTCGTCTGGACGGATAATGCGTCTCTAGTATAAAAACGGCCAATGAAAAAGAGATCTCTCTTGAAATCAATAATAGTTTGCTTTTCCTTCGAGGGTTATTTGGTGTTCGAGCATTTTGTGTATGAGCAAAGCCCGGGGGTGGGAAGTACTCTCACATAAAAGCTACATGGGTATGTGCCGCTGTGAAGAGTATGGATTCTGACTCCGCTAACACGAGACATTCAATGTGAAATAGTTTATTTAGGATGAGTCAGTCAGTCATCCGATGAATGTATCCTAATAAAATATCATGTCTATTCTCCTGACCCTTTAAAATTACATTTCACTTACATTTTATTTCAAAAGTTCGAGGGCAAAGGTACAGAAACTGATAACATTACTTGACCAGGGATCATTTCCCAACCAGAGGCGTAGCTACCTGTACGCACGTACCCACGTGCGTACTTGAAAAAGTCGAAAAAAATTTTGGGACTTGAGGGTGGGGGGAGGAGGTAGGGGGAGTGTTTGAAAACAGTGATTGTGCGTACCTCTGAAAAAGTCCTGGCTACGCCCCTGCCAACGTAACAAAAATAAAAAACTTAAACGAAAAAAAGGCAACGCTCGAAAAGACTGATTGACGTAGAATGATAAATTAATATCTCATTACAAACCCTTAAATAGTCCCGAGATGTCCATAACATAGATTCATGAGATGAGCAGACAGTTTTTGGATTTTTACAAGAAATTTATTAAGCCACCCCTTTTTCCGCCTTCCCCCTCTTCCTTAGTCTCCTACGCAGCCGTTATTAGGGCTCGTCACGCAACGCTCCTCCCCCATTAGTGGGGGAGGAGCGTTGCGTGACGAGCCCTAATAACGGCTGCGTAGGAGACTACCTCTGTTAGTGGGGGAGGAGCGTTGCGTGACGAGCCCTAATAACGGCTGCGTAGGAGACTACCTCTTCCTTTACAACCAAAACAATAAACAAAAACAATAAACAAAAGACTGTATTACGGGTACATTTTTACCGTACCAATCGGGACACGAATTCACATACAGTACTCGCGAGCTTTGGGGAAAATATTATCGGCACTTGTACGAAAAAATAATCGTAATTATAGGTAATGAATAAATGAATGAATTCAGTACAAAAAATGACTGGCGAACTGCTTGCATTTCGCCAAATTATAATCCCTTTACGGTAACTGTAAAACTCATAAATTTTGCATGCGCGCGCGCGCGGAGAAGCCAAATAGAACCGTTGCATGGCAACTGTCTTCTTTGTGACGTAAAAAAAGTTCATTCGAATATCCCTCACTTCAAGTTAAACTTAAAACTTTGGATAAACTAGTACTGGAACATATGTTGTAAGTATAATTGCTGTTTTTTGACGATCAACAAAGAAAACGTATTTTGCTATATTGTAACCACCTCCCCTTTTGTCATTCTTGGTAGAAACTGGAAAATTTCTCATTATTATGTTATTCCTGGTCCTTTAGATGATGTGAACAAAAACAAAAAATCTGTCAGTCGTTTACGAAAAGTTTTAGTCTCGGCTTTATCCAACTTAACCTACGGGAAAACTTGGCCATTCATAAGATATTTTTCATTGATCCTATTTTCTCATTTATTCTACGAGGCTCGTATCAATCACACGACTGAATGAAAGGCGCGAAAAATGTTGCCGCGTATCGCAGTTAACCGACGAAGCTGAATGAAAGTTCACCTTGGCAAAGCTGTTCAAACCGCTCGATCTGGAGAAAACGAACGAGCACAATTTTCTGAAAATGTCTATGGTGTATGCTTCATGCGTCCTTGAAAATGTTTCTAAACATTGTTTGAAGCGGATTAGAACCGAACCGGCGATCTCACCATTACGGCTGTAGGAGCTAAAATTAACGAGCAAGTTTGTGTCTTTCCGCACCGCTACGGGCTGTTATGTGCAAGTTTTGTCGTACTCAGGCCCCGTTTACACGGGTCCGGACAAATTTTTGCACGGACAAAAACTTGCACGGTTCCACCTTGCGTTTACACGGGACCGGCGGAACTGGACGAATTTTCGAACGGCTAAGTGTGCAAGTTTCCGTGTAAACACCACTGCAATCTGTAACAGAATTTGCACGGATCCATGTAAACACGTGGTACAGGAACAAAATTCGTCCGTGCAAAAATTTCTCCGGACCCGTGTAAACGGGGCCTCAGTGGAGAGATAATTTATGAACTGGAACAGAGACTCGTTGTGCAACTCAAAAACCGTTGTAAAACGAGGAGAGAACAGCTCAGTTATACTTTATGGTTGACTTCGGACTTGAAATGCACGGCCTAAAGAAGCGGGTTCTTTTTAATACGGCGAATGGTCAATGTCAAAAAACAACAACAAAAACATTCAACTCGCGTTTAAACTTATAAACTTGCTTTTTGGAAAGCTTGGTGCTAAAGGAAGGAACTGAAAAGCCGCATTGAGTGCAGGTAACGATTTCTTTAACGTTTATTTATGTCCAAGTGTATTACTATTTGTTAATAGATTGACTTCTCGATTTTAGTTCTTTCAAATCAGAGATCTATTCGCTCTGTTTTAATAACCATACGCTTGTTCAGTTTGTTGTTCAATTCTGAATTGAACATTTTACAGACACGTTTCTCTGCCATTTTACTGTTGTATTCCATGTGGTCTGTCGCTGTTTTATAATATTAAAGTAGATGGAAACTCTCCATATAAAACCTCGGTTTAATTTGTGTAGACTTTGGCCTCCATCCGGGTTTCGGAAATTGCAAGCCCTCGAAACATCTCTTAATTTAGCAATATCTGTCATTTCTTCACCAATTCAAAAGACTTAGCTTATATGAGCTGAAAACCTATGCCCGGGCAACTAGTCAAAACTCTTGAAATCTCATAACCGAGATCCAGTTTTTAATCATAAGGCTTAGTTCAATGTTTATAAAAATGTCCAGTCGACTTTTTTGGAATCTTCATTCAAATGTGCGAGAAAGGTATATTCAAACAGTTAAAAGTACTTCTACAAGACCCTATTCCATGAAATTTGTAAAAAAAAATCGTAAGCACTGCGCGCGCAGAAAACATAACAGAACCGTTGCCAGGTAACTGTCTCCTTTATGACGTTTATAAAGTTCATTCGAAAATCCCTCAAGGTGATTGCGAAAATGGCGTCTTGTTTAAATCAAGTTAAACTTCACTTTATACAAAACTGCGGGTGAAACGTAACACAGGTTGGTGTAAGCATTTAATTGATCTTTATTTTGAAGTTAATATATATATTTTTTTGTTGCAATGGCGATCAACGAGTATTTAAAGTGTAACCACCGTCGTGTTGTTTTCTTAGACAAGAAACTTTCCTCCACGTTGTCTCTCTCCACCCAGGTGGGTACCGGCGACCAAAGGCATTCATCTTTTCCCTTTTTTAAAGGGATGTTTCCTTTATCTTGTATTGCGAAAATCATGATGGGAATAAGAAGAAATAAGGTGACAAGAAGAAGATCCGAGGAGCTTGGGTACGATATGACTGATAACACTGGTGGATGTGGGTATGTAGTTGGTCAATTAGTTATTATATATACTGCGATGATCCATGATATGATCGACTGGCCGCACGTATTTCTAGTATAATCAAGTGACCAAGAAGATAGCTTTAGAAAATCACTCTTGATAATTATGCTAAAGTTGGCGTTGAAGAACATATTTATAATAAACAAAGCCGGAAGTTGACAATGACGAATCCATAGGTAAGTGGCATTATACAATGTAACAAGTAGATCAATATAAAGTGGAGTTATGCTTTGTTTAGTCTGATCAGTAATAGTAATTGGACTGAGTGGAGTACAATTCAGAGAGAAATCGGGCGAGTAATTTCAAATCGGCCGAGCGCGAAGTGAAAGGACGATTTGAAATTACGAGCACGATTACCCCTGAATTATAGGACACGAAACAAACCGCGGTCGTCCGATTTTGTTAATCACTCGTATGATTGCAGACCGAATTGGACGACACGAAGTCCTGTTACCATAACTATAACGACATTCGAGGATAAAACGTTAAATGGTTACACGCTTTGGTGATTAAAAACATAACAATTGAGTGTGTTTTTGTTAACCGAGATACATGCATAGAAAAAGGATAGCGCGCGCAAATGACGCGTACTGTCCAATTACATCGTCCAATTACAAGCATGACGCCTAAACTGTCCTATTAATGCTCTAATCGGGCCTGCTGATAACCAATCAGATTTGAGAATTTTGTTATAGTTTTGATTAGGAATAAAACATGTTTCACTATGAAATGTGTTTGCATCAGGTGGCGCATTGCGCTAATCATGATCAAAACATGTTTATTGAATGTACATAAAAACATCCAGACAACGTTTTGGTTGAAATGGCAAGCTCGGCAGTTGAGTGTTTTTTTTGTCGTAAAATATGTCAGGGTCCATTCGATAAGCGTAAAATAGGTCGATTAATCAATCTTCTTTTAATCCTGTCACTGGCTATAACAATATTAGTGTATCATCAACATGGTTCGGCACATGCACCCTACAACGACAAAGTTGCGCCGGTCTCTTTCGAGACAAGCAATCTGTACTTTGGCCTTAAGAAGCCACAGTCATCCCTTACAATTGTTCTCTGACGTAATGTCATTTGCTTTAGAGCGTTTTTCAATTGAGTGTCGATGTAATTTTGCAATTGCTTTGGTTTTGCATTGCTAGGCTATGTGACTGGCTAAAACCAAAACCAATCGTGACGTACTCGCACGCGTTTTCCCGCGCTTGACGCCGGCCACATGCATTTGCTTCGCGTTCTGATTGGTTCATTGTATCTGCGTCTGTTGTGATTGGCCAGTGTAAAATAACTTTGGTTTTGAAAATCGCTCTTTGTTGGCTAAAATAGAGAACGTGAAAAATTGATGAGCTCTTCATCTGGCAGTTTCGGACAAAAGTGGGTTATCAAAAAGTAACAAGAGGAACAGGGTGATAATGAAGAAGAAGAAACATAAAAAGAAGAAGAAGAAGAAGAAGAAGAAGAAGAAGAAGAAGAAGAAGATGATGATGATGATGAAAAAGAGAGTGAGAAGAAGAGAGTGAGATGAATAAAAAAACATTGATGAGTAAGAAAATATCAGTCTTTAAATTTTGATGAGCAAAGCGACGATGAATTTGATTCAAATTTCTAAAAAAAAAGTCGGTGCCAGGAGCCGATTGCCCTGGCGATGCTGATTAACTGATTCTGGCTAATGTCTTTAAGGTTTTTTTGTTAAAAAAAAGAAAAGTCCAAGAGATGATAAAAATGAACAAAGCAAGTCAGTAACTAAAGGTAAGTACAAACCAGATCGTGCTTCACTGCCTATGCTAATTAAGGGGGCGGTTGCCCGTTACCCTGGACACGGGTAACGCTGACTCTAAGAACGGGATTGAAGACGGCCGATGGCTTTGAGAAGAGAAGTCCCTGGGGACGAGGTTTGTGACTCGCTCAGCGGTATCCTGCACCTCGTGATCCCGCATGTTTAGACGATTCTCGTTTCGTCCATGCGGTTGAATGGCGTATTAAAAAAAACACCTGTTTTCATTCCACAACGTTGCCCTTTTGTCCAAATGGGAAAAATGAAATACCATAACAAATTAAAAGGCAATGAATGGAAAGTTCTAGTCTGATCAGTTTAACGTATCTGAGATAATGAAGACACACGGTACAACTTTTCCTGCACCGTTGCGCGCAACAGTTGCAGAAGTAGAATCAAGTTCTACTTTTGCGACGTTGCGCGCAACAAATTGCACTGTACGTTGCAAGAAAAGTTACACTGTGTCTGGGCCTTAAAGGGACACTGTCACCTATTTTTAGCATCACTTTGAAAAGCCAAAAAAACATATTTGTTTCAATGGAAACCTTAAAATAACGGTCCAGTTTTGTTAACAAATACTCTACTAGTGCACAGAAACTAGTATTCGTTATCTTTGGCTGCGGATGGCCAGGATGGAAATGGATTGCAACTTGAAAAAATTGGCCAATTTTTTCAAGTTTCTCCCAAGAGTCGTGGAAAAATCGCAGAAAAACTTATTATGGTTTGTTCTTCCTTGAAGAAATCACTTGATATTATCTTCTTGGTGTTCTAAAAGCAATGTTATGTTTGAGCAAAGGTACTTTGTCATATATTCGGTGTATTTTGACCAAAACACAGCAAAATCTGCGTGACAATGCCCCTTTAAGAGACATGAACGTCTCCAAGAACATTAGTAATCAGGACTGATTTTACATACTTAAAAGGAGGGCTATTGGACGATAGTTCATGACACCCAAGGAAACTGATATGAGAATCTAGTTTTTGGCTGGGGCGCCTAACGTTTCACACCACAGGTTCCTTGGACATCCTTAAATACTTCTGAGCTTTGGGTTAGTTCTGTTCCTTGGAATTTTCTTCAGGTGATGGCGCTGCTTTTAAAGATGAATGATAAAAATAAATAATAACTACATTTAGAGAGGAAAGCCACATCAGCCGCAGCTGCGAGTGGTTTTCGTGCAGGTCCTCTATCCAGATCGAATTGGAATTTAGAATGTTGGTTTTTGAGGAGAGGGGAAAACCGGAGTACCCGGAGAAAAACCTCTCGGAGCAAGGAGAGAACCAACAACAAACTCAACCCACATATGACGCCGGGTCCGAGGATCGAACCCGCGCCACCCCATGATTGGTGGAAGGCGAGTGCTCTCACTACTACACCACCCCTGCTCCCTGAAAACAAAGAAGAAGGATAAAAAGAAGAACTTAAATTTAAAGTGTGGAATGAGGTTTCGTGAGATCTTAGGTTAGAGTATGTATGATTTGCAAGCAGATGATAGATAAAATAATGTCTACTGTAAATAGGCTGATTGAGGGTCTCAATCGTCTGACAAGCAAACTGTGTTATAAGGTGGCATATAGTTGTCAAGCTATCGAAAAAAGCTGATTTAAAAACTTCTGAATTGGCAAGCAGGTGAAAAGGTTGGTGAAAGTGACTACAATGCATTAAAAAAGGATTAAATTAATTGTTTACTCTCAGAACAACCTAACATCTGTTCGGCTTGGAGTTAGTCCGTGATGCGACAGCCAATTGTAAACATTACCAGCTAAATCTCCATAAGTCGTTATTCTTTGGAGTTTCTATGAAACAAACACTGAGAAATGCAAACGAAAGTGAATGCCAATAATGTTTCCGCTGCGAGAGCAGTTTGCACAGAGATCTGAATAGCCCGTACAAAAGCGCCTCACCACACTACTATGTTTTGAACTCAACTGTTGGATTTTCATGAATTGTTTCGTCTTAACACTCCCAAAAACCTTTTCCGTGATTGTTGCATCACCGCCAGCGTGGTCTTGATGTTGACACATGTTTTCGTAAAAGGCTTTACATAAAATTTTCGCATGAGAATACAGAGGGAGCGGGTTGTAATGCAAAGGTTACGACAAGTCTCAATGAAAGGTCAAAAAAAGAATTTGAAGCATCTCAAAAATAGAGACATTTTAAGTCACGGCTTTGAAAGATTTAGGTTCATAGGACTATTGCTGTCGTCGGTATAACAATCTATAATATTGCCGCGACAGTAGATTACTATGTCGCAACAGTTTTCACAGTGCTTTGCTTTCCAGAATATTTTCTGACGAAAAAATGCGCTTTCCAGTATAAACAAGACTGTTGCACTTCATGTGATAGACTGCTGTTTATAAAGCAAACTGAAATTGTCTGAAGAGACCAAAAATCGTTAGTGACTTTCATTAGGGAGATTTAAAGTGGTCTGACTAAATTTGCTGGTTGAATCGAAAAATAAGACAAACGTGGGAAATGATAAAAATATAGGCGGTTTGATGGGCATTTAATGGCTACAAACGCAGATAAATACAACAATTTCCCCACCCGCCCACGTATGGGTTCATTTTCGTCTCAATGCGAAGGCGATGACAAAGTCGAAGTCTTTCGAGTAAAGACACATAAATTTCTCACAGGAAATTTCAACTGAAACACGAATATTTAGTTGGAAAAGCTTGTATTGATATAGCAAGATAAGATTGTGTCGCCTGCCCACCAAAGAAGTTGATAAGTCAGCCAGTAAGCCTTGATATTGACCCGAGACAGATCAGCGAGAAGTTTAAAGCATTTATCCGCAAATCACAATCATTCCACCAATATTATTGTTATTATAAAAAAAAAGAACGGCATGGCGTGCCAAAACTTGTACAATGTAAAATCAGGGGCGTGATAAACGGCATGTATCCTCGGAAACTCCAACAGTCGCTAAAATGGCTATACCAGGACGATATGCCACCGTTTAAAGCGATTTTCTATAATCCCATAACCAGTAAATAATTGTCTGTGGTATTAAAATGATTCTCATGGTTATAAGTAGGAGCTTTACCTTAAAGACCACGGTTTTAATACGTATATGTTCATTTAAGAAAGAAAAAACGGTCAATGTACTTCTGATATCTGTTCGGAGTCCTGTTGATTCAGGCAACCTGCCCGATTTTAAAAGTGACAGCCTTAGATTTAAGAGCATTCAGTTGTAGATTCAATTGAGACGTTTGTAGTTGTGAGTTTGACAGCTTTTATCCATTGTAGCCAAAACTAGCTACTTTATTTCTTTATTGCGATATGGGCACGATATAATACGATTGTTATATAAACGCCTTGTACAGTTTCACATTTGATTAGTTTCTAAAGCTCCCGGATCAAGTTCCATCTTAATCGTGCGATAATTGAAGTATCGCCTTAGGAGTAACCGCAGAAATTGTTGCCGCAAAAATACTCGCGAAAAAAGGATATTCGGTTTTGTTGATCCTGCCAATCTTGCCAATATTGTTTAAAAAGAAAACACGCCAAAGGCAACATTGAGACACTATGCGCGTTTGCTTTCGTTCTGCGTAATGCGAAGTTAAACACCTTTATCTGTTTCATCTACATGGAAAACACACATGTAGTGAAAGAGTGACGAATTAATTAAGCCAGAGGATATAATTAATACACGTGTGTGGCTGTGTAAATGAGTATACGTGAATCTAATACCCTAAATGGGTGCTAATTGACTCCCAATGATCACCCACGTAAACTCTATACCATTAGATATGAGATAACAGAGTTGAAATGGGCAGGCCTCTCTGGAGTGCAAAAGCCAGCTTTTAATAAAGAATTCCCGGTTACCATTTTTCATTTGCTGGACTGAAAATGAGCACGTCTTTTGCTGTTTTGTGCTCTTCACTCTCAGTATTTAAACAGTGGATGGGGACAACGGGATTACTGTCTAACGTATCTGTTACTAATCTGTGGGGATTGCGGTCGAGGGACGTATACCGTGATACAGGACGAATGCATCCCAAGCATCTTGCGTGCTCTCAGGTTTTCCTGTCCCATCTGTGAACACAGATATCAATCGAGACCTTTCCTCAAAAGCATTATTCAGGAAGCACATTACGTCTATATGAATATGTCTCCCATTGACAAAGAAAAGTTAAGATGATAAAAATCAACAAATCAACGCTAATGGAAGTCAAAGTGACAATCAACAACGCAATGTCATTTCTAGCTCCCTGTGGGCCATTGATGGTCGACATCTGATGGACCTCTTTGTCTTTGACTTCTTCACGAGCCCCTAGCTTGCCAGCTTTCTCTTTGGCTGGCTAGCGACGACATCACTGTCGAAACACAAGATTTAACTTGAATTTATCTGCAAATCAGAGCATGGCGTCGTTCCGCATTGAAGACATTTTAGCCCGTCCACACGGCCCGGCTTCGCACGGCCCAACGTCGCACGGCTCAGCTCGCGTGTCCGAAACTAGCAACGGACTTGGCGTGCCGACCCCTGTTCCAAGTTATCAACAGTTGAGTTTTGGTGTGGATCAAATATTAGGCAGACACGAAACCGAGCAAAGAGCAGAGCGGCTCCCACTTCTAGGTAAGAGGGAAATTAGATCAAACAACGCTGAGCAAGCAACGACACGATTTCTCTTGTTCATAATTCATTCTCGTGTCTATTAACCATCGATATTACTTATTTTGCACAGCCCGATGGGGCAAATATTAAGTCTATTTCTTAGCTAAAAGCCTCATAAACGTTTTAATGGGTTTCGATAAAGTGTGAGCAAATTTTTTCACAACTTGGCATAACGTCGAATGATAAACCAGACAGGCAACTGATGATCTTTTCCGCCCATGATGTTATCTCACTGTACATTAACAAAAGGGCAAAATTTGATTGTTTATGATCGGTTTCGGCTAACCTAGAAGGAATCACAGCTCGATGAAGGGAGCTCTTTTGTCACGAAGGTGTACAAAACTCCGTTAGAATATCTGGCGAGGGACTGTAAATGGTGAATGAAGGAACAGAACAGAACAGAACAGAGAATTCACTAACAGGTTCTCGTTGTCTGTCAAGCTAGTTCGGCGGTTGCTTCGTTTCATGCGACAATACAGCACTTATTACAGAAATACCACAGCATGGCTATCTTTTTCAAGACTCGAAAACAGTTATTGTTTTTGAGCCTTATCTATTCCTCTATATCAAATCATACCACAGGTGAACAGGGCATTGCCAAGGTATTGAAGGTTCATGTTGTTTATTTGAGGCGAGTTGATTAGTTGCGATTTCTCTCTGTCTGTGCTTTACCACATTGCTATTTCAGTAGACGATAGCCATATAGCGGAGTATCACTGGTATATTGCCCTTGAATGCCCATACGCTCTTGTTGAAATCTTTAATGCGCTATGCCCGGTTTGCGAGGCCGATCAAACAACGGAAACGGTAGTGTATCCATTGTATCAAACAGATATTTACGGAAGTCGCACTCTTGTTCGAATAAAACTATTGAAGTGGATGGCGCTCGGAAAGAAGGGCAAAAATTTGTTTTCATCTTTCATCGGTAAATAGGGTGTTCTAGACGCAGGGAAAAGTTTGCCTATTAAGTTTTAACTCAAACTCGTTATCTCTGTTGAGTAGAGTTATTATTCTGCGTGGTTTTTGATTCACAAGTAATTTCCGAAAGAAATATCTCTTTTTTCCTAGTAATCTGCTTTTGTGTATTCAGATTGCGAGGACGACAGAAGACCGACGAAATTACAATCACACTAAAGACTGGTGATTAAATGTATATGTTAGCAAACTAGTCGAGAATTTAAATGTTCCAAACCCGATTTAATTTTTACTCTGTGTCTAACGATTAGTTTGGAATATATAAAGAGATATTCCAACAATTCAACATTTATGCGGTGATAGTCGATCATATCTTATGTTGTTTCTCAGTCATGGACGTGTACATTATGTACAATTTGTGTAAGAAACCTGACATCCGAACGGATCAATACACACACAGCAACTGTAATAAAACAAATTTCATGTCACTGAGATTTTTTTATTAAGTGATATAGAGCATAAGATCTGATTGGTAAGATGTAGAATCGACTTTGTCTATCCACTTCTAAACGAAGACGCTGTCCAAGATATAAGAAGAATGAAATAAGAAGGCAAACCTTCAAGAAAAGATGAGTGCGTTTTTCAGTTTTGTCGTTTTTAACTTTACCTCACACATGCTAAGTAACGACTGGTTCTTTTTAGAAAAATTAAACAACCCATTCTAGCTATTTCTGCGCAGAAAACAATCTACCTATGGCCTCCTGTATACCTGTTATTTCCTTTCTTTTCATCTCTTACTCACATATAAATAAATCTTTGACTTAACTTGTCGATGCATCTGAATCGAACTTCCGATGTAATTTTATTAAATTGGCAGGGCATGAAAGCCATTTACGTTGCCAATAAAGAATTTAATCAAATATTAAAATGTGAAATCTGGGGGTTTAACTTCAAAGCCTTTGCTGTGGTTTCCGTTTTCACACCCAATGAAATACCATGCTATGACTCAACGAGAGAATGTGAAAAGTCTTTTATTATGGAAAGGAAATATCTCAGTTTATATCGAAGGAAGAAAGAAAAAAACTTTCTGGGTGCAAGAGACTTCCCTTAAAAAAAACGACGTGTTTAACCCCTTATGCCCAAAAGTGCCAAAAATCAAAATTAAAAAACAAACCCTTAATTTCGTTTTGTAAAATGTTAAAAAACAAATGGTACATGCAGAAGTACTGCTGAAGAGGTTTCATTTGAATGGTCACACCATAGGATTTCGTCCACAGACTCAAAAGTTAGAACTACTCTACGTGTCTCCATAATTGTCTCTGAGGATGAAAAGGTTAAATTATGGTTAGTAGCCGTTCAAAGAAGCTCTTGCCGGCCGAAATACGCCCAAAACAAAACTTGTACTCTAATTGCACTTGATTTAGTACGAGTAACAATTTAAACTTAACTGTGTTGCACATTTGAAAAGAAGGCATTCATCCTCTCTGTCATCAATCCCTTAAAATCGTTTGCCGAATAGATTTATTTCATCTGCAAGTTCCCATTTATAATTATGGAACAATTTAGTGCTAAAGCCAGAAAGAAGAGTTTTAGATAAAGCGTGTTGAAAAAATATATTAAAAGGTGGAGTGACTTAACTGTATCAATTATTGCTATATAGGATGCCGTTTTCGATAACTACATTTATGTTTTATTGGTAAACTAATAGGAAGAGATTAATATTGTTTCGTCTTTGATCGTGGAACGATATATTTATCAATGCCTGTTTGTCATGAAATCGAAAACTCCTTGTCCCTTTTATCGTTGTAAATATCATAGAATAAAGAATTAAGTTTTGTACTGTCCATTCAGAGATCGATGGAAAATACAAAGTGTAGCCAGTATGTTGGCAAACTCGAACGGGACAAAGACAGACAGTAACCTTTTGTCGTGACTGAACTATGGAGGACATTCACCTTCCTTCCATGCGAGGCTGCATGATGACTACGGAAGCTTTAAGCAAGGGAAAAACTGATCAAAAAACTAAACACGACACAGTTCCATCTAGCGGAGCTGACTTTGGAAGCTTTGAGCAAGGGATAAAATAAGGAAATAAGAGAATTAAATACATTTTATGTTGTCCTAAACTGATTCTTTTATTCTTTAACTTCCATACGACCGTGTTGCCTTCGTTTTGTCGATGAAATACATGGAAACAGTTTTCTTTTGACAGAGCCGCGCGGTCTAAATCGAAAGCATAAACTTCTTAAAGGTTTTACACTGGTTTAGGCTTTAAAAAAATTCTTCGCGCATCAAAATATTTTGGAAGTTTTAGTCAAAACATCTCAAGAGATCTGTTTTTGGGGTCTGTTTTTGAAGCATTCAAGTTTGAATGAGCATGTGGTGGGTGAAATTGAGTGAGCACTATTAAATAGTTTAAACATATTTCAATAGTTAGATTGTTTGGCCCATTGAGGCTCTTTATTTTAAAATCCGCTAAATTCTGAAAATACTTAATCAGTTCTTTATTTCAAGAGAAAACATAACTTTGAATGGGTATCTGAACTTGAAAACACTGCGTGTAATCCTCGCAGACAAAAGCTTTAAAAACACAAGATTACCGTCTTTTATTTTCTTTCTCGCCCAGAAAAGCAGCTGGCATTTTGTGGCATTTTGTTTATCACTTGATTATCGTCCTGATTGCGGTTACGAAAACTAACGCTCATAAGAGTTGACGACAGTTGTGCACTCGCTAGGTGATGGAGCACGTACCGAAGCAAAAACTTTAAAATCTCAAACGTGGGGTGTTTTTTTCTTGCGCCAAAGGACGCGAGAAAAATGCCTCGGATTTTTGGTTGACACGTTCAAGTGCCTTCTACACGCAAGACATTTCTGTTAGCGATGTATTGCATTTCTAACCAAACCCAAAGGTTTTATTTCTCGTAATAGCTGTCAGGTATTAAACAAAGCGCCACGCCTTGCCTTGCTTCAAACAAAACTTAGGTACACAAATCATCTAATGCAACTAGCGAGAAATGGATTAGATGCCAATTCTTTTGTAGTCGAGAATGGACATCACCTTAAGGAAAATGAAGAGAGAATTAGGTTCAAGTTGGATGAAATAAATGGGCGACAGACCAACAATAGCCCAACAATGGAGGTGCGCTAATAGATTGAATCAGTTTTCTAAAAGCCATTTGCTTGTTTGTGTTGCTTTGTTTTATGAATGCGATAAAAGCTGAAATGGACATCAGTCGTCAACGTATCGGAAAGACAAATATTTTTACTGCATAACAAAACTATTCTGCTTTCAAAACGTACAAAGGCCTATTTATAGTTACAACCTCTGCTCACGAGATCTATCTGACGAGCGTGAGAAAGTTTTTGCAACTTTAGCTGACACTTTTTCGTGTCAAATTCTTTTGATTTCCTTTGCATCTGAACGGCCACCGAATCGAAAATATTTTTGCGCTTGAACTCTTGCTTCTGTACCCTTTTGCACCAGAGCAGAAACGGTGTCATTAACTTCGAGAGAAAAGCTTTTATTTGAATGGGGTCACACGTGTTTTTAGACTACAGGACACGTTTTGAGGACTTTTGAAAAGAAGCTTTTTATTCAGTGAGTATACAAAATAATAGGTGTACTTTAAACGTACAGTGTAATTTCTAGTATCTTGAAATTGTTGACTATCAAAGATCCATTAAAACTTGTTTTTGAACTATACTACACTTTTTGCTTTTTATTTCATTCAATAAAAATAAGCCACCCACTGGATAATTATCAATTAGACAATAATGCTGTAATTAACCATTCATATCTGTAAATCTTTCACCCGTCTTGTTTATTATCATTGCATTAGACGAAGGTTGAAACTGTTACTCCTGTGTTAGGCAATATATCATCAACAACCTACGTTTACACTGCTAATTAAGCACTGGAACGCACATAATGGAGATGATTCGATCTACTTTGGTAGTAAGTCCAATAACAAGTACAGCCATGTAATAAAATTCCGTATTTTCCTTCTGTCGTGTCAGGTTATTATACATTTACACCTGGTGGACGTGAGATGTTATCGATAGAAAGTTATTTTTTTTCGAATTTTTCCCACACACGAAGGGAAAATGATATTACAGTTATGCGTCACGAGTTGTTTTATTACGAGATAAACGAAACGTCATGGGTTGTTTTATGAGGAGATAAGCACGTTACTGCCTTTAGATGCGGTTGATATTATGATATTGCAAACAAAACAAGAGGTGATATTGAGTAAAATAACCTTTATGCAACTTATATAGTTTGTTCTTTTAAGACCTAACGAACTGAGAGACGATCGTGCAAAAAGCAGTGACAAATTTTGGAAGATTTTCTTTTCACAAGTAGACGTAATTAACAATTATTCACCTCCGTGTCGAGGAATAGTGTTTAGTAGATAATTGTTTTAGTAGATACCAAACCAGTGGATATATGTGGATAGCCACTGCCCAGAATAGTTACTTTATTTCCGACAAATGAGGAAAAAACTCGCCCGCGAAATCCAAAACAATGCCTGGAGATGAATAGCAAATACTGTTTCGAGTTTGAGTAGCCAATCGGAGCGTGCGAAAAACAATATCTCTTGTTTGGTATATGTACTAACTTCATATTTATTCACATTCAAAAACAAATTTTTCAAAGAATGTCGAAGAAAAACATCACTTGAAAATTGAAAACCATTTAACTCTTTCACTCTCAAACTGTTATTTCTCTCAAGTGTTGTACATATCTGAGAATTTGGTTGTTTTGCATCTCCGGAAGTTTCTGCAGCTTATTTGGTACCAAATGGATCAGTTTCACCTTTCGTTTGAAAACTACCATTTTAGACGAGGGGTTCCTGAAGCAGGTTCTCCATATGATCTGCCCAGGCTTGTGTCTTAGGCAGGACACTCCAGCGTCTCGACACAACCGTGGCGGATGTATAGCAAGTCAATATACTCCAGCTGATGAGCCCTTGGCGATGGATGAAATTCTTAAGTTTGACAGTTGAATGAAAGCAATTAATTGGTACTTTTCTGTGGTAACAAGGCAATAATTAAGCACGAAGAAAAGAAAAAACTTGACCAACCTATTTGCGTTTTTTTCTTTTTTTTTTTTTTAGATGAAACGGGGATCGGCGCTATATAAATTTGAATTGTAATTGTAGTTGCCCTTGCGATCAATGTTGTGGTTGTGTGAAATCGAGGCCTGATATAAACTATCTGCTATCGGCAAGACTGCATTATAATGTATTGGGCAAAGTCGCGAAGGTCATCTATTGTGTTCGACGAAGGAGAACGCATACTAATCCGGTGGAATGCATGCAAGAGGAGCAAGAGTGGCATTTCCCTTATAAACTGTTCCTGGATTTGCGCGACGTTTTGTCTGCGTGCATTGTTGGACATTATAATTAATGAGCTCGATCTGCCCAATCATAGCTTGCGCACATCTTTGAAAAGTTATACTAATGTTTTTAGACTTTCTAAAGCCCTATTCACACCAACGGTAAAACGTGTTTAAATGTTGTTTAGTTTAACTACGTTTTTAGCCTCTATCTTGAGCGTTTTTAAAGTATATGACTCAAACAACCTGGAATGGTAATAAAAGTCAATGAAGTTTCTTTTAGTAAAATTGCACTCCACTGAACATTACGGGAGGTTTTTTTTTTTAAACTAAACAACATTTAAACATGTTTAAGCGTTGGTGTGAATGGGGTATAAGGCAATTTCCGAAGCTGTTAAGAAATTGCCCATTAATGAAACCTAGTAACGTTAATTCTAATCCCGGGGGGGGGGGGGGGGGGGGGTACCCAACAAAGTTTTGTACGGGGATGCTCCGCCCCAAGGTCCAAACCCTTACCCTTTCATATACCGTTTTTGACAGAAAAGGTACCCCCTTTCATATACCTTTCATTGAAAATTATACCCCTTTCTTATACCTTTCATTGAAAATGGCACCCCTTTCATATAGCCTTTACGTGCGTCTGTTTGATATATTTTGAAAGGCGCTTTTTATAATACTTAAATGGCAGTTTTCCCTACCCTTTTTTATACTTCAACCGGTGTTTTCCCTACCCTTTCTTATACTTCGTGAAATCCCTACCCTTTCATATACTTCAACTCGTGAAATCCCTACCCTTTCATATTCCGCCAGCCTAAAAAAGGTACCCCTTTCGGGCGGAGCATTCCCGTATAGCCCATTATAGGGAGTACCCCCCGGGATTCTAATCTGGAGTGACAATTTGCTGATGTGAGAAGGGACGTTTGCATAATAGTATGATAACAGTATGGAATTGTTGGCTGCTTGCACCCCATCAGTAACACAGAGCTTACAATTTTTGTCTTTCAGGCGCTTATTCAGTGGTTCCTAACACATGCGATCATCTTCACACGACATACTGGACCTCACCTTATTTGACTGCGCACGCGCAACCATTCCTATGTGGATCATTACTTCATTCCAATTGTGACACATGTTACAGTCACAATCCTTACACATACAGCTCGATATCAGGTATGATACGACATTTATCAGAAACAACACATGGCAACATATGCATGCATGTATATTAAAAAAGCTAAGTATATTATTTCTTGAAACGAAAAACTGATTTGAAATGTTTCTTTAAATCTAATAATACACTGAAGTAGACAATAGGAAGTAGACAATAGGTAGTAGGCAATAGGTAAAAGGCAATAGGCAATAGGCATTAGACATGTAAATCAGTGTTTTAGCTCCAAAGTAAGGAATTACTCCTAAAGGCTCCTAAGGATAATTTGACCTCTAATTACTGATCAGGGTGATTTTAAACATTCACGCCGTTCATGCCTTTAGCCCTGTGCATGCCAATTTACGATATTCCCATGTTGTCTACAATTTAATCCTTTTGTTTCATTGGTCTGCTTAACAAACCTTATCGATCACATATCCATTATTTCAAATGGGTTACCTCTTAAAACGAGCCCAGTAATTGTTAAAGGAACAATGGAGAACAGGTCACACTATGGCTCTATACAAACTAATCAGATAATGTACGGGGTACTCAGAAGTGAAGGTCTCACTGTGTTATCTTCAATATCTTCCATATTAAAGTAAAGAAACCTCGATATTCCGTCATTCCAAAAACCTGCTCCCATGCACTATTCTAGGCTTTCGGTTACGTCATATCAAAATTCACCAAGAATAGTTTCTTCATTCCTTTTCATTGTAAATTTACACGATACCTCGTTATGTTAAATATATCAAGCGTTTATTATTACTTGTGTAGCAATGAATGTTATTTTGTTTTCATTCACCTTAAATTTTATAGGAATGTATGGAGACTACAGCGCCACTGTTCTCAATAAAGCTATACCAGGACAAGTTTTACCCGGCCAACCTAAACCGAGAAAACCAAGAAGGCCCTGGACCCGAGCCGTTTTCTCTAATCTACAGAGGAAGGGACTGGAAAAACGATTCCAGCTTCAGAAATATTTAACAAAGGCTGATCGACACCAGCTTGCCTCCATGTTGGGATTGTCTGACAACCAAGTGAAAGTCTGGTTTCAAAACAGACGAATGAAATGGAGACAAGATGCACGAGAGACAATAGCTACAGGAAGCCCTGAGGAAAATACGGACAAACAAGAGCAATAGTTCTACATTACATTTTTAAAATCCCCAAACAAATCATAGTAAAACGGGCGCTTACTTTTTGCATAAATTAGTCTAATGCTAGTAATGTAAATATAACTTGCACAAAAATTATCGTAGTCCAAAACTCCCAACTGATTTAACCAAAAGAAAAATGTGAGTCCACTATGCTTCTTTAACCAATATTTTTTGCCTCAATTTTGATGTGTTTGCGTTCTGTATTCTCGTGACGATTGAGGTGCTCCGTCGGACTAACAATATGGTAAAATGAAACACTCGAATCTCATTTGGCAGTTTTAGGAAAAAACGCAATTAGCTACAACAAAAAAAGTCGTTACATTATTTAGATTTCAACCGAAGGTGAGCGCCCAGTTTTCTTTCAAGGGGGAGTAAAGCAAATTAGTTAATTGAGAAATTTATATGTATTCTCTATACAGTTAAATTATTAGGTGACATACATAAAACGAGTCTCCTTCCCATAAAATTCTACGTAAAATTAATACTCGTGAATGAACCGTGTGTAGAATTTAAATTAGAATTAGTGCATGTGTTTGTTAAATGCATGCAGTAGAGCCCCTGTGGACCGACGTTTTGCCCTGTTGTTGGTTCTGAGTTACAGTTAATCCCGGCCGGCCACCACTGGGCCATCAAAATGTGGTCGTATAAACAGGGTGGTCATATCAGTGACCACCCTGTATCGACCCTAAATTTCTATGACTGAGCTGGCTGCAATAATAAGAGGAGTAATGTCCAGTATTGAACGCTGAAGGAGGCCACGCTACGCCACGATAGGCATCAAAGAGTGTCCTTATCTATAAAAGTTCACCACGCAAAACACACATAATTCTGTGGCATATGTAGTAATATGAAAGTGAAAAATAACTCTGTCAAATATGACGTATTTGTTAAACAATACTTGCGTGCAATCCTGGACATAAGATAGCCGTAAGCGGTAAGGCGAGGTTGTGCCAAGAGCCCACAACTCGGTGGATTGTGCATATATATATGTCGGGCGAATCGCGTCCACTTGTTGTTTCGTTGGTTTCGCAGTTGAGCTTCTGTATAGAGCTGATCATACTGCTGTGTAATTTTGTATTATAAATAAATAAATAAATAAATCGACTTTGTTTTACGAGGGTTACACTTAACAGTCTCTCAAGAGACTGTGGCCCTCGAATTCCGGATCCAATTGGAATTTGGAAATGTTGGTTTTTGTGGAGGAAGGAAAACCGGAGTACTCGGAGAAAAACCCTCAGAGCAAGGATGAGAACCAACAACAAACTCAAGCCACATTTCACGCCGGGGCCGGGAATCGAACCCGGGCCACATTGGTGGGAGGCGAGTGCTCTCACCACTGCGCCACCCCTATAGTCATTGCTTAAAACTGTTACAAAACATTTTCAGTTAATTAGCGGTAACAATAAATCACCATTTTAACCTGGCCATGCATACAAGACGCTAAACCTGATAACAGCAGTAGCACCATCTCAGGAGCAGACGCCATTGACAGTTTGCTGCCCAAGCCTGCCGTCCTGTGCAGACCTCTCTAGTCAGTTCTACCTTCGTTAACTTCACCCATCGGACTGCGTGTATCTTGTTCAGCACAATCCCAGCACAGTCGATGATGTTGCAATTCATCAGCTCGATTCCGATTCCTCGAGGGGGACTCCCATATAAAAATGACGGGGGTGCTCGTCGGAAAATTTCGAAAAATACCCTAAAAGGTACCAGAATCTCGTTTGATAGGCGTGGCTCAAATATATTTTTACCCCTAAGAGGTACTAATTTTATAAAACACAAGACGTATTCTGTCATATTTTTTCAGCTCAATACCATAAAAATACCGCGATAATTCTAACTATAATCGTTTTAGATTTCAGCACCCTAAGCGGTACCAATCTACAAGTTGTGACCGCCTAAAGATACGATGAGCACCCCCGTCATTTTTATATCGGACCCTCCCCCCCGGGTGGGGGTTAGCAGGGTTCCCATTGACAGCAGAGACTTTAGACACTGATGGGGCTATCCCGTATAAATAAAGGCGTCTGTCTGTCTGACGTTCTAAATTCAAATCTTGGAAATTTCACAAGTAGATAAAAGACCCCAACGATGCAGTTTACTCGCTGCTCTTCCAGAACTGGTTGTCTTAGTGTCTTCATTGTCGTTGTATTAGTAGCATCTTCTTCACCGTGTATCAATCGGTAAACAACAGCTATTTACAGGTAAATAACACCGCCATGTCAGTACTCTTTGACACGGGTATAAATGAAATGATAGGAAGGTGTTATGTCTCTTCTGTTTTTGCCGCTATTTTCACTCGCGACTTCGCCGCTCGTTTCCATGCTTTCGACCGGTCGGTCGCCCTTCAGCCGACACGAACCGACGATTCTCCTTAGGTTACATTCATCAGATGACTGACTGACTCATCCTAAATTCACATTGAATGTCTTGTGTTTGTGGAGTCAGAATCTCTAGCACCGAGGGTAGTATTCAAAACGCATGCCTAGATCGAAATCTGGGATGCAGTCTTCTTACCCGGTTTACATTGTAAAAGTTTTCTTGGTCTCCTTATTCTGATCAACGATGCTTTTGTGATATAAACCGGCTCTTTGTTAACCCTTTCAGTCCCAGAGTCAATTATGGAGACATATAGTGTAGTTCTAACTTTTGAGTCTGTGGATGCAAAATCCTATGGTGTGACCATTCAAATGAAACCTCTTCAGCAGTACTTTTGCATGGTACCATTTGTTCTAATTTTTGAGTCTGTCGATAAAATCCTATGGTGTGACCATTCAAATGAAACCTCTTCAGCATTACTTTTGCATGGTACCATTTGTTCTAACTTTTGAGTCTGTGGATGAAATCCTATGGTGTGACCATTCAAATGAAACCTCTTCAGCAGTACTTTTGCATGGTACCATTTGTTCTAACTTTTGAGTCTGTGGATGAAATCCTATGGTGTGACCATTCAAATGAAACCTCTTCGGTAGTACTTTTGCATGGTACCACTTATTTTTCAATATTTTACAAAATGAAATTTGGGATTTTTCTTGAATTTTTATTTTTGGCACTCTTGAGAATTACAGGGTTAATAGTTCCTTGTGAGTCATTGACTGAACTGGAAAATTAAAACATAAATCTGGAGTATAGTTGTTGCTGCTATCTTCCTATAAACATATTTTAAACTTTTAAGACAGAAGTATGACAAACCCATTTCAATTCTATTTTGCATGTTTCTTTAAGCATAATTGGAGTTTTCCAGTACAGCTAAAGCATAATTTAACGCGCTAACTTTCAACATTCATAACTTCCTTAATATCCTTTTCTTAAAATTTATCTGGCAACCATTTGATATGACATTTTTATTTTTCACGTGACTTGATGTTTCCATAGCAACAAGATTTTGACAGTGATGTTTTTTGTAATTTCCATATTTTTACCTTAATGAATGAAGAAAAACAATGTTTATTGCTATAACTTTTACATTTTTTCATAATTTAGCGTTTATTTATTGGTTTTGAGTAATTTTGAGTCAATTTGGATGGTTTTTAGGAGGTTTTGAAAATTTTCAGAAATCCAAGATGGCGGCCGTATAACTAATTACCTAATAACTACGTCATATGATGTCATCGTTCCATTGTGCGGAGACAGTTTTGGACGTACTTATGTACCCTCTAGGTTTCATTGTCATAGCCTTAATATTCTTGAAGTTACGAGGGGGGGGGGGGGGGGGTGGGCACAATGTGCCTCCCCCGCCCCCCCAGGCTCCGGAACTCAAAAAAAGCCCAGGCAAAATAAGGTTAAGGTTATTTGAAAACGCTTGGTGGAACCTTTCCCCGCCTTAGTACTTCGAGGGGCCCTGGGTCCTGGGGAGGAAGTAGTTGAAATAGGCCACTTCGAAAAATACCATAATAATCTTTTATGTGCAGGCTCAGCCCAGCCTCGCTCGGGTGGTAATTATTCAATTCTCCCTTGTTAGATCACAATGGAATTCAGCGGTACATGTAGGAACGCCAGGACGTAGCATTGTGTGTTCGTATACAGATGTGCACCGTATGCAAACAAAAGAAATTGTAAAAATCAGGCTTACATCAAGAACCAACCACATCTTCACGTTAAAGAGTCAGTTATGGTATTTTTCGAAGTAGCCTTTTAAACTACACCCCCTTTTATTGTTAGTGTGTAATACGTGTAGTTTCGGTGACAATTCAAATGAAAGCTACTGAGTAGTCTATGGCGTTATTATTGTACTTCCCTATGATGGCTATTAATGTTTCTCTATATTTTACTGAACAGAATTGGGACTTATCAATTTAGAACTTAGTCTTTATTAAGATAAGGGTAAATATGGATTATCCATGGGCATACGTATCATTGCTATGCTTTGCATTCGCACCTCTTGCCTATTTATACCACTCCTTGATTTGCGCAATTCACTTGTATAACTTTGTTTGGGGCAATGTTTTTGTATATTGTATATTGCGAACAGCATTAAATAGCTGTTATTTTCAATCTTTAAACTCCAGAGGTTAAGGTGGTTTTGCATTGGTTTGGAGAATATGTGCCCAGTTTTTTCTCCGAGTCAGGAGTTTTTCACTGGTTTTGCGCATCCGGCATAGTGCGTTTGTGAACAGGCTTTTGTGGGCTATGGTTTGTAACGTGCTTACCGCAGACAAACATTGTTAGAGACTCAGTTATAAAGTAGCTGGTCTCGATGGCTGGTCGGCTCCCTCCAATTTCTTTAGTGTTACATGGGAAATGTTTTATATTCGGCTGAGCGTAGCGAAGAGAATGGAAGAGACATTTCTATGACGTCGCCTTTGTGGAATGTGTTTGCCGCAAACAGGCACGTGTCGCGGGTATTCAAAAGTCGTCACGCGTGGCCGCAGCATCACGCATTATGGCGGAAAGGAAATGGTAAATGTACGTCATATTACAAGCTTAAAGACCACCTTCCGATCATTTAATTTGTACCCATGTCAAAGAGAACCGATATGGCGGTGTTTGCCTGTTATTTCCCTGTAAACAACTGTTGTTTATCGATTTCTGCAAGGTGAAGTTATTGCTCTTTTCAATCGAGCGCAAAATTGCGCGGTGTCCCACTGCGCGTAGAAACGGGCTCCAAATGCGTGAACCTATCGAAATGAAGGTGCTTTCAGCCAAAGTCAATGAATAAACAGAGTTGATAGATCAATCCTTTCACTCTCAAAGTCAATTATGAAGACATGTAGTGTGAGCAAACTAAGCACCACACATCCACTTCAAATTCACTTCATGGTAAGGAAACATTGCCATTAACCCATTCACTCCCAGAGTCTGTCGACGAAATCTCGTGGTGTGACCATTCAAATGAAACCTCTTCAGCAATACTTTTGCATGGTAGCATTTGTTTTCCAATATTTTACAAAATGAAATTTGAGATTTTTCTTGAATTTTGATTTTTGGCACTCTTCGGAGTTACAGGGTTAGATGTAAGAGTTAATTGATTATTAGACACTGAGAAGGATTCATAGCAGGTGTCTTGATTACAGTGAACGTTTTTGTAACCTTCGCCGCTTCTAATTCGTAAGCTTTGTTCTTTTTAATCGCCGTTTCTGACCGATTATTGTGTCATTAAACATGCGAATTGTAGTTAATTCGTTACACGATAAAGTGCAGGAAGCAGATTGTTCTTAACTAATGAATATACTTCGCCCGTGTTAGTAGCTTGAAAAAAGAAAAAAACGAGTCAATTGAAAGTTTCTCGCAAATAAATTAGAAAAAAAAACTATTGGCTTGGAAAATCGTGTTTTGCGCTTTAAGGTATTTTTGCTTGAAAATTTAACAATCTGAAACGGAAATAAAATTTGCTACTCTCTTTGTAAGAAATTGCGAGCAACTGCCAATATAAAATAAACTGAAAAGTTATTGCCCGGCCACCCGTTCTGATAATGGTTATTCACTCATGCCACAAACCGTGCGTGATAAATTAAGTCGCTTTACTTTTTCTAAGAATTGTTTGGAGAACTGTGTTTAAAATACCATCTGAATTTAAACACTTGTTTATATCTGTACTTCTGATTTTAAAATTATAATAATAAAAAGAAACAAGAAAGACATCTTGTAGTTTATTACTTCAGCAAAAAAAATTATCAAGCACACAGTAGAGAAAAGAAAGATAATTAAAAGAGAAAACTACAAATGAAAGGGTTCTTTGTTTAATATAAACTTGTCCTTTTCAGCTGATACCTCGCATAAAAAAGCAGCGAATTGGTCAGCAACGGACGGCAGTTGTACTTGTGTGAAGTTGTGTTTAACTTATTTTTCCGCGAACAATGGCCGGTTCATAAATTTGACGAGAATTCTATGGTCTCGGGTCTCTCAGTGTAACCCGACATTTAGCAGTTCTCTCAGCGTTTAGTACGCGTGGATAGATTTTGACAAACAATGCTGAGCCATTGTGATAAATCGTTATTCACAAATACTCTTTTAATAACAAGTCACGCCTTCGAAGCTTTGCCACTCAGAACGAGTTCTTATTTCCGAAAATTAACAATTTCACAAGCGTTTCCTATTCTCTTAGCTCCTCCTGTGAAGCATTTCAAAGTGACCGCTTCAATTCATTAACAGCTTAATAAGATAGACGCAAGAAGTTTCTACTGAAAATGCCACGGATAATTTTACACGACAGTAGTTTCATTAATGAGACTATATTGCTTTGTTTATGTTTAATCTAACCGCTCTACAAAACCTATATTTAAGATTGCAAACAGTCCTTTATTAATATTCTTTTATTTAAGCCCGCTATATTTGGCGGAATTGTTTTCATATCGCTTTGTTTTGGAACAATTACATGAACACATTTTCAATTTGCGGTAACAAAACTATCATTCAAAACATGGAGAGAAAAAATGAATTAGCAAAAGATGTATTTTCCCCCTTGCTTTTCGTGCATAGAACGAAGAAGAGACTTCTTAAGTTAAAAACAGGATATAGTAAAATTAACGCCGGCTTATTTTATTCGGATATTCTTAAGTGATTCGCCATGTAATAAGCCTTAACTTAACACCGGTATTCATGTCAAAAGCGAGAACCATTCGCAAGTGATGAAATTATTGGTTCGGACATCAAAGACATTTGCCGCCTTTGTAAGTTTTTTTATGGCAAGTTGTTCAATAATTCTTGTGTATGACATTTTGAGCAGTCAAAGTGACATCTTGATATCTTAAAAAGTTTGACGCGTTCGACAGTCTATCAGTTTCTTTCGAAGCAGACTTTGCCCTTGGTCAAGTTACTTTCATTGTGAGGTAAGGTTTCACTTTCAGACATACTGAATTTCCTTCTCTATAGTCAGTCTAAATTAAACTTTAAATATTGAACAGGTTAATCCAAAATGTGTTTATCACAGAGTAAAATCTAGAGTTGTACTCAAGAGCTTCGAGATTATAAAGCGCTTAAAAACGTCTTCAGTGATCCTCGTAAGATTTTATGACTTTAGAGACAAAAGACGAGTTTAATGGTTTCTCAGCGCTTTTGTTTGAATACAATAACATCATCTCTTACGACTGTGCTCGCTACAAGCGCTCCATGGATAAGTTAAATATAGCCGGTCCATTCGCAAGATGCAGTGCCTAAAAAACGTTAAGTTAAAACTTTAACTTTATCACTATAAATTCTTTCTCGAGTTTACACTTACAAACATACTCTCGAAGGCCATTCTAAACTTACTGGCATGGAAAATTCTTGTAGACACGAAATAGCATAACCGTTTGATTTATTGAAAGTCTGTGCAGTTTAGGCAAGGAGGTGCTTATAACTCTGCCTGTAGAACTGTACTTTTACACTACTGAGCTCGATGTTTGCTTTTTAATTTATCGGCGACTTATTAAGAGGGTCAATATTTATCACGGAACGCCCGGCCATTTTGTTGCTGTTTTGTCATGTACATAGTCGGGGAAAATATTTACGCAGGTCAGAAAACCCATGACAAACAGAAAGTTCAACTTTGCTTTTGTAAATATTTTCCATCCATAAAAGGTTGTTTGATAAACACGATTAGCTAAGTCGAATATAAATTAACTCGGACTGTACGCGGTTTCGATCTGGACATGTTGTAGCGTCGGGTTTGATCGTAATCAATTTTTGTTGTGAGGGAGCGGTTAAGCGGAAGCTACACAAAGTATCTCGGTGTCGGTTTATTTGTAAGCCTCCTCACGGAAGTCGAAACGCGTCAAAAACTCGAAAGAAAAAGATGCAGAAACGGTTCTGCGCTTATAAAGAAGATAACGATATTTCAGTCATATGGATTTATGCGGGTTTAATGGCTTGAGTCTCAGATCTTGAATTTGCGGTTTCGTGTTCTGTGTCAGTGTCTGCAAGAAATCTAAACGACTTATAAACTCGAAAGAAAGAAGTACAGATTTTGTGCTGCGCTAATAAAAAAGATATATAACGATTTTTTCATATGCATATATGCTGGTTGTGAGATTGTGGCTTGTGTTATAGAACTTGAATTTTCGGTCAATTTTTCAGCGGTCTACTGGAAGCTTTTCGTTCTTGATAACTTGTAACTACACGAGCTTGAAAATGTGATTTTTTTTTTAGCTTTTTCCAGTTTCATGTTCCGACCTGTAACGAAAGTGAACGTTTGTAACCATGTTTTCGAACTCTCGAGGCTATTATATTGTAAAGATTGTTTTGGCTACAGTTCCTTTCATGTTCCTGTTATATACATACACCGTCTACACTGAAACAGTTTCGAGAAGCGAAATTAATGAAATCGCTTAGGCATTTAGATGGTCGCTCTTTGTTAAAGTATTTATCAGTGTTAGTAAAAACATATTTTTTTCATGAGGCATCATTGCATCCATAAGATTAATAAAACTAAAAATAAAATTCTCCTTTTAATAGTTTATAACTTTCATTTTCCAGCTACAAAAATCACAAAATTGAAGTCCAACTTTCCTGTCAAATTGAGCCTTTTCGTGCTACAATCGAATCTTACGTCATAAAGCTTTTGCGTCTTTGCAATTGGGTGAATCCTAAAGTGTAACATAACCCTTGAAAAGAAAACGCTTCTACTGAGGAGTACTTTAATGCGGTGCTGTTTTCTCGATTTTCATTGGAAATTATGTAAAATTTGTTTAATTTGACTAAGGACATATTTTAGTTGGTTTGCTTAATGTATTTCATTCAAGATCATGATAATTTACTATCAGCCCACGTTAATTAAACTCAGCCAAGATGAGGAGGAAATTAGCCTCAAAGCTGAAATGCTCCCAATACAAGAATTGGACAGTTCAGCTTCCGTACAGCACGCTGTGCGTAGAAACACCTGCGACCAAAAAATGCAAAGTTTTCTCCAGCTCCATCAAATGACTGCTAAAAAAAACTACAAAAACGCAATACATGTACATAACTTCAGTTAAACCCAGTGCAATTTTGCTAAAAGAAGATCTACATTAGAAAGAAGCTTTCCGTTAAGGAATATTCTTTACAAATATAATTAAGAGAAATTGTAAATATGTTCAATGTGTTTACTTAGGGTGCGGTTTGAATTATTAATTTATTTAATTTGACCAAAGGCATATATTCTAAGCACTTTTCTTAGCATATCATATTTCATTATTAGTTGTGAAACACTATGCGTCAATACAACATCACACTTAATTTATCCTTGTATTTTTCTACAGAAATGTTGAATGTTTTTTCCAGAAAAATATTTTTTTTATTGGTTTGACGCAAATCATATAATGAGAATTTCTATCCTGAAACCTTCCAAAAAAAAGGCGTGATGACCTTTGTATTGTAAAGTTTTTGTTCATATATGATGTATTTCATATACAGTCAACTCTCTCTTAAGCGACCACCCTTGGTGCAGGAAAAAGTGGTCGCTTAATGGAGGTGGTCGCTTAATAGAAAAATCAAGACAATAAGCCAAAAACTGCAAGAATCCACTAATTATTACCATTCTGTATTGCCTTATCAGTTTTAATGAAGCAAATATACAAAGCTCTTTTGAGAAAAAACTTATTCTAAAGCGGACAATGTACTACATACTAAGCTACTCGCTTATTTCACGTGGAATAGAAAATTCTTCAGCTGATTCTTATCGTTCTGACTGTAACTGTTGAAGTTTTCAATACTATGTAACCATGATCTAGCCGCAGTTTTTCAGTTGTGTAAAATATCTGTCAGCGCTATTAAAAACCTCTGATTAAAAACTGAACTTTGTGACATCTGAGTAACGCCAGAATTTCATAACATTGAGGGTGGTCGCTTAACGGAAACACAAAACAAAGGAATTTGTCACATTTTTGACCTCGAAAGTGGTCGCGGTCGCTTAAGAAATTTGAGAAGTGGTCGCTTAAGAGAGAGTTTTCTAAACAGTATTTGACTGAAAAACAAAATGGTTATTTACAAAGTGGTCGCTTAATGGAGGTGGTCGCTTAATAGAGTGGTCGTTAAGAGAGAGTTGACTGTATATCATTTCACAAATAAAATCATATTAGTTCGAGCAGAGATGGTCAAGCAGAGATGGTATAATATGAAGTATTTGAACCATTGTTGTTGTAATTCGCTTGATGCTGATGATGTAGTCGGCTCAAAACAGTACTTAGTGACGTCCTGTTAGAGGTGTTAGAGAGAAGGGATAATTGGAATCGAAACATAAATTTTAGGGATTTGGGATAACTGAAAAAATAGCTATCGGGATAAGGGGTATTCCACCACCCCTCCCCTAGTGGTGGTTTCAGATTTCATACTTGTTCATAGGCGGGAGAGGGGGGGGGAGGGGTAAGTGAAACAGGTTCAACAAGAGAACTTATCGGGAAAATTATCCGGGGGGGGGGGGGGGGAAGGGATACTCCAACCCACCCTCATCAGAGCGTCTTTAGTGGCGGATTCAGACTTAAGGCTTGCTCAAAGAAGGCAAGGGGGAGGAGAGGGGTAAGTGCGGTCCTTCGGGTCTTATTTTCTTTGCAAAACAAGGGGGCGGGGGGCCTGGCCAGTGCCCCCTTGACCTTTTCCTGAGATTCGCCACTGTCATTGTGACCACGCTTCGTCGTTTTTAGAATTGGCCTGGCAACCGCTTTTTACTTTTTGTAAGCCGAATCATGCTTTTTAATGACAGAAACGCAAATAACCTGAGGAAACTTTGTTCAGTTGTAATCGATCATTAAGCGATGAAGAGTGTTAAGCATACCACTGACAAGTTTTAAAATCATGATTAAACAACGTTAAGCTTAATCTAAAAATTCTGAAATAATTTCATAGTTCGACCGAAGTCTCTCAATAAATCAAACGGTAAAAAAAAATGAAAAAAATAACAATGGGTGGTTTTTCTTTTCACTCATATCCGCAAAATGTTTACTTCAATTTTTGTCAGTGGCAAGCAAAGAGTTTTTTTTTTTTCATTTTAGTTTTTCTTATGAGAGAACAAACACGCCTATTTCCTCCAAAACTAGTATTATCTGACAACAATTAGTACGCAAAGATATGACCTTAATTCCTTCTTTCTTTTGAATAACGCTTCTAACGTAGATTGGGAGGGCGCAGGCTTTAACTACCCACAATTCCTTGGTCTATGTACCCACAAATCCCAGCGAAAATGCTGTGTAAATATAACTTGTAAATAGTGAAACAAGCGGGTTTCATTCCTGCAAAGCAACGGGTAGGTACAGGGGAGGTGTTCGGGAAGAAATCCAGTTTTTACTATTTAATGTAAGAAAAACTCAGGCTAATATTGATCTTTTTTACAGGGTTTGTTGCAAGATCAAATATTTCCGGGCCGTGTTCAGTGTGTGTTTGTCAACCTTGATCATTTAAGAGGTGAGACGGAGCATTCTTGTTTACATTGTTGTGTCATTCCAATCGAGTACTACAAACAAATATTTATATTTCTTCCTTTTTATTCGTCTTAATATTTGCTGTCTGGTAATCGTGATAGGCTCAATATGTTTTCAGTTTTGACGTCCGGCTAGGAAATTATTTGCCAGTAATTTCATTATTATTAGAAAGCTAAAGTCGTGTCGAGGGGAGAAAAAAGTTTGTTTCTTCTCGATGTCATTTAATATTCAAAAGAAAGATATGTCTTTGGATATACAAGGGAAACTGTCTTCGGAAGATAAGTTCTGACCATTAACGTTAACTTATATTTCTTTTAACTGTCATTTCATACATTATGTGCGACGTATTGTACGTATTTAAGCTTATGTTGTTGTTGTGAAAGGGCCTCTACGAAACATTCTCCCCTCATGATAAAATTCACAGCCAACGAGATATCTTACAGAGCGATAATTGCTAGAAAGGACCCGAATGTTAGGTTTCACGTAAAGTAAGAAGTGCCTTTTTCGAAACACCCATGACATATCGAAAACACATTTTCTACATGTGTTGGTGTAACATGATAGCTCAAAGACTTATCTGCATTTGTTACTTGGAACAGCTCTGTGCATTTTAATTTCGCTTTTCAGAAGGACACGAAATGTATATATTTTGACAGTACTGAGAAGGTTGTCAGATTGTATATTAGTGGGAGGATTTAATTTTTTTGCTACTGAATTTCAAAATCTTTGAAGTGACATTGAACAACTTTTAAAATGCTTTGTCAGTGGGAAGATCTGTAGCCAATGAATCTGTTCTCAGACTCGCTTAGTCGCGCTGCGATCGGGAAATAAGGTCACGACTGCCAAATTAAAAATGTGTTTGAGTTGTCATTTACCGAGTTTGATTCGATTCTTTATGCCTGAAAGCGAGAGTTTTTTGTGAAATTTAATATCTTCTTTTTAATGCTTCCTTTATGGAATTTGATCATCTCTTGCGAAATGCAAACAAAATTTATGAAATGACGGAAACTGTGTTAAAGTAAGAGACCGCGCGTATGCCAAAATAATGTTCTAGAAAAAAAGAAAGGATAATTCTCGCACTGATTACGTGAAATATCCCCGAGTTTACCGACACTTGCTGCGATGTTTAAGTATAGTTTTAGTGTGAATTAGATTAAGTGAAAATTTTAGACGAAGGCCAAACAAGTGTAGCATCTTCAGTTTAAACGGGTAACTTGTTTGAATAGTAAACAAGTCTTTATAGAAGAAAAGAGAAAAGATTGATTTCAGATAAAGGAATGGACATGCAATATATCCAATAATTTGTTATATTACTATAATTTTTGTAATACTCCTAATAAATTTGCTTTTCGGTTGAACTTTGATCGCTAAGTCAGTATACGCGTTAAGTACATAGAATCGGTAAAGTACAAAACAAGTAGGCAGAAAAAGCACTTAACGTTTGTCAACTTATCATTTTTAAAAACTAACAAGATGGTACCCTCTATTTTACAAATCTGGAAATTTGAGCCTCGCTTTAATCAATATTCGATCATCGAATTAAATGTGCCGAGCGCCCTTGAACCAGCGACAATGCAATGATAAGAACTTACCTGATTTCCGAGAGCCGCGTAATTACTGCGGACATTTAGTTAAAATTCCCGGCGTTTTACCATAATTATCGAGATAGATAAAAAATTTCCTTTTTTCCATTAACTTAAGAGAAATTGGATCCATGCAACATCTTGTTAAGCCACAGTTTTGTTTCGGACAAAGTGTCGCCTGGCGCAAGAAAAGGTTTACTCGAGAACGTTTAATTTGCCGCACCAAGCGCCAAAATGAGACAGTGTCACAATGCAGTTTGAAACGTCTATTTTTTTTGCATTATTTTAATAACTTTAATCTTAATATCAAAAAATAATTTGCCTGTAAAAAGTATAAATAAATAGGGATTGTTTTCGTTGCGTTTAGTGTTCACTAAATACAATTACAAGAAGTCAGGACTTTGACGGGTGCAAAATTTAGCGGGGAAACAAATTTGGGTGATCGCGGCGCGATATTTTTGGCGCCAATTGTCACATTAAGTTAAACTTCTATCGGCACCGAAAATACACTATATTTTTTTTGCCAGCGATAACATAAACCAGTAATTAGTTTAGTATAAGCGGTTAAAACTTGTTTAAATTAATTCTGGAAAAGATATATATATATATTTTTTTTTTAAGCGAGTGAATATGAGGATCGACGCGTTTGAAGATTTTTGTTTTTATAATAAGAAAGCACAGAAAGTCGCATAACAAAAAAGCTTTTAGTTGCAAGATTTATCTGCGCTTTTTTAAATTTCCTGAAAGAAATTGGATCAGAAATGCAAAGAAAGACTCACAAGGATTGTCATCAAAATTAAAATCGGCGGGAATATGTAGGTGATATACGTAAAAATCGGCGGGAATATGTAGGTGATATACCTTAAAATCGCCGGGAATATGAAGGTGATGTACTTTTAAATCGTTGGGAATATGTAGGTAATATACATTAACATCGGCCGGGAACATGTAGGTGATATACCTTAAAATCTGCGGGAATATGTCATTGATATACCTGCGGGTAAGATTTCGTTGTAAAAGTCGAAATAAAAACAAAAGAAATAGAAACAGAGTGCATTGAACATACAGGATATTACCTTAACTTGTTTTACGTTAAATTACCAGTCGCACTTAATTCTAGTCACCTAAACAATTAGTTCACGCTGTAGAAAGGAAGCAAAACTTGATGGCATAATAATTAGTCGGCTTTCTTCGATTGTTTTCTCTTTCAAATGAAATTAAATTTAATCCCATGCCGTACTTCTTTGGAGTGATCACGTTAGCGTCACAGCAAATGAAAGTATTCATTACAGCCTATTTTTATTTGTAAAACAAGTTTACATTTCTGTGGTAATTAGTCATAAATTACGTTTATTTAGTTCACCTGGAGGGGTTCTTCTTTCTCTATATTGAGAAAAACCTTTTTCCCGGCCCCAAATTGACCACTGAAGGAGAAATTTCAGTTTGAAATATAAGTATTTTTTTAATCCATTTATGAAATTTATCAAAAGCTTGGAACCTGTAGCTTGGTTATGCTTTATTAGATATGACTGCTGACTGTCAAATAACTGGCGAAAAGAATTGATGATCGAAATATCTTACTGGTAAGGCTATACGGTTTAAGATATTTAAATTGAATAGAGAAGTCATCACTTCATATTCATAATAAAATGGCATTCTGTTTCTTATTTGACAAAATAATTTGTTATATCTTTTCATTACATTGGACTGAAATTTGCTTCAATGCTCCCATGCAGCGCGACTTTTAATTTTGAACTCACCTAGAATATTCTTTTCACTGCAGTAAAATTCAATCATATGATTCTTTTGAAAGTGGCATTGCAAAGACAGTAAATACAATTAACAGGTAGTTTTCCCTTGATGAAAATATCACTCCTTTAATTACACAAAAATGTTTATTGGTTTTGGAAAATATAACATGTAATAGAAGCCGAGAATGATTGTTTGATTTAAGGGTTAAGAGCGTAGCTGCATTGTTTGTCATTCAGTTAGAAAAGCCCTAGAGGACGCGAGTGAATATTGATCTTGGTAGCTGTGATTAAATCGCGTTTCACTACCGTCACATACAGCTGCCAGTTTAAGGTGTTGTTTTTATTCATATAAAGAATTTATTTAAAAAGGCCGGTAAGAATACAGATGTATTTTTCTTGACCACGGCAACATTATATGCTAACTTTGCCCGGCAATAAAGCAGTTGAGTCAGGTATAATATTGTGGTTTAAACTTTTGAGTCTGTGGTACTGTTTATTATACTGTACAAGGTTGTTGTAACTTTTGAGTCTGCAGAAGAAACTTCTTTGGTGTGACCATTCAATTGAAAGCTACTGAGCAGTACTTTCCTGTGATATAGCTGTTTATTATGCTATATAAGGTGGTTCTAACTTTTCATTTGTGGATGAAATCCTAACCTGTCAACATACAAATGAAAGCTACTGAGTAGTACTTTCCTGTGGTACTGTTTATTATGTAGTACAAGGTGGTTCTAACTTTTGAACATAGATGTAGATGAAATCCTAAAGTGTGACCATTCAAATGGAAGCTACTGAGCAGTACTTTCCTGTGGTGCTGTTTATTATGCTGTACAAGGTGGTTCTAACTTTTGAGTCTGTGGCTGAAATCCTAAAGTGTAACCATTCAAATGAAAGCTACTTAGCAGTACTTTCCTGTGGTGCTGTTTATTATGCTGTACAAGGTGGTTCTAACTTTTGAGTCTGTGGCTGAAATCCTAAAGTGTAACCATTCAAATGAAAGCTACTTAGCAGTACTTTCCTGTGGTGCTGTTTATTATGCTGTACAAGGTGGTTCTAACTTTTGAGTCTGTGGATGAAATCCTAAAGTGTGACCATTCAAATGAAAGCTACTGAGCAGTACTTTCCTGTGGTGCTGTTTATTATGCTGTACAAGGTGGTTCTAACTTTTGAGTCTGTGGATGGAATCCTAAAGTGTGACCATTCAAATGAAAGCTACTGAGCAGTACTTTCCTGTGGTGCTGTTTATTATGCTGTACAAGGTGGTTTTAACTTTAAATATATGGCAGAAATAATTTAATGTGATCATCCAAGTAAAAGCTAATGGTGTTCTTAGTTTTTCCGTAGTTTACAAGAAGAAATTTGGGAATTTTGTTGAATTTTAAGCGTTAGTACACTTGGCAACGAAAGCATCAACAGTTATGTACATCATATCACAGACACTGCTCATTAAATTCTATATGCTCCTTCAATGTCAATACATTGTAAAAAGCAGGCAGGTGACTTGAATACGAAAACGATGATCAAGGGAATATTGTATTCTGAGAATAAGTAATGCTTCACATAAGAACTGTAGTAAACTTCATTCTGCGGCAATGGCTCTTTCCCACATAGAATATCTTTGATTTTAAGAATAGTGGAGGGGCTGATGGTTCATGATTATATTTCATTATAAAAATACAGAAAATCCATTTGCGTCAAATATATTTTAGGAAACGTTCGTGCTTAACCAATCAGAATAGCAGAAGACAATACCTACCAATTTTGCTTCTTTGATGAAGTTTCCCAAATACAATATCTTTTAAAAATTGCATGTTGTGCGATTGGGTCTCAAAATACTTGAAACCTTAAAAAATTTAGACTTTATGCATCTTGAACCTTAACTTTTTAGCGGTTTTTGAGTCTAGACCAATGAGATCACTAGTTGTAGCAATGAAAATAGTTGACATTCCATGTGCATTGCCGTTCAGCGCTATCCTTTTTATACGGATCATTACTTAATCCTTTTACTGCTAGAGTGAAACTTTAAGTCTGCGTCTGTGGATGAAATCCTAAAGTGTGACCGATTCAAATAAAAGCTATTGAGCAGTACTTTCCTGTGGTACCGTTTACTATGCTGTACAAGGTGGTTCTAACTTTTGAGTCTGACGGGGGTGCTCGTCGGAAATTTTCGAAAAATACCCTAAAAGGTACCAGAATCTCGTTTGATGGGCGTGGCCCAAAATAATTTTTACCCCTAAAAAGTGCCAATTCTAAAACAACACATGTCATATTCTGTCATATTTTTTCGGCTCAATACCTTAAAAGGTACCGCGATAATTCTAACTGTGGTCATTTTAGATTTTCGTACCCTAAGCTGTACCATTCTACAAATTTTGACCCCTAAAAGGTACGACGAGCACCCCGGCAAAAGGACACTGTTCCGGCGAAATAACAAAACTTCGCTTAGCTTATTTCCATGGTATATCGCCACAAAATATACAACTAAATTGGATAAAAATATTCTATAGAGCAAAATAGAAGCAGTAGTTTGGAGATAAAGTGCAGGATTGCAAGGATGGAAGTGGATTACAGTTCACCACATTTGATTTTGTGACAGGCCGTCAAGAAATCAAAATTGTCATTCTTGTCGAATTTTTACTTTTTTAGTGGTTATTTTGTCTCCTAAGTAATATTTCTTTGCTTGCATCATCTTTAGCGATTTTTCTCCCTATTTCAAGATAATTAAACTAATTAAGCAAGCTTAAAACAAGCTCTTGGCCATTATCATGACGAAAAGCACGATATATCAGCCGAACTGTCCCTTTAAAAGCAAACATCGTATCATCTGAATCGACCATAAGGAACCGAGCCTAGAAAACAAAGGAACGGTCACTGTGTAACTTGACTTCGCGAATGAACTTGTGACTGTTGTTACCCATGCATTGATTTCAATGAATATACTAGATTCCTCAACGTATCAAATTGAGATATAACTGCTTTTAAATGATATGATTTATACTTTTTGTCGAACCAACAGACTTCAGTCTAAAAGGAATACTATACGCGAAAAAAAAACAACTTGTTTTTTGTATTATTTAAACCTTGGATATATGACTAAATCGGCTAAGGCTCTATTCTAAAAGTCTTAGGGTTTTCAGGATACAGGCAACAAGTTGTTATTTTTGTTTGACAAGATAGTTTACCGGCGAGTTTTAAGCAGTTCGCGCACATGACCGCCTTGCCGGTTTACACCATTTCATTTCACTGAAGAAGGGCCAAGCCCGAAACGTCTGAAAACTTTCAAATTTTCGGCACTTTTCTACATTAACATTTTCCATTATTTATTGTGTCACAAGTGCCACGCAGTTTTTTGAACTTTTTTGTTCAACTATTTTGCTTGTTTACACCATGGCCCGCCTTCTACCTGGTCAATAAACACGTTATTTTATGATCACCGGTTCTTCGTCCCAGTCAATAAGCACCATGTATACTTTCTTGATTTTTCAGTCCTTTGTGCTACAAATTTATTTGAAATGAGCCGGTCAAAATGTTCGCTGCGATGAATAGCTAGAAATATCATTGATTTCTTTAAAAAAAAATACTACCTTTTATGTCAAATCTAAATAATTGCGAACGTCGTTATAATCTTTAAACATTTGATTTACAGCCATGCTCCGTCACGCGTGTCCAGTAATCACAAGAATGAAATGAACATTTGAATATTTCTTTGTAACGTCCGAGATTTGAATGAAACCTTGAAGATCTCTCTGGAAAACACTTTGAAAGCCACGAGTTAACGGAAAAATAACTTCGCTATACGCGCATAAAAAAAACAAATATTGTTCGGACATGTAACATTTCAATTAAAATGATATTTCGTTGCTCTTTGTTTCCGAAAATGCGGTAAAATTCTGACGGGAATTCCGAATCTCTGAATGAATTTACAAAACCGACGCGTAAACTTGAAAAATCCATTCAAATTTTCAAAAATACTGGTCACGCGTGACGGAGCATGGCTGTAACAGCAACAAAATCTCAGATTCCTGGGTCTAACGAGTCTGTAACTATAAAATTAAACGAAGTTTCAATGCGCACCAAGTTAAAAACTTACGATTATTACAATCGATAGTAAGAATTCAAGAGACTGAAGAACAGAAGAATCAAAATGGTTCAACGAGTCATTTAACCATTCCACTTCCAGAATCAATCATGGAGAAATGTAGTGTCGTTCTAACTTTGAGTCTGTGGACGAAATCCTATGATGTGACCATTCAAATGAAACCTTTTCGACAGTACTTTTGCACGGTACCATTTGTTTGTCAATTTTTTACAAAATAAAATTTAGGATTTTTCTTGAATTTTTATTTTTAGCATTCTAAGGAGTTAAATAAGGATTAAAGTGACTACCGGTAAAATATGGGTAACAAATAACTATTAACGAAAGTTAAAGGATCAGCGAGAGTTTTAACCGAACCTTTTGGTAGGAAAACTGAATCGATATCAACCATATGTTAAGAATGACTGTTCAGTACCAAAACGATGTATAGTTTTGATGGTTAAAAATTACAAAAACAATATCAAAAGTACACCTTGAAAATTGGGATTACACAGTCGTTTTTAATTATTTATCTAGCTGGTTCAAGACCGTTAGTCAAGCTTAGCGAGCATTTTAAAAGAAGTCAAATAATTAACATCTTAAGCGGTTTTCTGTACGAGATTAATGGACTTCATTTACTTGGAAAAAGGTAAACATTATTATGGGTTTTTAAGAATCTAAAAAGGTAATATTTACACAGCAGTTTGTTGAAACAAGTACTATTTTCCCTGTGTAAGCAAAGAAAAAACAAATATTTTATTTAGCACAAGAGGACTAATATCGGTTTCATTGTTTTAATATTTTGTCCATGAAGCGTGCGAACTGCGAAAACACTGACTATTTATTGAGACTGTTCAAAAGGTCTTTTAAAGTAGACATCATTTAAATGATTTCTAGCATTTGTCTAACCGCTCTTTGTTAGTATATCATTGACCCTGTTTTTTGACAAACATTTCAGTCAAGTCAAAACGTCCAGAATACAGATAAATGCCCGGGGGGGGGGGGGGGGGGGGGGGTACTCCCTAATATGGGCTATATAGGTATGTGCGGCCCCAAAGGGTAGGGTTTTTCAGCCGTTTTGGTCATAAATTGGGTATCGATTTTGGCTATTTTGCCGCCATTTTGGTCATAAATAGGGTAACGATTTTTGCACTGTAGTCTTGAATGCACTTTTTTAGAAGAAGGTACTTCCTTATCTTATAACGTACCTAATAAAAGCAGATAAACATTGCCTTTAACATTGGTCTGAACTAGGGAAATAATTATAAGGCAGGTCTGAAACAGGGTATTGATTTAAGGGTCAGGTCATAAATAGGGTATCAAATTTTTGGTAAGGTCATAAATAGGGTAGGGAAAATCGCAGATTTTGGTCATAAATAGGGTAAGGGTTTTGGGAAGCGGGCCGCACACCCCTACCCAATTTTTCTGCGAGTACCCCCCCCCCCCCCCCCCCCCCCCCCCGGGGGATAAATGTAAATGTTTCCTATGTTCGTACTGCAGTTCTTTAGCGGAAACAGTCAAAGTAGGTAATTAAACATTATTTAAGGTTTTTAAGAATCCAAATAAGTTATATTTGTGCAGCAGTTTGATGAAACAAGTACTATTTTTCCGGTTTAAGCAAAGGAAAACAAATATTTACATACAGAACAAGAGAACTAATGGTTGTATTGTACCTTGTAGGTTATTGACGATCAATTTAATTCCGGTAAAGTTGCCGGAGTTTTATAAACTTTTATTTCAAACAAAAGCAATTCATAGGAAAGCGGAAGTTAATGAATTGTCTCTTAACCGAGAACTCGTTACCCTGGGGCATTTCATTTTAGTTCGTATTTACCTGAGGGCTGTTTTTCTCTTCTCTAAAACGACAGACGATTTTGCCTACCGAATGAAACAAAACGACATATTTCTTTTATTTGGTGGCCGTATTTATAGATTTATCCGAACGTGTTAATGGCGCTTGGTTTGAATGGAATCTTACTTTATAACACGTGCTTGGTCCGCCCAATGCCCTTTGTAATTTTGCAAAGGTTTAGACATTTGTTAATACAACAAGCGCGAAGTCACAGAGCAATTGTTTTGGCTGAACTTGGTCATAAAGACTTTCGGAAAACAAGTGATTTTGAATCTTGATAACAATCGATTCAGGCTAACGAAGACTTAAGTCCTTTACTATCAATACTGATTTATTGACATCATTTGCTCCAAATAAAATTAACCGGGTAAAAAATAACCACTTCGTAGGTGATAAGAGTGAAATAACCGATCGGCAGTAACGAGGTTGTCATGCTCCGCTGACAACTAGTGATAAAAAAGGTCATAGACAGCTGGTAAAGAGAATATGAATGTTGATATCAGAATATGCATGTCGATATGCTTCCTGTTGCGAATTGAGTTGTAACTAGCCATATTCCATTGCTAACATCAGCCTTTCGTGATGCATATATGGAGACATCCACGACATACCCTCGTTCGGGATCTTTTCGGTGTCTTTGCTTTTGTCCCCAGTTTAAAAATGACCAAACACGTTTTGTTAACGACCTATTTAGAGAAGACATTGAGAGAAATTTTCCTTAACGAGGTGTGTCTGAAATGTGTTAGAAACGTCAAACTGACAACATAAAAGGCTGGAATGGGGGCTGTGATTTCATTCAAGAAATTCACGGTCGAAAAATTTCCAACACGAAGCGTGACTGCGTCCAACGCCAAGCACCCCCTGGAAAAAAGTGCAGCCGGAAAAAAGCGATTGCAAACAACTAAAGTAAGACAACTCTGTAAGTACTAATTACGAAAATTTGAAAAAAGTTAAGAACATTGTGAGCACGTGAAAACGATGCTAGGTGGCAGGTGGAAATCAAGAATGAGACACGTGAACCAGTTCAAAAGCGTGTATCAAATTCACTCAACGGCAGGTTGTTCTGCGTGGTATATCGGTCTAACAAAAACTTCCCAAACAATAGATATTTATTTTCCACTGATTCGAGAGTGCTCTTGTTTACTTCGTCCCGGCACAGCGACTTTGTTCAAGCTCTTGAATCAAAAGCCAACGCTCTTGCACTTATGTCCACCAATATTTGTTTTGCCATACACAATTTGTCTTTGATCTTCAAATCTCACTTTAGTCTGACGTATTCGCTATTTTTTTGAAAAAGTACCATATATTTTAATTAAGGGCTTTTCAAAAGAAACATTAGCTCAACGTTTGGACTGCTTTTACGGCCTCTTATATTTCTGGGTTGTGTGCAATTTAAAGCAATTTTATGGGTCAAAGAAAACGGTTGCTTGAGGTTTTAGATGTATACCATCTTTGCGAGTGGTTATTCTTCATAGAGATGTCTGGCAAATGGCAATATATATATTAAAAAAAAGGTAACGCTCGAACAGAAAATAAACTTTGAATATTGAACGGGATAATATTTGCTTCCCACGTCCGGTGAAACGAGGACTCACACCACGAGCGCCTTTTGTTTTGACTAAAACCGTGATCATAACAAAGGAAACTTAATCAGTGTAAGGTATTGCTGGAGTTTCTCGGAGGCGATATTTCAAATGTACATAGATACACACCCAATCATGATATTAGTTGCAGTTGAGCGGTCAGCTTTATCTAGACCAATTATCGGTGATTTATTTACTTTGTAGAAGCGTTGTTCTTGTTAGCTAAGCGGAGCTTTTATTTATTTTTTCCCGCTGTTATCGACAGCTGTATGTTTACTCGACTCATCATCGTCCAGTTTTTATTTACTTATAGATATTTACTAGACAGCTCAGATGACATGTTTTCAATCGACCAAAACGTTCCCCTGGATCGGTGGCTAATTTAGCGAGGGGCGATCCATTGAGAAACACAATGCCATTTGGTCAAAGAAATGGTGAGCAAGTTCACTTTGAAATTAAATTGCATGCGGTCAAGTGCTATCTCTTCTGGTTACGATAACCCAGCGATGGAATGCGTTTGCGTCGAGTTTTGTCTGTTAGTTTCAAAAGGAACAATTAACAATAGTTGTAAAAAGATGCACGGAAAAGTACCTTTTTAGCTTCACGCGTCAAGGCAGAAATTTGTTCTTATTCACTTGTCATTTGTCATTTTGAGTAATTGCCTCACAATTTGCAACCAGTTCTTTCACCCGTCGTTCGCGCCAAGAAAATAAATAGGAGATTGTTCATGGAATTGCGCTGGCAGAATTGTTATAATACGCGCAGATGGACGCGTGACAGGTTGCTGGTGTAGTTTTAAATATTCAACGGCGATTAAAATCGCATATCTTTTGTTTTCCTTCTCCGCCCAATTCATTGGTCCTAAAATGACGGGGAGAAAGAAATTAAAACTGTGTGTCAAATTCCATGGGGTCTTGTAAAGACTAATTAGCAGGCGAGTTCTGCTTGGAGATTTGTTAAGAAAGGATCGGAAATTTTCAAGAAGAAGCTCTTTGGAAGCATTCGGAGCGTGACCGGAACAGTTGATCGGTTTAATCATTGTTGACTTTATCGTAACAAAAGAACAAACAACGGCAAAGAGCTGGTATGGCGCTCGTTTATGGTTCATGAGGGACTTCGCTGTAAGGTTTCTTAGTGGCCATCTTTTGTGAATTCTCTCGTGAAGCGGCGCACAAAGGTAAACTGCTCTGCTCTGACGATTTTATAAGGTTAGTCCATCTCCCAGTGTGATCAATGTCAACATGCATCAGCTTAGATATAGCACTGATCATGAAACTAAATGTCTTACTCTGTATGCCAGGGAAATAAATCACAAATATTTACCGTAGCGGTACATATTGACAGGCAAATACTGAACATTGCTCAGCTGAAAAACAAGAACAAATGTCGTGTTTAAATGTAGTATTTAAGTTATTGCCGGAGGCAGCCTTTTAATATAGTCATTGTAAAATTGATATACAGTTGTTCCTGAGTTCTCATGCTAAATCAAATAAGTTAACTTGGTCGACCTAATTTTTAGCGCGCGCTCTTTTATGTTATTTACTAAAGCACACTTTACATTATATTAAATTGTATTTACACATGTCACATGGTTTATGTGTACCAAGTGGTGAATGCTTACAAGTCAATGACCTTTTAAGGAAGACTGAATTTACACTAGAAATGGATCCGTAGGCGTAAAAAACTTTTCGTTTATAAAATATTCAAATTACTCATACTTTAGATCTTTGTAAACATAGCTCTCTGTCTTTTTTTTATCTCGAATACTGGACGCTCTTTGGAATATAAGAGCAGTACTTCACTATGCCAAAATTGATGTCTTGTAGAGCTTGTACGAAAATTAAAGTGTAACGACCGAAACTGAATTCTTGCCTGTTTTCAAGCTTACATCAAGTGATCTTGAAACTTTCTGGAAAAAAATCAAGGGCAAAAAATACTAAAGACAATGACTGTTTCCCACTAGTAAGCCTAGCAAAAAATTAGCGTACAAGGTGTTAAATTTTGTTCTATGAGACAGTATAATTATTTTTATCAATTATGCCAGATCCCATTCGTATAATATAAGTGACATTCCCACACGCAGTGTTTTAAAAAAATGGGGTTTTGCGTGGGTTCTTGTCAGTTTACTTGTACAAATTGTGCTTATTTTGACACGTTGTATGCCTGTTCTTGTTCTTGTACTAATTCGGGTGATGCTAAGGATTGCAGTGAATTAACCATGAACTCAGTACTAAGAGAAATTATTGGAAACTTAAGTCGAAGATTAAAGACCTCTTTACATGCAGTGGCTGGGAAGGAAACTTCATATTTCAAAAGACTAGAAACAACTTGATGAGTTAATCTAGCTCTAGAACCTTCTTGCTGTGATAATTTGAAAAACGGATTTTCGGGGGCAACACGCAGCTCTTACAAGAAATCGAGTACAATTTTAATCATTTTAAGTCAGCTCTTAAATCACACTTTTTCAAATTAGCTATAATCTATAGTTTTAATCACGATATAATTATAGTATGTATGTATTTTATCTATTAAATAATTTTATTTAATTGCTTAGTTTTAATGTACAGCGCATTAGATCATATACACATGTATTTTGCGCTTTATAAATATTAAAGTTATTATTATTCTCTAATTTGCTGAGAAAACAATAGAACAAACAACACAACCCTAGCTCTGAAAACAATAGAGCTGCGTGATACCCAGGTCCAATGAAATTAGAGGTTGTAAAGAGCTGCGTCGTATCTGCATTTCAAGGGGTTCACTTACCGTTTGATTTCACTTGTGTAATGTTGTTCTAATTTATCAACTGTTTGTTTTTACAATTTTTTACAAAATCAAATTTAGTTTTTTTTTCGTGAACTTTGAGTTTGGCTGCTCTTTGCCCGGAGAGTCCCTCCTATATAAAAGTCACGGGGATGATCGTGAGAGATTTTAAACGGAGCCCCTAAAAGGTACCAGACTCTAGAAACTCACCCGTTTCGTGGGTGTGGCTCACAATCAGTTGTACCCCTATTAAAGCAGTTTTCAATTGAGTGTCGTAAAACCAAAACCAAAGTAATTACTCTGACCAATCACAGCAGTCGTAAACAATCCAATGAACCAATCAGAGCTCGAAGCAATTACATGTCGGCGGCGCCAAGCGCGGGAAAACGCGTGCGAGCAAGTCACGATTGGTTTTGGTTTTACTTCTGATTGGTCGAGAAAGTGGTGCGAGACTTTTTAGCCAATCACAAAGCGTAGCAATGCAAAACCAAAGCAATTGTGTAATTACTTTTCACACTCAATTGAAAACTGCTCTATCTACCAATTCTTTCTGAAATTCTTTTTCTGGCTTAATATCCTAAAGGTCCGGACACAGATGGTGCAACTTTTCTTGCAACGTTGCACGCAACAAGATTTGATTTTTTGGGGGTGTCACACGATGCAAATTGTTGCGCGAAACTTTGCAAAGAGAGCTTGATTCTATTTTTGCTACTGTTGTGCGCAACAGTGCAAGAAAAGTTGCATCCATGTGTCTGGGCCCTTAACCCTTTCACTCCCAGAGTCAATTATGGAGACATATAGTGTAGTTCTAACTTTTGAGTCTGCGGTTGACGAAATCCTATGGTGTGACCATTCAAATGAAACCTCTTCAGCAGTACTTTTGCATGGTACCATTTATTTTACAAAATGAAATTTTGGATTTTTCTTGAATTTTTATATTTGGCACTCGTGATAGTTAAATGGTTAAACACCTTCTCCTCACTACTTCTATAAGAAGCATATGAGGACGAGGAAGGAGAATTTATATTTTGATATTGGGATTACCTTAACTTGAGCCTCATTTAAGGTATCCAGGTGCTTCACGTGAGTCAATAAAATGCTATCATGGTAGAATTACACGTATATCGGAGGTGCACTTGTGTTCTTTGTTCTTAGACAGTTAAATATCAGTAGAAAAATTACCGTAATACATAAATTTGAGCATTTGTTTACATATTCAAAATTATTTTACTCTTTGTAGGGACGTGCGAAGTGTTCGTAGGTGATTAATGTGGGTAAATATATTAATTAGCAACTGACTGATAAGTCTTTCAAATTTCATATTCAGTTCCCTTTCGTAACTTTGGGAGTGAATCAGCTTTAAACGAAAGAAACCACCTGCAGGTTGAGTCCTGTATTAACATTGAACCTTGAAATATTTTAGTTTCATTTTGACTTGGTTCAAGAGATCACGTACAAACTGACAAACGATAAGGTGGCTGTCATTCATTGCTTGAGGATATAACGGGAACATATTCAAAGAAATGAACATTGAATATTGAAATTGAAACAAATAGTACCATGCAAAAGTACTTCCAAAGAGGTTTCATTCAAATGGTCACACCCCCGGGTCACAGCATACGATTTCGTCCACAGACTCAAAAGTTAGAACTACACTACTGACTCTGGGAGCGAAAGGGTTAAAAACCATATCTGTTGTCATTTATATGCAAAGAAAAGGACATACAAGAAAATGGCTTTTCATCGAGCAAAATCTGAATTTAAAGTTTAAGTACACTCTCTTACTGAGCCAGCTTCATTCTTCTAGATAAAATAGTCACGAGATATATGAAGAAGGCATAAGTAGTCATGCACTATAAACTCAATTTCGATTTTGCGTGCCTAGCAATGGCTTAGCAGTGGTAAATGAGATGATGTGTCAAATGTCTTAAAACTAATTTTATACAATATCAAGAGTACGTTTGCACGAATGCGACCGGCGAATACTGGCATTTAGATCAACCCCAGACCAATTTTACTCGAATTGACTTTCACATTATTCAGGCTCGTTAGTCTTTGCTCGTGGGATCTCGTGTCTCGTGTCTTTCTCGTGTCTCTCATCTTCACCGTTGAGCGATAATATAGAGAGGAATAAGATTTTATTTATGATAATTTATAGTTACCTTGGTGCCATTGGATTGTAGACTTTACATTTATCAAACTTAACTGGAGGTCAGTTCCGTTCGTTTCGAAATCATGTGGGATGGGGATAGAAAAAACTTTCAATTTTGCATGATATACAACATTAGTTTTACCTGTTCTATTACTGCCTTTAGCTATTTACATCTTACAGTTCCTTTTTTGAAATAATGAGTACTTCCATTAATATGCTATTTATTTCCTCAGTTAATATCAGTTCTTAAATTTTGGCGCTGCTTCAAGACTATATCACTAGTTGATGACTCTCATTTATTCTTGTTGCCTGTTTGCTTGAAAACGTATTAGAATTGGAACTGAAGAGAAATTACCATAAAATCGTCACTGATGAGAATTTTCTTTTATTTAATATCATTCTTCAAGAAAAAAAATCCTGTGTTGATTATCAGCTAAAATAGTGTTGAGAGAAGAAATTTCGCGCCAGTTTAGCTTTATATTACAAGATGCAGTCACGTTGGTCTCTCGAAAAATGATCAATGAAATGATAAAATGGCACGTGAGAGTATGATTATAAGGTTATTTTTCCTGACAATGAAATTGTAATTAACCCTTTCACTCTCAGAGTCAATTATGGAGACATGTAGTGTAGTTCTAACTTTTGAGTCTGTGGACAAAATCCTATGGTGTGACCATTCAAATGAAACCTCTTCGGCAGTACTTTTGCATGGTACCATATATTTGTTTTTCAACATTTTTTCTTCTATTTTTATTTTTTGCACTCGTGGGAGTTGAAGGGTCAAGGAGCGCCGCCGGCGTGGTGAAACTGCTATACAAACAAATAATCATGAATGTCCTGTGTTAGTTAAAGGAAGTTCAGGTTAATTTTAGCCTGAAAATAACCAATGCTTTTGTCTAAGAAAGCTAAAAAATATTTTGTTATTTCTGCCTCAGTATCAAACGTTGCGACAAATATCTTTGGGTTCTTTTTGTTACATAAAGTAACCTGTTCTGATTTATGTTGTGTTGATTTGTCAAAGAATATCGAAGGTAGATGCACTCATTTCTCTATCAGAGTTTGAATAATTCGGCAAATATTTAACAGGTTATGTTATATCATGGAAGGGCTTTTAACCTTTTCATTCCTAGAGCCAATTATGGAGACATGTAGTGTAGTTCTAACTTTTGAGTCTCCCGACGAAATCCTATGGTGTGACCATTCACTAGATAAAACCTCTTCGGCAGTACTTTTAAATGGTATCATTTGTTTTTCAATATTTTACAAAATAAAATTTGGGGTTTTTCTTGAAATTCTATTTGTCGGCACTCTTGGGAGTTTATAAGGGCCAAAATCATATTGTAAGTTACAATAGTTTTCTAGATTATAATAATATAATCATGCATGATATTGCTGTACATTTGGCTTAAAAATTCAGTATCCCGAGATATTTCAACGCAAATAAAACTCGAGTCGTCTCTATCTCACTGAAGTGGCTTTTAGAACTTAACACGACTTCAAGCATTTTAATGTATTTGTGTAGCACTTAGTTGGGTTCAACGTTTTAATAGGTATCTGAAGCCCTAACCAGAATTCAAAATTTTAAATTAGTTTCTTGACACCTGTTGATTTGCATTTGAGAATATAGAGTCTTGCTTTTACACGAGACATTCGGTGCCAAACCGGTGAGCCAAGCCAGTATTTTTTTTACGCTTTGATTTCTCTTTGTATCTAGAAGTTACAATGATGCTCTTAAAGTCGTTAGTTTCCTGTGATGTTACAGAGGAATAAATTACGTGGTTTATAGACTTTATACTTCGCCCCCGCGAAACACAACTCATTTTGTCGTGTGATCCGTGTTGGTACACTCAAAGAAAATGAAAAACGTTTTCATTTTCTAAGTGAGTTTTAGACTTGCTGAACGTTCAAATGCATAAAGATTCGAAACTATGTAACCGAGACCACGTATTAACGGATCGGCAAGAAAACAACACAAGTCATATTTAGTCGTTCCCCCGCCTCAAGTCATAGTATTTATTACCTTCATTGCTCTTTGTGACGTTTTAGTAAAATATTCAGCGAGAACGCTCTAGTTTTAAGTACTTAGCCACTTTTTTCTTGTTTCAACGAACACTACTTAGCATCCCCTTAAATTTCTAATTATGTCCAAATTAGAATTAAAAGATAAACTTAAACTTACGCACTTGGGAAATGTTGAAGAAAAACAACAACCCCTTCACAACTTTTTAATAGCTTCTCAGTATCTGAATGGCCACACTTACTTATGTTACAACCACGTTACACGCGATTTGATTTATGGAGCAGAAGTGTTCACCCCGTTCAGTCCTGTTAGGTAAACCCGTTAACTCCCAAGAGTGCCGAACATAAAAATCCAAGAAAAATGCCAAATTTTATTCTGGAAGGTACTGAAAAACAAATTGTACCATGCAAAAGTACTGCTGAAGAGGTTTCATTTGAATGGTCACATCATAGGATTTCATCCACAAACTCAAAAGTTAGAACAATACTTCATGTCTTCATAGTTGCGACTCTGGGAGTGAAAGAGTTAATATGTCCCTGGACGAAATTCTACGTTGTGACATTTGAATGAAAGTTAATGAGCAGTTCTTTCCTGTGGCGCTGTTTTGTTTTCGATAATTTGCAACTGAGTTGAATTTTTGGTTTTCACTTTTTGATCTTGGCAGTGGGATAATGGACAAGCTGTTATCTGGAACGAAATTCTCATGTTACCCACTAAGACAAGAACGTAACCAGAGGCGATCGACAAAGTATTAACCGCGCGTCTTTTCAAGCGAAAGGCTGTGTAAACACTCTTTTGTTTTCTAGCAAGACGGAATAACAAAGAATTGGATAAGTTCAATAATGAAACACCAAAAAATGTAAAACAGCATAAAACGGTGTTCGGAACAAAGCTGCTGAAATTAATTTCGTTTCTTTCCAACATAAATGTTTGGACTCATTTACAGTGTTACAAAAGAACTGATATAAATCTGTTCAAATGAGAAAAAGACGAAAGTTTTTTTTTAAACGTTTTTCCCTTTCTTGGCTGTTTGTTACCTCCGTCATACCTTACAAGCCATAAAAGAACAATGCGTTCCTACAATGATCGAGGGTTAGTTTTCAGCCGCCCAAAACCGTTGTATCTTTTGAGTTTTCAAGTCAAGGTTATCAGCCTTGAAATTAGCAGGTGTCAAAGGCGATTAATACCGAAAACACGTTTTTTGTCTCGCTGCGCGGCGAATAAAAACAGATAAGAAACCCACGCCTCATTTCAGAGCACGAGTTGAGGCGAGCAAAATCTTTAACCGGCAAATGAACTGAAATTTTCTGTAAAATTAACTTGGTCATGGTTAGCTTCGTCACGGAACTGTTAATGACAAAATGGATTGCTTTGAATAAATCAGATTTCGCAAAGTAAGAAAATGCCCAAAAATTGCGCTCGCGGGAAAAAGCAAAACAACTAGTAAAGTTGGTAACGAGGAAATAGGTTCACTCCGGACGAATCATGTTTATTTACACTATGAATTTAAAAAGAGAGTGGAAGAACCTTTACGCAAGAAAATTTTCTGTTTCCAAGGGCAACCGTTTGGGAAATGTTAGAGTATAGCCGATGGTAATTTACGATAATGAAAATTTTGAGGTTTATTTCGACATATCTTTCATGGGATTGCGACTTGTCACTCTTATGCGTCAAAACGACTTCTGATTTGAGTAAACAAACAAAGACACGTTGCATTCTTTTAAAATTATGACGATCGCTTTTTCAAGCCAAATACGACGAGTTTTCAATTTTTCCCAAGTACATAGTTAATGTTTAAGACCTTCTTAATCGGTTATTCACCTGAGGCTTAAGTCTCATTAAAAACTATTTTTCTTTCACCTTATCGTGGTAACCACACATAAAAGAGTTTATGAAAAGAATAATGAAATAGTATTAGAGGCAGTGTGTTTCCCGAACTACCAATACGCTTAATAAATCTGTTTGTTTAACAAAACCACGGGCGCACAATTCTAACTCGTTATATTACGCATTTATAAGAAAACAAGAAAAGGAAAAAATTCAATATTTTTTTTTAGTAGATTTAATGAGAATTCCGCATATGAGACTGGATTTAGAAGCATTGATAAAGTATCTTGGGTTAATCTTTTTGCAATTACAGATAGCAAGGGTAGTGACTGACAGAAAAAAAAGTTTTATTTAGCTAATCTGAGGAAAAATAATCGACTTCGGTTTTCTTTGTTGGTGTACTTGAATATGTTTGAGCCGCAAATATGCCAGTGTTTCATTGAAAACAAAAATAAGCTTTACCGACAAAGAGAAAATCATGACGTGACAAATAAACAACAAAGCGGCTGAGTTGAACATTGACGGGAAAACGACCAAACTTCTAAATCTGAGCGGAGAAACAATACATAAAAAACGAGACAAGTCAAACATTGACCGAGTGTCAAGAAAAGTGAAATGTTTAGCATGAAAATACGATTTTCATTAACCAATCGTTATCGACCAGGGGAGGTTTGCTTAAGGCGCTTGTGAATTTTAATTGGACGAAGTTCTTTTATAGGAAGCTACTGTTATCACAAAGGCTAGTTTATAAAGGGGAACTTTTATAGCTTCCAAGCCAGTTCTAAGGTCAGCTAGCGACTTAAAAGAAATATAAGAGTTCATAATCCAACGCAGGGGAATCAGAACTGTAAGAGAAAAGATATTTTACTGAAAACAAACAAAAAGTTAAACTATAACTCTAAAGGTAAGCTCACGGTTTTTCCGCAATTTCCTAACGTATTTTTAACGTACAAAAAACTGTCTGTAGTAACTCGCGAGCCGATAATGCGTTTTATAACTATTGAAGACTTTATAGCTTACAAGAGAAACATAGTTAACAGTTGAAGACGTTGCGCTAGGCTTGCTAGCGCCAGAGAGTAAACAAGGGGTCTGTTGGTTGTTAAATGTTGATAAGTTTGCTGCCGTTTAAGTTTGAACAGTTCAGAAAGTACAACACGAACCAAAGTAAATCTTGACTCGTAGCTTGAGAAATGTAAATTCAAAGGGTAAATGTTCATTCCCCATATGTAGCGGTTAAGATTGAAGTGAAAACGTTTTCCCAAACCAACTGACGAAAATCTATTTTCCTGTTTTCAGTTAATGCACAAACTAGGTTTCGTAGGTAAAAAACGCTCGCAGTTTTCTCACGGCAAAATACGTTTTCGTTTAGAAGTTCTACTTGTTATGTTTAAGCAAGCAATTCTGTATAACTTGTTGTGTTTTAATTTTTTTCTCGTCCAATATTTGGACTGTTTTGTTGAGCCGTGTTTGTAAATTTGATATGATTGTGTGCTGAAGAAAGCTAACTGTATACTAAACTAAATCGAAGAAAACACAGAACGGTCCTCCTGTTGTGTTAAGCTTGATATCGCGTTTTGTTAGGACCACTAAAATGAACTTTAAAGCCATTGACTGCGGTGAATCGGTTGAACGGTTAAGGGGTTGCTGTGTTTCTACTGAAAGATTTTCTAAAAGGATTTAAGGTTGGTTTATAAAGAGGTTGTTAAGTACTTCGTAATTAAGCGCCTCAGGGCAAACAGATATCTTTACTTTTTGTCATCGAATCTGAAGATCAAAATCCGATATAACTGTAGTTATTTGCGCCTGAAGTCGCATAACCGAACATCGCCGGTTCAATATGGTTTGTGCCAGTTTGCGCGCCAAGCAAACACGATGAATTTCAAATTACGCCGCCACTTTCAATCGATGGGTGTTGTTCTAAAGCTTCTCTAAAGACACGGTTTTAGTGAGGTTAGTGCTTGCTGACATTCTACCGGATACCTCAAATATTTAGAGACCTCTGTATATCTTGCGGATCACTATCGATATGTCTATCATCGCGCTTGTTAGCTTGAATTAGCTACCACAGAATTTCACGAATTTTTCCTTTTCCTGCACGCAAAAAAACTGTCAAACGTGGGTTTAAAAATACCTCCCAGGCTTCACCCAAAATAAACCTATCAACTGCCTGTTATCGCGTTCTTATGGCCATCTCCTAAATGGATTTCTTTTAAGCAACTTCGACCATAAAATATTCACTTAATCGTTTAAACGTTTCTTTCAGTATACGAATAACAAACACTCGACGATTCAGGTCTTCACTGATGTGGCTGCTTTATAAAGTACGAGATATTTACTCGCTTTTTCACTATTTATGGGGCCAGATAAGATAATTTTAAGCCGGTGTTAACCGATTTCAGGGCAGAGCAAATAGTTTGTATGAACGCAACGACTTTTGTCATAAATTTCCATAGCAGTTAATAGCGAAACTCTTTACTCCATCCTAATAGCATTGCCAGTTGTTTACCTTTCAAAAGTCGCATAAGACATATTAAATTTTAAGCTCATTTTTCAAACAGAAGGGAAACTTTCCAAAGTTGACAGCTCTCTTCCTTATAAGAAAAAATGAAATAACCTATTTATTTCGCGAAATTCTATAGCGAGAAGTCGCGAAAATTCGTATTATAATCGCGGTTCTTTAGCCGGTTCGGTCTAAGGAAGATGATATTAATTTTTGGCGGAGTTGGGATGTGTGGCCATTGAAGAAGCAAAAAAAAATTAATGAAAACTTTGCAGAAACTTGGACAATTGGAGGTGAAATCATTCCAATTAGTTGCGCGTTTCAATTGCTCGTCGGCTGTCGAGTATTTCCTTTTCTTATTGAATAAAAGGAACAAGTTTAGCGAGATTAGCAGAAAACCAACATTAAGCAAGGTTATAACGCAAGCACCCTTGACAGGTGTGCCACACAAATTAAATTTAACCGCAAAATTCGATTCCTCCCTAATGTTCAACCAAACCAGTCAGGAATAAAGTGATAGAAACGATTTTTACTAATGACTGATAAACGCTTTGGAGCCCAGGACACATTTTATTTCAATAAAGTTGTGAGAGTTGTAACCATTACTTAAATTTTCTAAAGAAAGCCGGCGTACAAAGAATGACGTGCGTAATTGGGGTGGTTTCTTTTCATTGAAAAGCACGGATAAACTAACGGCTTGGTACAATAAAACGAATTGCGGTATTTTAAAGCGTGGCCAATTAAATGAGGAATCGTGCAAGACAACTTCGATGTTTAAGGTTTGTGCGTTCATTAAAGCCCTTAGCATTAAAGGAATTGTCGTTCTAAAGTCCTTTCTAATCCTTCGGTGTCGCGTTTGGTTTCAGGCCCACTGCAGTACATGGCGCTTGAAAGAAACATGAAGAACTACTAAGACTAAACAAAAGCACTTTTCTTTACTGACCCAGATAGGGCAATAAAACCTAAATTGCGGCAAACAGTATACAATGCAAGCCATTTCGACACACAGATAATGTCGGCCGGCATTGAATAAACACGATAAATTGAGCATTATTGAAACTACTCCAGTGGAAATGTTCAAACGGTCTCGTTACCCTGAAGAAAGATCGTAAATACTAGAATATTGATTGTAGACCTGGGGAGGCAAACATTTAGAAAAAGAATCCTTAAACACTGAGAATCGGAAACAACCAAATAATATATGTTTGCGAGGGCTAGCAGTGTTAAGTTGGACAATCAATACTTCATAATGTTCGATTGCTCATTTCATGAAAATGGAATTGTCCCGCAGTATAAACCTGCACGCGAGAAGAAGATTTTAAATTGTATTTCAAATTCTCAGGCCCTTTACGGACTCGTGAAATATTGAGGATATGGCGTTTAATATGTCCATTCAGATCAGGCGGCAAGAAATACACTCAACTCATTTCAAACCCTCGCGGTAATAATAATCGCGCAATATCTACAGCTGTCGTCAGAGGCACCTGGAAATGGCTTTTGTGAAATGATTGACGCGAGGCGAATTTGTTAATTAATTGCTTCAGTTTCCGGAAATGAGAAATTGGATTCTAAAAATTCTACATTTTTGCTCCTGTCCCACGCGCTCAATCGACCGCAGAAAAAAGTCGCTGATTTGTATCGCGAGCCGAAAGCCCGTGTTAACCAACAGGAACATCCTAAATAAAAATATTTACCGTGTGCGTGCTGCGCCTAAATTCGCTTGCGTAACGATCGTGTATTGTCGATTCAGACAATTAAGCCATGCGATTGGTCGAATTTGACAGCAGTTTAGCAAAACTTATTAAATAAAACTGCGATTTTTTTGTGTGTTTTTCGTTCACTGCGCGTTTTTCCCGGGCGCCTGATAATGAGCCTTGCAAACTCGGAACAAAATGCATACACCGAAAGTAACGATAATACCAATGTATGGTACAACGATCGCAAAATCGCATGGCAACAATGAAGCGGAGCAGCTGCTTCCTTCTAACCAGGAATACGCGCGCGCACAATTGGCTCCAAAGCCGCTTCCTAGAGAATCGCGAGATGAAGAAAAAAAAATACGAAAAACATAGCAAAATGAAAATCCCGGATTCCAGTGGTAATTGCTTTTGTTTGTGGATTTTATGTTCGTAGTTGTTATGCTAATTGTGGAGACCAACAGAAGGCTGACAGGACCTAGGTTACATCTATGCTCCAAAAGAATGTTAAGCGCTCCCCTTTTTTCGAGCGGTCAGTTTGTTGACGTGAACTGTTTTAACGCTTTTAATGTGTTGTGTAATGACAGAGGGCTTTTACCGCTTCTATCTAACTCTCCTTCCTGTCCTTTCAAAGATATCAGCACCTATGCATCTTCTTCCATGTTAATGTTTAGTTTGTCCCGCGCGTATGGTGATCTTTGCATAGTGTTGACATTAAGGATACGAGATAGGGCCGAATCATAAAGAGTCCTATCGAAATAATTGTGTTTGCTCATAAATTATGAAACGGCAATTTGTTTGTAAGCCTTCGTGATGGACAAGCGATAATGGACCCCACAACTTTTAATAAAATGTCTCCCCACGGGTGGTCGCAAAGGCTGCTATGTCAACAAACGGCGAAAGGCCCCAAAGGGCTTTCCCATGGCACAATGGGGAGGGCGGGGCTACCCGACGTGTCACGTTAAGCCTGTTTACGCACTGTCACTAAAAATAAAACTTCTTTATTGCTAGGAGGAAAGAGTAATCTACGCTAGTCACCGCGGCAGAAGGACGTTACGGGACAGTACGAAACTTCGCCAAGTTCAGTTACGAGAGAGTTAAGAATCGACGCGACCTGCAGAGGAATAACGTAAAGTCAACATCATGATGGAAGCAATGAATCCCGGTAATCCAGCGGCCGCTATGGGAGTTGGAAACCCGCAAACACAAGGCCATCCCATGGACGATGGAAAAAGTAAGCAGGCGAAGGAGAAGGTCTACCGCCGCAGTTATACTCACGCCAAGCCGCCGTATTCGTACATTTCTCTCATCACGATGGCCATTCAACAATCGCCAAACAAGATGCTAACGTTAAGCGAGATCTATCAGTTTATAATGGACCTGTTTCCGTTCTACAGACAAAACCAACAGCGGTGGCAGAACTCCATTCGGCATAGTCTCTCCTTCAACGACTGCTTCGTCAAAGTTCCTCGCTCGCCCGACAGACCCGGCAAGGGGAGCTACTGGACACTGCATCCAGACTGCGGCAACATGTTCGAGAATGGCTGTTACCTTCGGCGGCAGAAGCGCTTCAAAGCGGACAAGAAACCGAGCCTCAGTGACCTTCCCAAACCCGGCTTACTCAGCCCCGTTGTCTCGTCAATGCACCACCAGAAAGTTCAAGGACCAAAGAGTTTAGGTGCTCCTAGCTTTCTTGCACCGTCTCCTTACAGCGCTATGAGCGCGATGGGCGCCATGGGCGCCATGGGAATGGGTCCGATGGGGTCTATGTCTATGAACAAATCTTTTAACCATCCATTCGCCATCAAGAACATCATTGCGTCCGAACACGAAGCGGATCTCAGAGGCTTCGATCCGATGCATTTCAGCCCGTATCACCCCGCAGGAATGTCTTCGTCTATGAGTATGTCATCTCTAGGACTGCCTAAACCATACGATTCTAACCCCATCACAACAGAAGCAAGTCCTTACTACCAAGGATGTGTGTTTACACCGTCAAGTTGCGCGGGAATCGCCGGCTTTTCAAACCTTTCATAAACTGAACATATTTATCCTGATTCAGGACTAGGAACGTTTAAATTCTGCCGCAGGGCGCTCTGGAGCGTCCTGTAAATTGTGTTATCTTTGATGATACATTTTGCCAGTGTATATGAATTAATACTTAAATTCCAAGGTGATTCTGTTGATTATATGTCAAATAGACTTTTTTTCTCGCCTGAAAGAAGCAAATAGTAGCGCTAAAAATCAGAGAAAATTTTATGAAAGATAAAGAAAATTATATTAAGTGTAATATAGATTGTACTATTTTATTCAGTCGCCAGCTCACTGTGATTATATAGCGGAGTATTTTAAGAAGAATGAATGTAGAAAATCAAAATATTTTGAAACCGAATTATTCTAAAGACGTGATCGTTTAAGTTACTTTTTGGGATAAATTTAAAAATTTCAAACATATGTTGCGAAACCAAAACGTCATATCGATAGTTAGTTAGTGGTTTTCACTGTTGGGCAAACGAATAGCGAGAAATAGTTCCACACGACCGAGTTATTCGGTCGAGACTGCTTCAGTGGTTAGCGGTTCGTATATCAACTGTGTATTTAACACTACATTTACCATTATTTATATAAGCAGGGAAAGGTTTTGTAAATTTACAGTCTTGCCCAAACAGCAGTTTGTTAGTTCAACGAAATAAATTTTTAACGAACAGTTGTCCTGACATATATTGTCTTGTGTGTCGATCTAAAACAGCAAAGCTTGAGCTTGTTGAGAAGCGAAGTTAAATTAATTATTATCGGCTGGCAGGGTGAGCCAACAGCCTTCAAATGCGAGCTTTTTTAATTAAAAGTAATCAACAGAACGACATTTGCCGTAACAGTTTTGACAAATACTTGGCAAAGCGAGGGTATAAACTTGAAGAACGCGTTCCTGAGATTTAAGAACGCGCACGCTAAAAAAACATCAATATTCCCGCGCTGTGGAGAAACGTGCCCCTTATGTGGCCAGGTTGTAAATATAAACTTGTGGCAGATCTATTACGAAGTGCGAAAACCACTTTACAAGCAGTAATCGAATTTGAGAGACTTTTTCCTGGATGGAACAGGTAGTAAAGGTGTTAGAACAGTTCGCCGAAAGACTAGCGGTCCCTTTGACAGATAGCTCTTTACATCTGCCATCCCTCTCTCTGATTTTCGGCCCGAGTCTTTTTTCTATTACCTTTTTGCTTCGAATAGCAGCGGTCTACGAGAAATTAAATTCTTAGAAAACCCCTATAGTCGTTTACTCATCATTGATGCGATGATAGATTAGGGGTCAGTATAGTGTGTGCCAGCTTAGCCGCGCTGTCAGCTCTAACATACAACTTTCAAAACAGTCAAACAGAACGTGAATGGCTCTTGCAGTCAACAAGCCAATTTTCGTAAACTTTGTAACCTGTATTTGAAGAAGTCCTCTTTTAGAGGATCAAATTTCTTGACTGCCCAAAGTCGACTGTGTTGTTAGTTTAAACAGCCCCCTATATACACAGAGAGTCTCGCATTATTAGTACAGAAAATACATTGAATGATTGATAACGCAGTTTATGGGCGCATCGCGCGCGGGCCGCCGTTCAGTTGGGATTGCGACAAGATGTTCAAGCTAAACGTAAGCTGAAATCTTACAAGAGGCTACCGAGTTATAGAAATGCGACCACGTTTAAGGTAACGTCAATATCCCAGTGCTACAAATTCATATTCTTCCAGCTCGAGCGAAATTTCCGTGGGAAAAAAGCGGTCCATTCTTTTGAGTTCAGTCAGGCGGCGACCGTTTTAGTCAGTTTTGCTAACTCTCTCATGGTAATCAGGCCTTTCTATTGTTTCTGTGTTTCGGACAGTTCTCAGATCTCGACCAAGTGCGAGCTTGCGCTCGATTTTATTCAAGTTTGTAACCGTTTTGGAGCCCGCCTTTGCACCGCTGCTAAGCTGTGTGTTCGTCACGTAAGCGGATTATAAACTTCTGAAGGATACTCGACAATGAAACACGACGTAAAAACATCAAGACAGCCCTTCATTTGAATTCACAATCGCCCGTAAATTTCATCGGTCTCGATGTCTTGATGAGGTGACAGTTCGATCACCGCGGATGTGCTCGGCTCGATTTTTATAGCCCTCGTGAGATCTAGAGCGGTGTGAAACTCTGCTTAAAACGCTGCCGAAACGCTGATGCGTTTTACACCGAAGCTACGATTAGTTTAATCGTCTGGAAAACTCCCGCTTCGGATTTAGCAACAACAACACATGTTGAGGTACGTTTATTGCTTGTTATAGCCTGGCCGTGTGATATGAACTAAAGCGTGATATTGTGGTTTACACGCCATGAAATAAGTTTCATGTCGGAGTTGTCTCTTTGTTGCGAAGAAGTTTTCAAGCATTGTTCCGGGAAAGAAAAAGAAAAGAAATCATGGAATTATTAAGTGTGTAATATATTTATCACCTTTGGTCGGCGAAATGAACGTTTAGTAAATCCGGAAGGTGCTGTTCGGCGATTGTAGCAATCCGCCTATTTCTTAAATATAAAACGAATCTAACTTGGCGAATTTCGATCGAAGTTAACAAGAAATCTGCTACAAAAATTCGCCGCGGGCGATTAAGGCGGGGAGAGAATTTTGAGGAGAGTTTCGGACGATTCGTGCCTTGAAACTAATTTAAACTCGCTTTATTTCACAGCCGGTTATCAAAGGCTCCGAAATCTTTTAATGAAACGCGTCACACCGGCCCAAGCGAGGCGGCATCTCGCTCTTAGTTTTAAAGGAATTCAATCGAATTTGAAAACGTCGGGAAGGAGAGATGTTTGAATGTTGATTTGAAAACAATGGGCTTTTGTTCTGGTCATATTAGGGTACACGAGCCATAATTAAGCTGCACGTTATATTCAAAGTTGGGTCAAGTTATTTCGTGTTTTTAAGAGACATAATTTTTGAAAATGCCGAGATTTTCTTACGGGAATAGATGTCATATTTTCGCTTTCTCTTAATTACAGCTGACGTTCAAGTAAAAACTATCGAATAGTTATGTTTATATGTATTACTTTGCTAAATTATGGGTACAAGAAACAACTAATTTTCTCTGTTTTAATCCTCGTAGAAAGTGTACTCTGTAGCGTTAGAAAACATGAATGAATAAGCTTATTTATTTCTTAGTAAACCTCACGAAGCAATTCTAAGGAACCACGAGAAAGTTTTTTAAAATGCAAAGATGAAAATGATACGTTGTTAGTAATGGTACGATCAATATTTTATACGTTAACTTTTCGTGACCTAGATTCAACTCGTTTTAAATTCTCTTAGTTTACAAGCGGTTTATAATAGCTTTCATTTGTGATTGAAATGCGAGAAACAAGCACAAAGCAACGAGACATGGAAAATATATTTGCAAGTTTACTGGTTTTTCTTAAGTCATCTTGAATTTCATGAGTTTTGTCTTGTAAAGAGAGAGCAAGATAAGGAAGCATTTGTTCAGAGTTTATTCGCTTATACCATTGTGTTATATACGAATAGCCGACATCTTTTTATTAAGGAAACGAAAGTATCCCGGCGAAAACATCTGTAAAAGCTGCTTTGTGATAATGTCTGCTAGCTACGAAAACGCGAACTGGTACCATCAATTTATTCGGCTGCCGTCGCAACATAAATTTCCTTTTTGATCTTATCGCAACTCGTGTCTGCTGTAATTTATTGGGGACGCGACTGTGCCTAAACTTAAGACTTGACGTTAAAAGCGGATTGCCTTTCATCAGGGATGGACTAAGATAGATTACTCTTGTAGATGGCTCCAAGATGCTTTGAGGTCAGCCTAAGCGCTGGCCTCACGACGAAATTGGCGTGTAAATTCATCCGGTATTAATGCAATTTAAGTTTTGGTTATTTTCATCGAGGGGTTGTTCAATAAACGAAACTTGAAACTAAGTCGATATTTTCTTAGAATATTTCCTAAACACGCGCCTCACTGAGTTGTGGACGAGTGTATGATAATCAATCGTTTTACTGTGTGCAAACAACGCGACCACCCATCTTGAATAAGCCAAGTCCTCCTTCGCTTGCCACTAGTATACTGTATTTTTCTAGCCTGCGTGTGTGTGCAGACGTCTCTTTTCGCAGGCTATATTTTTCTTGAGGTCAAAGGCTTGTTTAGTTTTCTAACCTGAAATAATAAGCATGTCGCTAAACTCAAAACCTCTTCCCTAGCATATGTTGTTTCGCTCGTGTTTCATTTCGAAAAGATTAACATCCAGGAAGGAAGTTTCGAAAATGAGCTAAGGAAATGGCGACATTAGCGAAGGAGGGGTTTTGCAAACTAAGAAATGCGGTAGGTTAAACACTGCGACCGCTGTCAGTGAGGTCCTTGAGCTATCAGAAATGTTTGTGATAACAATAACCAAGATTTTGTTGTCGCCAACGTAAACACCCCAGCATTTAGCTTTTTACGTGGAACAACACTCAGTGACTATACAATAAATCCTGATGTGTATTAAAACATTGAAGCTGGCTGAAAACGCCGCAATTTGCTGAGATTATGGCGGTATCTAAATGTAAAGTGCGAGCGATTAGTTGCTTTTGTCATGTTTAACTACGAGTGTTCTCTAATATTTTTCTTGCTAGTAAACAGAAACAACACTGGCCAAGTAGAAAAGTTTACAGTGCGGGCAAACTTTGCGAACCAGTGATTCAACTTGATGAGTTAAATATTTGCATGTTACACAGTCAACTGCTGGCTGAGGGAAAATATTGTTAAGTACACAACTCAGTTGAGCTAAACTATAAATGGTCTCTACATTTTGTGTGCTTCTGTCAAGAACGGCGCCCGCTGTTGTTTTATTCAAAAGTTAAGCCGGAGCGACCAATAAATTTCCGGCTCTTTCATATGGACTACAGTTTCAGAGAAACGCCTTGACACAAAAATGAGTTGTTCAAGAGCTCTTATCCACTGAAGGTTTTGTAATGTTTTCTTTCTTTCTCTGTGGTTTAGTGGTTCAATGAACGAGAAACCTTTTGGTGACCAGAAGAGAACTTAAGCTGTGCTGAAATTGATACGTTTATGGCTACCGGGTGATGCACGTGGCTAAAAGATGGACAAAAGAACTTGAAAGGTAAGGCAAATGTTGTTGTCGATGTTTATCAGGCTATACGCCTTCATCATAAAATGAAAAGTAATCGAAATTAATCTCATAAACTTAGTTGTCTTTGGAATGGTTTTATTCGTTGCCCGAGAAATCTCAGTCTTCATGAAAATATTAAGTTAAGAGAAAACTAAAGTAGAATCCTTTAAACAGTTTCTTCGCTGTTAAAACCTAAACTTGACTTATCTTTTGTTTACGTTAAATCCTAAAGCTCTTGTCAGTAACTAAACTTCACGTTAATCTCAAAAAGCGAACTGTGGCTGCATGACTCAGACCATGTAGTAAAATTAGCTTGAATTTTGTATGGCTTCTAACAGGATTTGTCATGTCACATCAACTAATTGCTTACGAGATTCGTTCGACTAAATATTACTCGCTTTTTGTTACTTTGTTTTTGAAATATGCTGATAATAAAACCAGCTTCCAACTGACTTAAAGTCAGCTAAAAAATTCTTAGTTTGAAATTTGCAAAACTGACCAGAATCAATGAGCTGAAAAATACAAAGTCCTCCTTCCCTGGGCAGTTGCTCGTGATAATAAAAACCGATTTCGTCTTTCGCTGCCCATGTAATAGCTTTCCCTTCTGGGGACAATTTTAGTCGAAGATTATGTTTTGATGTTTTGAAAACATCATTTGTGCGTTGAAGAAGAGCTGTAATTATTTATCTGGCAGAACTCAAGGCAAACAAATAAACATGGCCGAACATGTATGTTTGAACTGTGCAAGTTCAAAGGCATACAATTGCTAACGATGACAGTGCTAAAGATGTGACCAAACAAAATTCAGTAGCAAAGGGAAGCGTGAAACAAGAAAATGGGAAATAATATTGGGAAAACAGCTCAGAATAAATCGGTGTGTTCTTTGAAAAATTAGCTACAAGGAATTATCTGACCACATGTGCATTATTACAGGGCGTTACCTATTCATGCAAGATAAATTTTAGCATGGACAGTATAAAACTTTCAGAGACTGAAATCAATAGTCGTTTTTGTGTGTTACTATTTTTTTATATAGAAAAATGCATGCGGCTTCCTTGAAATTGACTTAGCGAAGAACATTTCGAGTTTTAATTTTTTAAAACATTATGACCTAAGAAGATCTGTCTCGAAAGCATTAAATTGTTTTTCCAGCTGTCGCTGTAAAATTGCAATTTCCTTTCCACTCTAAAATGTTTTCACTGCAATGTCCTATTTTTGTGCAGTTCTTGTCCCACACAAAAACTTATGTTGCGAATTGCTTTTATAGGTCTCAACCGCGAATTCTAGCGATGTTTTATTACAACAGAACATAAGTTTTTGTCTTTTAGAAGAAAGGGCCATTCCACCAACATGACATGTTTACACAGTGTCTTTCAAGAACATGTTTCTAACTTATATATTTTCACCTTTTCATTTTAAATTTTCTTTCGGTTTAAATTCTTATTTCTTCACTGTGAATTGACCAACGCCTTGTTTCCTTGAAGAGTTATAGTCATTTGTAATTTAGAAACTTTAAAATGTCGGTAATTTGCAGTTTATCTTACAGTGGGATGTTTGAAAAATAAGCCATCAATTCCCCTTCATATGTCTTGTGTTTGTGCAGTGGAAGCTTTGAGGGGATCAAACCTTGCTTGGCAACCAAATTATTACAGAGATCACGAGAAAAAGCCCTCAAATGGGTCAGGTTCTAGAATTAATGTTTTAAAATAGTAAGTTCTTTTTTCATTTATCATCTACAAAACTGGTCCTTTTTTCCTTCAGTAATTGCACTATTTTTATTTCTAATTCTACCTCTCGCTTGACTATTTTCTTATATTTTGTTATTGCATTGCAGGTTCAAAGAAAAGAAGCTTTTGAAAATATGAAGGAGGGAGCAACTTATATGTATGACTAAGAGGTTTTGAGGATAATGTTGTAACGGTATTAACGCAAAACAAAATGCAGGAAATGTATTATTGCTGTTATACTGGACTTTTAGCAAGTATAATTTAAGATACTCAGCAACAAAGTTACTTGACAAGAGATAAATTTTCGTGGTGTCGCTATAGAAAGCTTTGTTATTTAGTTAAAACTGAATTGCTATCAGCTAATCACATTAACTTATTTTATACGGTTCCATCTCTCCTCAAATCCAAGAGTAAAGCTCAATGCTATCGATATGCTATGAAGAAAGAGACGCTAATCCATAAATCCGTGTGTCAACTTCATGAGATTAAAATAGCAAAGTTTAATAAAGATTTAAGACATTTTCTTTGATGAAAAATAATCCTCGTTTAGTTGATAGTGTTTGAAACTGTATTTTTCCGAGTCACTTTTTAAGAAATATTTGAGATAACTCTGCGTAAATTTCTTGAGCCTTTGTACTGTTGCTGGCGGCTATTACTCTCGTCTTGCCGGCGAGGAAACTTTTCGTAAGGCATAATCGTCGTTCGTTTGTTTTCTTCAATTCAAGCTATATCAAGTCGCGATGTTTACAGTAGTTTTAATTGCTGAACTTCCTGCGTATCATGCATTTAAAAAGTACATTTTTTTTCCTCCAGATGAATATAACAAGTAAAACTTATCATGCCTCGTTTAAATGACTGTTTCATGCACTTACACGTCTTGTCCCGCTTTCGAACGTTTCATACACTTCGGCGTTTCTCGAGGCAGAAAGACAAATCTCTGTGACCTTCACAGATGGAAAAACTAAATAAAGCATTTGTGTGCGAGTATAAAGTACTGTAAACTCAGTTATTTTCTGTCGAGTTAACCTCTCGAATACAAACAGTGAAACATGAAACAGTTGACTCAAATTTCTCTTCGATAAATAGTTAGGAAAATATTTTCTCGCTTAACAAGTTAGGTTAGTTTATGTTTGACTTGGTTTTATGTGGGCTTTTCGGCAGTCAATTGTTTGATTTCGCCGCCGTAAAGTGAAAAGAAAAACGGAAAGTGGATGTTAAGTCGAAAGCGAAAAGATGTTTTTTTTTTGTTTCAGAATATATATAATATCATTTCTGTTTTCTTAAAGAATCTCTGCAGAGTTTTCTTTTTAGAGAACTTACATTAAACTTAATTTTTTTTCGCTGTAATTAGAACAGTGAATATCCGAGGAAAATATATTTTTTTATGCGAGACAACAAACTGAAATCGAGCAGAAATCGGAGCAGATGTTCCAACCATTGAGCGTTTAATTGAACATGACTCCTTTGACAATTTTTGACGGGCTGACATTGAACAAGCCGTCACAAAAAGTGAAGTTTTTATCTGGTATTTGTTTCTATGCAACTTATCCCTCGATTTTCGTAGAGCCGGCAAAGCAGGTACTATTCCGGAAAACGCGCTACAATGCTTTAAAGCAATATGAGCGAACAAATTCTTGCATTAAGCTTCTTGGAACTGTAGATGTGCGCAATCGAAGTTACTTCTTTTGGAAATATAACTGATATTTGAAAATATATTTCACCCTTGCTAGGCAAAAATCCTGAAATTGAGCTCAATGAAGATATCTGAATATATGAATATATGTACCTGTTCAGGGGTGTGCCCGTAGTTAAACTATTTGAATTTCATGGACTACTGATCAGCGGAAAAAAAGATAAAACAGACGTGCCACAAGTGGATATAAACCATGTATTCTTTCCTAGAAATTTTAAGCAATGACAACACTTTGAGATATTTTCTTTACTTCCCAATATAAAGATTTGTTTATTGATGTTTGCTCTCGGGCAGTTTATGTTCTCACCCAAAACGAACGAAACAAGTAAAGTAGTCGATTAAACATTTTATCGAATTTAGAGAATTTGTTTTCTATAAGCGAGAATTAACCCACAAATTCGGCGAAATTATGAAATTGATGGGGGGATTCTGAATTTTTGGTACTCTAAAATGTTGGGCATTATTCTGTTAAATTATATTGCAACCTATGGAAACACTTCATTCGTCGTAGAAAGCCAAAATAAAGATCAACATAATTTTTTTGTATGTATGCGAGTAGCTATATCAGTTTGTATGGATGGATAGACGAAAGAAGGTGGACTAAGTTAATGAACGTTGATATTACACTAAAAATTAGGTAAACCAAATGGGAGAGCAAGCAAAATTATTTGGTTTTAGCAGTCAATTCTAAACGTCAATGTTAGCTTGTGTTTTGCGAACTTTATACATGAATTTTCAAATACTATTGTAGCTTTTAAATTTCTTATACTTATATAAAATGTTTTAAGCACAAGGAGGTGATTTTTGAAAGGTGCCTGCAAAACAATATTTAAATGTATCGCAAAAAAAAAACTTGAATTTCGGCCCTTGTGGTACTATTTGGCATGGTGCCAAAAAATAAATAAATGAAAATTATTACTTCATCAGTTTATGCAAAATTCTTCTACAAAATAAGATGAAGAGGAAAAAAGTTAATTCTTCCTTCATTCCAAGAGGACACCGCTTTCTACGTTTTGATGATTTGTTATTATTAACCTTCATGATGAATATATTTATGTACACATAATATTTTTCTAGAAATGGCATTTCTAATTTGTGTGTTTGGCATGAACTGATGAAAAATTCGTTCTTCTATAATTGTATTTTCAATTATGCGGACTGTTTGCCAAGTTGTTCGTAGGGAGATGTTCATTTCAGTCCGTATTTCATTTTGCGCCCACCTGTCGAAAACAAAAAAAATGAATAGCTTTCGTTTGCCAAGCATATTACTTTAATGCCAGCACTAGATAAGATTCACTCCGATATTTTCAGCCATGATGTACACTCGGAACGACTTGAATAATCAGCTTATGAAGTGAAACAGATAATCCCTTTAAATATTTCCGGGTAAGAAATAGAGAAAAATAACACGCTTGAAATTTTATATTTGCAAAAGTGTTTTTTTTTTACGAATATTGTCGTGTAAACTTAAAAACAAAGCAAAAATGAAAGTAAAAGCTGATGAAAAAAATAAGGAAAAAGTATGAAAACAGCAGTTTCCAGCAAACTTGCTCGCCGAGCAACACGTAATTCAACAAGGGAATTTTAATGACTGTATATAAAAATACACTAAATATTATTTGGAAGCTTAGTCCTATTTACATTTCTTCTTGCCATTAAAACTATTGCATTGATAGAAGTTATAAAGTCTTCTCTTACAAAAAACTAATTTCCGAACACAATTAGAATAGTTTATACTTTTTAATCTGCCCCATAAGCCAAATTTATTGAAAATAAGATATAACCTTACAACGGAAGGACCTCGATATTAAATGACCAACCGGGAAAGCAATAAAAATATATAATTTTTTTTTACCCATAATGAAGGTTGCTAAAGGTACCCGAAATATACGTTGTAGGTGTGCCACAAATTTTACAATTTCTCTTCATTTGTGACAGTATATATGACCTATATATTTTTTGTTTTGACACCCAACAAAAAGTTAACTTCAATTTCTCTCCAACTGAAGAACTGTTGTCCTTTTTTTACAATCCATGCCGCAATAATGACTAAAATACGATAATAAATGTATGAAACAATGAAGAATTATTCACTAATTACGGTCGCTAAGCACACAGAAAACACAGGTAAAAGACTGCACAGTAAAACAAGGAAAACAGAACTTCTATCAAGAAAAATAGTTGTTCTAATCTGATGTCATTACCTTAAATTTCCCTAATCTCTGGAGTGTCACGTTTCTATTAAAGCCTAAAAAAGACCCTAAAAAGCGGGATGCAAATACTTATCAGCATCTTCTGGAAGTCTAGATAAGGTACTCCAAGAAATAGTGAGCACATTTTAAATTGTCGTATCTCCACAAAAACGTATTAAAAAAGAGATTGCTTAATTGCTCCAGGAAGAGAGTGAGTAAACCGATCCCGTCTATTCCCGCCTTCTTACGTGGCTCGCCCATTGTTCCATGGGACGCTCCTAAAAGCTTTCCCTTTGTTATGGGAGATAAACATTTATCAGTCAAGCTAAATTACAAATTTTCTGAATTATTGAAAAACGCCTAGAAAAAGATAAGAGTACTACGTCTACTGCTCAATAGCTTTTTTAATGGTCTCAATTTAGGGTTTCCATTCTTAGAATAAAAAGTCAGAACCACAATACATGTTGATTATCTTTCTTTCAACTTTGTTTTGCTATTATAATCTGCCTTTTTTACTCAAGCGTCTTGTTAATGTCATTTCTTTACGCCGGAGCTCGCCACAGAAAAACTAAAAATGGCAGCTGGATGTATACTTTAGTCTCCACTTAACTAATTTGCAAGTCGGCGCAAAAAGTGAGATGGTTTTCATTTCCTGTGATGGCGAACTAACGTAGTCCAGTTCCCACGATAAAGAAAGCAAGAGAAAAGAGCTAAGCTAGTTTAAGCCTGGGCATTGTATTGAAAACGTACGGCTTTGTTTTTCACGTGTTTACCGCTTTATTTTGCAAAATTATCTGTACAACACTAATCCTATCGCTCTAAAGAAAAATTGAAGCAATAAAATTGTAATAAACCACAGTCTTTGGTTGTTTTTGTCTCTTTATTGTTATTACATTCCAGTCTTTGTATAAGCGTAGTTGAGGCGCAAAGGGGGTGCGACCTACGGACACTGTTCATATTACCAAACGTTTTCTACAATGCAGAAACCATTCTGTTGAGGGCCAGAATGTTTCGTCGCCACTCTCTGAAAAATTAAGGCATTTCCAATTTCCTTTTTTGTATAGATGTGTTAGGTCGATTTTAATTACAAAATTGTTCTATTATACGTTTTCAAAAGCCTTTAAATCAGGACCTAATAATCGCGGTGATGTTTAGATTACTGGCAAATTCGCTACACAATGAGAGCTTTCTGTCAATTAATTTGCAGTAGAGGTCTTTGTCGGAATTAATAGGAAACGCGATTGAATGGTACAACCGAGATCCCCCTCAATTTCACCCCTCTGAAGACCAAATGGTTTGTTTCCCATATGTCTATGCAAAATAACAAATAAAACACTGAATACTAAACTCCTGGGAAAAAAGTTCAATTATCCGATATAGGAAGCTTTTGACCTTTGCAAAGCGAATCATGCAATACGGATTATCTTTTCTCTCCATAAATGACATTTTAAATAATACCAAAAAAAAACACTTTTAACCTTACAAACGCAAGTTTCGCTGCGATTAAGAAACTCGACAGATTTTCCTTTTACGATCAGGGGAACTTTTTGTACGGATTTAACAATTTCCGACACAATACACAATAGGAATAATGAACGTATCGGTTACGGAAGAATCTTACACAAAGACGAACAAGCACCCTTTTTGAAATCTATGATGAAATTTTCATGTCATACACGCGAAAATTTTCTCTTGCGGGGTTTCCAAACTAAACACCGCGAAACTTTTAATTTAACGCTGTTATTGCAAATCTAGTCCATCGCATGAACAAATTTTATTTTGCCTTGATAAACACATTAAAGCTCGGATGACATATGTTGTCAGTTTCTTTATCAAAAAATCCGTTGAATTTATGGACAGTTTTGCGCGGGGTCCTTTATTTATTACGCTGGAACATTTTTGCATAATCAGAAACTTCGGGGAGGGTTTTCCTAACATCCGTAAATTGACACAAAAGCTGAAGCTAATATCTTGCGGGACAACAAGTAGTTTAGGGAATTAAAAGACGCGCAGAGTGAAAAAGTAACCTTTTTCTACCCTTTCAAATAGTCTTCCTAAAAGTGCTCAATTTAAAATTAAAAAGAAAATGAAAAATATTGAAAAGCAAACAGCACTGTATACTAAAGTTTTGCTCGCATATTTAGGTAGAATATTATTGAATGACTCAAGATTTGTCTCAAGCAGCGAAGACGTTAAAACATTTAGACAAAATATTTAGTAGCTGTTTTGTGAGGTAAACACATTGCATGTACTACGTTTAGAAAGAGGATTTTGCTGTATGCAGACATATCTTACATAAACACCGCGCCAAAATATTTGCTCTCGAATATTAGTTGTTGAAATTGTGCATTGCAGTTAAGTTTTTAAGCACTTTCAACCGATACCTATTGCGTAAAACCTTTTGTAATAAAAAATAGGCATTACATTGTCATAGCTTGCTAACTTTGGTTCATTTTTTGATGGGCTGGGACGCTGTGAGAAGCCCTTTGTTTTTACCGTTTGTTTGTTTAGAAGTAAATTGATTTTTTGCGTGGGAAAAACTGACAGTCAAACTGTCGCTTGTTGGGATTAAAATGACCCCTCGTTCGTCATACGCAAACCTCATCGATTTTTGCATAAAAGTAATTCGTTGCAATTAAAAGTGAACTCGGGACTTCGTTTACACACCTTCCTCGATCAATCGGCTAGTTTGTTCAGGGGTTGACACTCGTTCAAATCCTTTGTTCTGCAGCCTTTTATTAGTCAAAGGAATAATGTTTATCGCTATCTCCTTCCATTTTAAAATAAAAGAAAGTTCACGCTTAGCTTATAATTTCGATTGTATTCCATGGCGCCTAATTGAATGCTGAATACAATTTCCCCTTTAAAGTATTCCCTCTAAAACAAAACCTATCATCTTTGTCGTTTGAATTTATGGTAGGCGTTTCAAATTGCTTGACAGCCAATTTTCATAGTGTACTTTAATAAAAGTGCAGCAAAATTCCAAACTAAGGCCTCCGTTGATAAGGTAGCCATGAATTTTAATAACCCGCGGGGAACGAAGCTTGGGGAGGGTTTTTTGCACCAATTTAAAAAAGCACCATTTTTTGTAACTTGCGCCTGACAAATAGTTTATTGTTACTGTTTGTGATTTCTCTCGATGTACCAGAAAAACGAACTCAAACAAGTTAGAAAAATAAACTTATAAATGTTGAATTCTGTTGACTTAGAACTGCAGTGGTTTGGTTTGCTGTTAGTAAGTTAAATCTTTTGTGGACTGCGAGGCTTAGTAAAGAAAAACATTTTGGAATAATGAATTGTTTTACAAGGGAAAACATTTAGGGAATAGTAGCTTTTTACTGTAAGCGGAACAGCATCGTCAACATTTTATAATCACGTATTTCTTTTCTTCCTTCAATGGCTTTTCTATAGCGAATGCTAAGATTTATAACACGAAATATTGGATACATACATAAAGACATCTTTGATCAACTGTTGTCGAGACAAACATAAATGAATTCTTTTCTGCGTTTAAACTGTTCATTGTATCCACTGAACTTCATAAGAAGTGAAAATTATATAACCGAGTCAGCTGTTGTGATTTAAACTGCAGAAAATCTAAACAAATCACTTAGAGGCCGCTCACGAAAGAAAAAAAAATACATATCAAATTCACCTTTCTCTTGGCGCCGTGTGCGAATTTTCACCGTAATATATACAAACAAGAAATTGGAAGATCTATCTGCGTTTGCTTAAAACATTTGCTTCACGAAACGCAAGTAAACGAGATCAAGGCAAATCAACGCTAATTTGCTTTCTTTGCTGTATTATTTTTGTGTATTTTTGGGCACGAAGGGCATTTCAATTTACGAAAAATTTACGAAGAGCATTTCAATTTACGAGAAAGAAAGGCAACCAAGCAAGAGTGTCTCAAATAACTCGCTAAATCTTTCTTGCAATTACATGAATGAATTTGCTCTACTCCCCTAGAAAACTTTAACGTGAAATAAACGGATAAAAAATGAAACAGGACCGCATCATTTTTCGAATTGATCCAATGAACCATTTAGCACAGTAATTTTAAAAATGCACATCTAGATCGATGAAAAATTCCAAGGTATCTCGGGACGAAACAAATTCGTCCCAATCGTTTTTGTTATCAGAGGAACGTCAAGCCTTTTTGAAAACGCGCTGCCAAAGTTAACAAGTAATCCTCGCAGTATTCACAAAGTGATAGCATGGACAACATTTGAGTGGTATTACAAATATTAGGCCATGGAAGACCTCCAGGACAAACAGTGTTCGAAAATATTGGCCCTCGCGTAAACTTGAACCGGCGGAAGAGTCAAACGTGCCTATAGACGAATAATAGCTAACATCATCACTTTAGAAGTAAGAATTTTTTCTCGGTTGAATTAAAAGCAGCTGAAGCAAAGTTTGATGTTCTTTTTATGCTCGATGCCAACACGCGGACAGTCGAGTTTTCTTCGTAGCGTGAACTGTAAATAGCTGTAATGTAATCAGTGTGTTCAACCCACACAATCCCGTAAGACGGCCACCAGTCTTTCACTCTTCTCAGTAAATCCAAACGCCAAATATTTAAAAAACAACCATAGTTGCTGCACCTAAGAAATCAAAGCAGATTTAATAGTGTCCACACGACGTATAATAAGATGTAAACGGTATTGCCCGGCTGGTCATGAAATAAGTGGCCGGAGGCGATGTTTATTCCATACTAATATTTTAGTTTATACAATGTAGTTGGTTAAAGTAGCAAAAGTCAAGCGTTTGTAGGCAGTATGTTTCTATCCGCACTGCAAGTTTGCTACGTGTAGATCGCCGGGATATGACCACTTAAAGTTACGAAAGACAAAGAAACACCGCGATATCAGTACGGAGTTTTGATTCCTTCTACAAAATGAAATCAGGACTTTCAATTATATTTCTAAGTACCGTTTACTTCAAAATTCATCTTCGCGCTAAACTTCAATCAAAACATCATGGAAAATTGTAAAAAACATCCAAGAACCTCGATATGCTTTATTTTTAAATAAAATGGTGCGTTTTGGTCTCTATTTCCACCAATTTCCTCTTAGTTACAGAAATATTTTATTTGCCGCGTTTTCGCTACTTCTTTCGTCGAATCCAGAATCGAAGCTACGCTCATGTAATATATATAGTTTTAACGTTCGAGTCTGTGAAGTAAATTGAACCCAAAGTGTTACCATTCAAATGAAAGCGCTTGAGGAGAATGATTATTTGGCGTTGTTTATTTCTAACTTTTTACAAAACAAAATTTTATATTGTTTTTCTTGTGTTTCGATTTTTTTTTCGATTTTCACCGCCCTTTTGGAGTAATTAGAAAAAGGTAAATTCACACTCCATTTTTTCCAGAAATTTGACAATCTTTTTTAAAAATCTTTGATGATTCTTACACACCTAAATGTAAATACATATTCATCTTCAAAAACATGATAAAGTATCTGTTGATTATTCGTCCGTACAACCCTTCTTTGCTGCGTACGAATTTCCTGAAAGGGCAAACGTGGTTTGATCATGATTGCGATGACAACTAATCACCGGTTTTTTGTGAAAGAGACATCTTCGACAATGCAAAGTCTTGCCAAATTTCTGCTCTAATGGAACAAACAAGATCCGTGAAATGTTTGCAGAAAATTGTGACATGAGCACCTGACATTGGAACAAGGAAATTGTCAGTGTAAAAATCAGATGTTACTCCAGTCGGGGATGTCAGAAGCGATCTCGAGATCTCAAGTACCGGACTAAAATTGGAATCAAACTAAAATCGAGTAAGAAACAAAACTACGGTGGCGATAAATACTTATTTTCCTTCCGTGCAGCTAAATTGTTTAATTTAAGGCGGTTCTATCATCCTCGCTGCGTGTCAATCCATTATAATAAAACATTTTTAATAAATGACAGCTCCTTTCGTTTGCTTTCGGTGACAAAGCAAATAATCATTTTACTGCGGAATCGTCGCTGTTATGAAGAGCAAAGTTCCCGGCGCCCTGACCTGTCACAGAAAACATTACGGTGTTAAAAATTTAAATTTCTGTTAAGTTGGGTTGAACGCATCGTTTGTCCAGCTTGCATTAAAAAAAAGGCTTTTAACGTTAATATTAATTCAGTCGAAAGGCACTCACGATGCCTTTAAAATATGAGCTTAGCTGGAATTGTTTAAATTCATCTTTTCAGAAAATGATACAGAATTTATTCTGAAAGTGTGTTCTCGAATAAAGCGATTTCTTATTTATCTTGGTTCGGTTTGTTTCATTACTTCTATATGGACATCTAGACTACAGAAATTGACAAAGGCGGCCTTTGAAAGCTGTATAAAAGTTGTTTGTCGTAGAAAGTTCAACTCTATTTCAGTCAAAATCACAGCGAAAAATCATAGAGTATTAGTTTAAGCTAAAAAGTGCGAAAATTGTGAAATCGATCTTAAAGGTACGGTTAGGTCAAGTGGTGAGAATTCTTTGTCGCACTTTCAAGTGCCCAATTACTCAGTGTTAAGTTCTTTTCAATAGTTAAATTTACTTCGGCGTAAGGGAAGGACCCACCACAAAAAGGATGGCCGTTTGTTTCTGTACCCTACCATCTATCGGGACCAAAAACTGATCAAATCTATCAAATCGCCCGGTCGTGGTCTATTCAACTCGCAAGCAACGTATTTAAGTTTTGTTTCAAACTTTTAGGCCAACAAATGATCAAATGCATCAGATAGGTATTGTCTTGTATCACCCCCGCCCTCCCCACCTTCTAACCCTCTGGCACTTAATTTTTGCGGGTTCTAATTTTTGCGATTTTTTTTCTTCCGCAAACATAAGTTCCCGCAAAAATTTTCTCCACGTATAAACAAACATCGCCTCTTACATGAAATGTAAAATCGTTTTATTTAAAACGTCTTTTTCGTTCAGAAACAAAACGACGAGAACGTGAGAAACAAAACATTCAGGAATAAAACGATGAAATTACAGTCGGAACACTACAAGTACCATATTTTACTGAAAAAGCTTTACAGAAAACGATCATCCATTGGTACTCCATTGAGAAGAGCATCTGTAATTTCACATTTTTTCCATCCATTTTTGATAATGGATTGGTTGCGACAAGGCTGCAAATCGCCGCAAAAATTAATTCCCATCAAGAAAAACCAGTCCTTCTCAGTTGTAAAAACTTAGTTCCCGCACAAAACAAAAACCGCCAACCCGCAAAAATAAATTCCCGCAAAAGTTTAAGGGGCATTGTCACGCAGATTTTGCTCTGTTTTGGTCAAAATACACTAAATATATAACAAAGTCTGTACCTTTGCTCAAACATAAAATTGCTTTTAGAACACCAAGAAGATAATATCAAGTATTTTCTTCAAGGAAGAACAAACCATAATAAGTTTTTCTGCGATTTTTCCACGACTCTTGGGAGGAACTTGAAAAGATTGGCCAATTTTTTCATGTTGCAATCCATTTCCATCCTGGCCATCCGCAGCCAAAGATAACGAATACTAGTTTCTGTGCACTGGTAGAGTATTTGTTAACAAAACTGGACCATTATTTTAAAGTTTCCATTGAAACAAATATGTTTTTTGGTTTTTCAAAGTGATACTAAAAATAGGTGACAGTGTCCCTTTAAGTTGGCGTAGGCCTGTCCCGATTGTGCTCGGAGTGGAGTTTTCGAGCAACTTTTTGAGAAACAGCAACCGGGAGCACCTTTTGCCTGCAAGGCGACTTTTGGAGGACTTTTGGAGGAGCACCAGAGATATCCACTGGGGCACTAATACAAAACCACTTTTACGCTGGTACCTTGCTCAATACTAATGAAACATCATCTCTTTGATAGTTACCGAATTATTTTTATAAGTTTTCCTTTACTTTTTTACTAAAAAATCACATTTTTTTTTCTTATACTGACGTAACTTAAGGGGCAAAATATTAGTTTATCTAGACGTGCCCCTCTCCTCTCCTTCCTACATACAAAGTGACTTTATTTAAGTGGTGTAATTTTGTATTGTATGTTTTTCTTTCCTTCAAAATTTTATACTTTTTACTTACTTTTTTTCACCTTATATTCAATTCTGTATTATTTTCTGCTAAGGTTTGGAGAAATAAATAAATGAAAATGAAAAAAAATGGGGCACTAAGACTAAGTTGGAGTGAACAATTAAGTTGGGATTGCAAATTCTGGAATTGATGGAGACTTGTTGTTACAAAACATGCTGTTTTTTATTGCTCATTTTCAGCAGTGACATTCTTTGTTTCAGTCAACTCTTTTTTATAAATTGAGGTTTAGAAAAATAGAAACAGGTCAGCGGGGATTTTTCAAAATTCCCACGAACAACAAAGCAAACTTTTCAGTGGGTTATTGCCATTTTGAGCTTTTAAAAAGGCAGCACTTAAAGTCACGGAAGGTTTCAATAATTGAACAAATAGAGAAAGACGTGAATAATGGGAGCAAGCCTAGGTTGCGATGTGATGCTTGTAGTAAAACAATTTTGAAAGTGTTCCAATGTCTCAATTAGTTTTGTCCAAGTTTGTAGAACTTAGTTGTTCAAGTGAAAGAAAGCATCTCTGAGACTTAGGACGGGCATGACAGGGGACTGGGAACCAACCGACGGTCCCCAGTCTCCTATCGGTCTCCAGGCAGCGGCGTATCAGCCGGCTTTACGCGAAGTACGCAAATGCGTACCAGAATTCTACTTTACATTCTAGAAGAAAAGCAAAGGATAAAGTCGTGTAATTATTCTTCGCCGGTTGTGATGTTTTTCTATCGTGCTCACGGAAGAATGCGCTGGTCATACAGAGAATTATACAGTGCAGTACATGTATTGCCTTACTGAAAATATTTACCGAATGTAATGTCTGTAAAAGCAAAGAAATAAACGAAACGTTTTCTGAAAAAAAATGTGTTCCAATGTAATAAATAATGCAATATAGATTGAACATTTTGGTTTTCTGGTTGAGAATAAAGGTAAACTCCAGAGTTTGTCTTCTGCAAAAATGCTTTTCGGTCTCAGGAATGCAGGAAATAGCGTTTAAGAGGGTAATTGGAGGGGCATGCTCCCGGACCCCCCAGGAGTCAACCTCGTCTCCAGGGCCTCTCCGCTTTTTCAAATTCAAAATGGTGGGTCGGCATTTTGAATTTGAACAAGAGGCTACGCGTAGCCTTTACTCGTACCGGTAATGTACGTTACTCGCTGGGACGTGAAACAGCAACAGGCAAATAAAACCAAAATTAGTTTCGCTTCTGCTCGCATGCGTGCGTATTCTCGTACCCACATTTAATGCGATGCACAAATCAGAGACGAAAACATGAAGAATAAAAAGAAAAACTGATGGTAAACCTTACCCAGTTGCCGTATCCGGCACGAGTAAACAGCAACAAACAATAAAACCCAAATTTGTTTCGCTTCTGCTAGCTTGCATCACACCAAATCCCAAGTATCGTGGGCTCAAAATTTTCTTGCAGTGCATGCGTGCGTATTCTCGTACCCAGATCTAACGCGATGCACAAAAGTAGATACGAAAACACGGAGGAAAAGAAAAAGAAAAACGGAGGGCAAACCTTGGGTGCTTACCATTTAGCCAAAAAATCCGGAAATTTCGGTTTAAAGTCAAATGGATCAGACAATTTCCGGAAAATCCGTTTGGAAATTAGGGAATACCTCCAGAGGTAGTCCTATTTTTCCGTTTCGGAATGGAACGTTGGAATTTTCCTTACCATTTGAATTTAGAAAAATTCAAATCACTCAATCGAGTTAACGGTCTGGGTACCAGGATGGGGAAATGGAATATTTAAATGGTAAGTGCAATCTCGTCGGTTGGTCAGTAAATTTGGAAAATCGCTTACCATTATGTAACGGTCACCCCGACTGGTTTTTTCCTCAACCGCATGCAAGCGAGTAAAATAGGCCCTATTTACCTAACAGTAGTATTCTTTAAATAACTGACGTACACGAGAACAGAACCCCAGAACTGAGAGAAAAGAGCTAGTTTAGCACTGATCTGCAGTGTTTAGGGTTAAGCACTGATTTGAAAACGGTTAGCTTTCATTTATGGTTATGGGTAACTCTATAAATATGTTAAAAATTACAGTTCCTGTCAGCTAGCCCTCGCTGGTGTAGTGGATATGAGTATTAGTTATGAAGCAAACGACTCGGGTTCGGGACATACACCCTTCTGATCTTTTTCCTTCATTTACTCTAAAAAAAAGTAGTTTTATTTTATGTAAACCAAACATGTCAATCCATACGATGACATACGTATGATCCATACGATGACAAAATCTACTACTTTTTACTTAAATTAAAAAAAAAACAATGAATGGCTAAGGTAAACTGGAACACGCCTCTTCTCGTGGCTGGCACAAAACTCGAAATCAAAACTGGTAATAACAATAATCCTAGCAGATTAGTCCACTATTTCGGAGCAAGCAATACACACACACAATTCACTATTGAATAGGTAACAGATAATGATCACCAAAAGTTGGCTACTAAGCTCCAAGGCTTCTTTTGGGCTAGTATTAAAAAACTTTACCTCAGTCAGTGTTGGCAAATAACGTATGGATTTTGTATCATGCGGCTAAATGCAATTTAGGCAAAGTTAAACTCGAGTCAATGCAGTCAGCGGTCTGTTTCGTGACAGACACAGTACTTGACTTGCAGGGGTCCCATTGGTTTTTCGCTGGTCTTATGTCGTGCGTTACATTTCCCATTGCATCGCATTCAAGCTGCTTATTGCAGGTCAATGGCCTGCTGTTAAGCGAAGCATCGCAGAGTCTTGCCCCGCCCCTCCCACCCATTGTCAGCCTTTGTGGACTTAGATAAGTATGAGGTTAGGTAAGTAGTTTTTCCACTGATGTATCAGTGTCACGGTGCCTTGGTGGGGCTGCGCTCAGGGCTGATTCCCGCTCGCAGGGTTGCCATGCATACCTTCCTGCTTGCCTTGAATCGCATAAGGCCTCCCACCAGCTCTCTAGGCACAAGTTCCTAAACTCACCTATTGACGATGAGTTTTACCTATGATTAGCGTATTGTTCCATAAGAAGTTGCATACTACTGTACTGAATTCCCCTCGACAAGTCCAACAGCAGGATTTGTTTTACAGTGTTCTCCTTGTAAAACAGATGAAGATAACACTTGTGGCTCGTACTCAGTGTCTTCACTTCCCGGGGGAAGGGGGTACTCTCATATATAAGCTATATGGGTATGTGCTGCTGTGAAGGATATGGTTTTCAAGCAGTTTAGTCTGGATTGGGAAATATTAATTAAAGAGTGTTGGTCTAGAATAGGGTATCATTTACCGGGGAAACCGGTCAGCGGTATGAAGATAGAGTTTCTGAAAAATGGCGAATCTGGGATAAAGGTATGGATTTTTAGTGAATAGTCTAGAAAAGGGGTTGAAAAATGAAGCTGAATGTGGTCTGGAATAGGATGAGAATTTCAGAATCCCAGCGGCACACCATCGCCCAAAAATACAGAAAATACCACCCCTCCCCGAGACGGTTCACTTCTTTACACCGCTTGCATTAATAATGCTCTTCTCTTGTGTATCCGTTCATGTGTCTCGCAATCTGATTTCCAGATAAAGCACTTACCACAATGTTCGCACTTGTACGGTTTCTCCCCTGTGTGTATTTTTTCGTGTGTCTTGCAACGGTATGAAGTGGCAAACCACTTATCGCAATGCTGGCACTTGAAAGGTTTCTCTCCGGTGTGTGTCCGTTCATGTCTCCTGATATCTGATAACCAGAGAAAACTCTTATCACATTGCTTGCATTTATGAGGTTTCTCTCCTGTATGCGTTCGCTCATGGTTTTTGCATTTTGAAAAATCGGAAAAGCGTTTATCACAATACTTGCACGTGAAAGGTTTCGCCGCTGTGGTGTGCGTTCGTTCATGGCGTAAACGATATGCTGACAGGATATAGCGCTTATTGCAATAGTTGCATTTATAAGGTTTCTCTCCGGTGTGCCTTCGCTCGTGGTTCTTACAATTTGATGGCCGGCTTAAGCATTTGTCGCAATACTTGCACTTATAAGGTTTCTCCCCTGTGTGTGTTCGTTCATGAATCTTGCAATTTGCTGACTGGAAAAAGCACTTATCACAAACGTATCGCACTTGTACTCACACTTGAAAGGCTTCTCTTGTGTGTGTCTCCGTTCATGTGCTCTGCAACTTGATAAAGTGGTGAAACGCTTATAGCAATTCTCGCACTTGAACGGTCTTTCACCTGTGTGTATTCTGTTGTGAACTGTTGTACTCTTCCGCTTGGTGAACACCTTATCACAATGGCTGCACTTGTACAGGTATCGCTTTCTTGCAGCGCCAGTTTGCTCTTCTTGGTTGAGCATTAGTTCGTACATCAAAGACATGCTGCTTTTTGCTGAAGTTTGTACCAGGTGGATGGCACCTCGGGTCCTTGTACACTTGAACGTCAGAAGAGACCTAGATTAAAACTGAGAAAAGTAATAAAAAAGGGCATTAATGTACACGAAGTACATTTTTCGGTCTGAACCTCCGGAAAGCACAGATCTACTTTCTGTCCCAAGAGTCCACTATTGATAGGTTTGACTATACTTTCAAACGAGGCTCTTTTGCACAAATATCCTCTCACTCTGCTTAACCCTTTCACTCCCAGAGTCAATTATGGAGACATGTAGTGTAGTTCTAACTTTTTAGTCGATCAAATCCTATGGTGACCATTTAAATAAAACCTCTTCAGCAGTACTTTTGCATGGCACCATCTGTTTTTCAATTTTTACAAAAGAAATTAAGGATTTTTCTTGAATTTTGATTTTTGGCACTCTTGGGAGTCAAATAATTCCTACAGTATACATCTTCTTTGAGTCATTTGTCATGACGATTTAGAGGCCAACACAGTCTGCATTAGAAAAGATGTTAATAGCCATGCGTCATATAATAGTGTCCATAAATAAAAGTCAATATCTGGAAAAATGGCCGGTGATTGGTCAAACAGAAAGCTTTTAATGGCAGCTTTCATTTCTGCACAGGCAGGTTCTGATCGAAAACAATAAAACGCAACATAATGTCTTGTTCAAATACATTCTGGCCCCCCAAAATATGTGCATACATTGAAAAATAGGCTCTCTTTGGGGGGCATGTATCTCTTGCACGCTGCTAATTTTTTGGATGTACACGAACCTCTCCTTACGGACACCTCTCTAATACGGACAGTTCACTTGGTCCCGGGAAAATGCCCATACATTCTTTGTAAAAATAACCTCTATAATACGGACCCTCTATAATACGGACAACGGACACGAAATCTCGGCCCCAGAGAGAAAATTCATACAAACTGAACCTCTTTATTACGGACACTCCAATGATGACAGTTCTTATTCAACACGATTTCCTGTTTGTCGTTGCATATCAGAGTGTAATCAATTGTCTCATTGTTCATACGATAACAGTATCATGTTTTCAATCGGTAAAAATTATACTATCGACATGTCATTGCCATTTATCATCAAGATTTCTTATTCTTTGAAGACTCTCCAGTTGTTGCTTTCCTTTTTCTACCTCTTTTCTTTTCGACATTTTCACTTGAAAGACTATCTTTACGGACAGCTGGGTTTTCTGTAAGATCCAAGCACTTCTCCAAACGCTCAATGAGTTTGTGTGGTCCAGTGAAAATATATTCACATGGGATCTCCATGCCTAATCCTCCGCCCCGATTGACTGCCTTCCCACATACGTTGACAACTCCATTGGTCCCTGGCTTTGCAAGAAAATGTTTTATAAGTCCCAAACCCTCTTTCGTATTGACCAACATCAAAGGCATGTGCCCCACGACTCGTCTATCCTTGACAACGCTGACTGCATTTCTGTCTTTCGGGTTCTCAGGTTCTGGTTGAAGTTGTAGACTTTCTCCGTTGTGAGGAGTCCACCACCCCTTGTAGACATGAAACCCTCTTATCCATGATAGAACGCTTAATGATTGAGTGCTAGCCATATCTCGTTGACTGGTTTTTGAGACCGAAAACTGAAGGAAAACCACTGAGGTGTTAAATGCAGAAACTATTCTTCTGTTGTTTCCGTTCCGCTAATTGTAGTTGTGGTACCGCTGGTTTCTGACTGGTTCCCATTTTTTAGAAGTGTGAATCGAAATTAGGCTGTCAATGAAACATGGTTACAGAATTTATTTCGTCACTTCAATGTCGTGAACGATATGCAATGGCGAAACGTAAGCGAAAAGAATTGACTTTGCAAGAAAAGGTAGAAGTAATAGATTTCAAAAACAAAAATCCAGCGACAGCACTGCGACAAATTGCAAATAAGTTTCAATGTGGTAAAACGCAGATCCAATCCATCCTCCGTGATCAACAAAACCTGCTCGATAAATCCACGGCTAGTGGAAATGCGGCCAGCAAGAGAGCTAGAACATGCAGATTTCAAGACATCGACTTGGCAATGTTGGAGTGGTTCAGAAAGGCTAGAAGTAAGAACATTCCTGTTTCGGGACCAATTTTACAGCAGAAAGCCTGTGCTGTAGCCGCTCAAATGGGCATGGGGCAAGAGTTTAAAGCTTCAAATGGATGGCTAGAAAAATTCAAGATCCGATACAACATTAAGGGAATGACTGTGAGCGGCGAATCGGGAGAGGTACGCGAGGAAACAGTTAAGTCGTGGAAAGAGCGGTTACCAGTAATACTCGCAGGTTACAGCCCCCAAGACATTCTTAATATGGATGAGACAGGAAAATTCTACCGTGCGTTACCAAACAAGTCCCTTTCTGAAGCAGCAAAGCAGTGCAGAGGTGGCAAACAATCCAAGGAGAGGATTACATGTGCGTTCTTTGTTAATGCCGCAGGGGGTAAAGAGAAACCGATAGTAATCGGAAAGTCAGCAAATCCCCGTTGTTTTAAAGGCATCAAAGATCTTTCGAACCTTCCATGCACTTACTTTCATCAAAAAAAGGCTTGGATGGATTTCGATATCCTGGACCAAGTCTTGACAAAACTGAATCGGAGGTGTCAGCGTAAAAGTCGAAGTGTTCTCTTGCTACTCGATAATGCACCTTGTCACCCATACGACATGAAAGGCAAATATCCGAACATTAAATGTGTATTTTTTCCTCCGAATTGCACCTCGAGGCTCCAGCCTTTAGATTTGGGGATTATTCAGTCCTTCAAGCTAAAGTACGCAAAGCTGATGCTGACTCACGTGGTCAGCCTAATTGTTGACTGTGAAACAGCTGGAGATGTGTGCAAGTCTGTGAACGTCCTACAGGCCATCAGATGGATAGGACAGGCCTGGGAAGCCGTAGAGCCATCCACCATAATCAAGTGTTTCGCTAATGCGGGAGTACTAGACAAAGAGAGAAATGTAGTTGAAGCTGTAGAACCCCCAAATGACGAGGACCCATTTGCAGACCTGGAAGATGAGGTTTCTCAGGTTGAGATGTAACTGAACGAGTCATGTGGTGACACTGCTGTGTCTGCACACAAAGCTATTGCAAACGAAAGTCTTCTTCCAGTCTGTCAAAAGTTAGGTGAAATCTGGGAGGAAAGGTTCCTATCAAGTTTGTCATCAGACTCAAATGGTGACAATGAAGGTGCAGACATTGACGATGAAGAGATCTCGGAGCTGGATGATCTTCAAGCGCCAAAGCCGCTAAAAGTGAAGTCATATAGTGAGGCTTGCTCAGAACTTAACCATGTTTCTGATTTTTTTACTGCACAAGATGAATCAAATTTGGCTGATGAGTTATGCTAGATTATTTCGAAAGCTCAGTCGTTGTATGTCAAAAAACGACTAGCGAATGCTGTTCAGAAGAACATTACAGACTTCTTTAACGCAAAATGAATCAATAACAAAGAACTTTCATTAAATACTCTACTGTATGTTAGTGTTCGCTACACTTGTTACTGTTCTATTATGTTACTGTTCGGAAACTGTATTATAGTTTGCCATATGTTTTTGGAATTGTACAGCTTGTATTGTAATGATTTGCACTGTCCATTAAACAATTCAAATGCACCTCAAAGCCTTTTTTGGGCCAATTTTGACTTAAAGAACACTTAATACCATCAATGGAGCCTTTAAAGTGACGTAATATTCATGACCTCTATACAACGGACACCTCTCTAATACGGACACTTTGCTCTGTCCTTTCGGTGTCCGTATTAGAGAGGTTCGACTGTACTACTACAGTTAAGGTAGCCGAACACAGTTTTGATAGGTTGTGAGTATAGTGTCATTCGTGAGGGCATTGTGCGAGAAAGGTTGCAGCTTAGAAGCTGAAACTTTGCAAAAGGAAAATATAGTGATGGAAGATTTTAATTAACGGCTAAAATTTGCGCTTTGGGCTGTTTCTATGGCAACGTGGATGATTGAAAACAACCCTAAAAAGTCACTTTTATAAGGTTTACGTAAAATCTAGTCATTACATTTTCTCATGAACTTGCACACAGCTTACAATAAATAATTCTTATTGTTTAAAATTGGCTCGACCAAACGGTTTTTGAGTGAGTGAGCTTACATGAAGTGTAATCTCACTCTATGTCATGGGAAGTGTCCGTAAGTCCGTGGTAGTCCAATCTTCGGGTTGTCTTCGGTATCACGGCGCCTGGTCTCGAACAGATATTGTTTATTTCCGTACGAACGATGAGAGCACGAATACGCGAATATGAGCGAGGTTGAACACGAAGTGCTGCGAACTGATCCCGGATCATCCCGGATAACGAACGACGTATTTTCGATATCAAAAACACGGAACGTGGAAGCAACCACGTTTTTTCGCCGTTGGAGAAAGAGAGGTAAGAGACTCGAAATTTACGATGTTTTCGTGTTATATTGCACGAGTAATCAGGCACAGCATTCAAGCAATATGTCTATTGTTTTCACGTAAAGAGTTTTTCAGATGTTTTGAAGGTGTAGACAAAATCTTCGCCAACAAAAGGTTCCCTAAATCACCGAGATGTAGTTTTAAAGACAGCTGTGATGGCCGCCGAGTGACTTGTGCAGTCCAGCATTGCGAATTGCTCCATGTACAACATCTGGCAATCCATAACCCTGTCTCAGGGTCATATAATTCCCTTCTGGGAACAAAATATTTCCTTCGGGAAACGATGAATTCTCTTCGGAGAACAAATAATGTCTTTAGAGACACAAATCTGGGTAAAGTGCAGTTACACTAAAACGTTGAAAAGTTATTGTTTGAAAACGTTGATGTTACTAAGTTTAAAATGTAAGTTAACTATACTTGTTACAGCTACCTACATTCCAAAAAAACTTGAGAATAAATGTTAATGTTTTACTGTTATTGTTGGCAATGCTGATACTGTATGCAAACAGCTACATGCTATAAGCACCAACCAGGGCTCAATTTCATAAAACTTTTACAGCTGTAATTTACAAGTGTAGTTATTGTTTCAGACCTCTGAAACAATAGCTACAAGCGTAAAAGTTTTATTAAATTGATCTTTAAATTTATATATTTTGATTAAAAGATAACATTGCCTGCCTTGAGTAAAATGGTGTCAATCTTTACTGTCAGTATAGGGTTTTACCACTCCTTACATGTGAAACCCGACCACGTTTGTTTGTCAGACACTGTTTCAAATAAACACCTATTTCAAATAGGCACCTATCCTTGTGTAAATCCATGTGCGGTAGATCTAGAATTTTGTTCATGTTCACAGTTACAGTACTTCCTCTATTAAGTGGTCATTTCTCAAAAACCCAAAATATGTATTCACCAGTCCTTTACTGGAAATGCTTCTCAAGGTCCTGAGGGTTTCAGCTTAACAGAGGGACTGCTGTATATGATTTACATTTTTTTTCAGAAATTTGCTAATATGATAACTTTGATGATGACAATGATGATAACTCGGTCCTTGTAGTGACATTACATAGCGTGACAAAAACGATACCAAATTAACGAAGGATCTAAAAATCATCCTCGACAAACCAAGATACTTTTCCAATACAGAAGCTCTTGACACGTTAAGTTGCAAGCCACAATGGTGCTTGGTGGACATGTGTTTTTATCACATCTCTTGGACTTGGAACACTTGCACCAGTTATACAGTCAATGAACCATTTTTTAAGTTGTGCTTCCATACCTGTGACAATACCACATTATATTGTTAAATAGTTTTTATGAAAAATCAGAGGCAGACAGCCTATGGTGTATTTCTCATTAAGCTTAAGGCGGGACTTAACCTAAACGCCACTTTTCCGCCACTTGACATGGCTTTAATGGAAATATCTCGTTCACGTTTCAAGCAATCTAAAAACCCTATGCTCATCCCGTAAAGCTATGTTGTGGGGTGTTTTGTGAATTTTTGGGTGATTTTTGGGTGTGTTTGGGAGGAGATAGTTTTTCTAGAAGGATTGGTAAAATTAAGAGAAATAAGAAATATTGAAGATTTAGTGAAGTTTTAAAATTAGAATTTGTAGTTAATAATTAATAGACGGATACCAAGTTAGTCCACTAGCAACCTGGGGTGCTCTTACGTGGGTATCGACTGTCTGTTGGTGTTCCAAAAATCATTTTCTTACTCCTATCCCTTCTTAAAACCTCATCAAATTTCATTCAAATTTAGGTTAAGTCCCGCCTTAATATCTTTGACAGTAACATTTTCGACATCACAAATTCCGTCTCTAGATATTTCCGTGCAAATTTTCATCGTAAGCTCACTCATGTACGCATTGCGGACCTATTTTTTAAATATTCAAGAACATAGCTGCACAGTCGATATAATTTATTGATCGTGTCACAGAATTCCTTTGTTAGACTTCTGTTTTAAAGTTCTCATTATTTGAAATGCGATAACAATAAGAATTCTGACAAATTTCATGAAATTTTAATGAGTGGATTTTGAGAAATTGTCGTTTGTGTACATTGTTTACAAAACGGAGCTGTCTCATATTCTTTCTAAAAACCCGTGCCGTCACGCGAATTGCCGCTGACCGCCCGCGAAACTGTGTTCGGCCACCTTAATCCAATCTTTCTTCTTTTGAAATTTTGGCGTCTACCAGTTGAAAGCCAACTTTACTAGGTCACCCGGTGGTAGAAATGACATTCTTAACCCACGCGGCTGTCACGCGCTGCCTTTATTATCGTCTTGTCTGATCTTCTTCGGCCTATTTTTAATCAATTTCACATCTTAAAAGAACAAAATATTTAAAGTTTAAGAGGTTTTAATGTTCGAAGTGTCGGCTTCGTGCATCTGACGTTTTGTGGCGAACAAGCGCTGAAGCCTTTTTTGGGGCGAGCGAGCCCTTGTTTGGGCGCCATCTTGGAATATGAAATTCAAGGAAGACTGGGAGGACTAGTGTGTCACCAACTGACTGACCAACACGCGTATTATTGTATATGTTGTAGTTAATTTTTTATCTCAGGTAATTTTTATTTTTCCATTGTTTTTGGGTATGGTAATATATGCTAATGAATTTGAAACAAAGGAAAAACAAAAATTACCTGAAATAAAAAATTAACTACAACATATACATGTTAGACTGGTTCTAAGCCTGTAAACAGGAAAAACTGGGTGGGCACGAAGCTCTGGGAACGCAATAGAACAAACAACAGAAGAATGGACCCTAACCCTGAAACAATAGAGCTTCGTGATAACCAGGGCCAATAAAATTAGAGGTTCTAAAGAGCTTCGTGGCACCTGGAAAAACTGCAAAAATTTAATGGGTGTGGATGCCCCCCACCCCCCCCCCCCCCCCCCCCCCCCCGCCTTAAGGTTTTTCTCCGATTTTTTCAACAGCACTTATTGTTAGCACATGTCGTTTTCAGTAGCTGTTCGTTTATCCCAGATATACATTTTGTCAAAGTTTGATAATCGGTTTTCATGGTAACGAGACATGACATCATAAGTAGCAAAAGGTCAAGCCATGTTTAACTCGTGAATACGTGAAGCGTTGAACGAGTACAAATTTTCACTCCCTTCATCGCTCGGCTTAAAACTTTTCCTAGGTACTTGGTGTATCCCTGATCATAATGTATGGTACTTTATGTATCCCTTATTGTAATGTATTTAGATATATTGCAGTGTAATTTAGGGTCGGATTACAGTATCTACGGTTGAAGCGCTGATTTTAGTATTTAGGGTTAAGCACTGTTTCCAGTATTTCCAATGTATCGAAAGCGTTAGTTCTTATATATGGTCTGGGCTAGAAGCATATTATCTTATATCCCTTAAAAACTAGTAGTAATCATAGATTATAGTGCGTCTCCTTATCCCGTGGCACCTCGTCTTGACCTAGTACCTCAGTTTCATGAATTAGTTCAGCCACTGTTTAAAGGGCTTTGTCGCGAGATATGTCACGCAGGCAAGAACGTCGGGCCGACATCAAACAAATTCACGCTATCGCCGTGGGATGGGGCAAAATCCTGCCGTGCTGTGTACTCCGAAAGGTCTCAGATTTTCCGACATACAAATAGTATATTTGTCTTGATTTCATTTCGGTTATTTCTCCGATCTGAAATCAAACTCCTCAGTACATGTACTAATACCGGAACCGGACATGAGAAATTTCTGAGAAAAATTCTATTTTAGTTTTAAAAGCGAACTAAATTTAAATGTATAAAGCAAAGAACTGGAAACTAGTAAATTTAGTTCGCTTTTAATAACGATCACTTCTGATGATGTATGTGGTACATACGAAACGTCAAGTAACTGAAAGAAATGCATTTTAGACAAATGTTTGTAACCGCTGTTAGCGTTTTGTTTTTATTTCTGAGAAAGCCTGAAAAAGTGCTCCCTATCCTGTTCCAGGCGTTCAGAAAGTGGGAACAGCGCGAATAGTTGGAGAAGGCGCGAAGAAAAGCGAGCGAAAAAAATGCGGGGAGACCGTGGGAGAGGAAGCAAGGGATGTCTGGGCCAACACCAAACTCTCCGCTCCAGAATATCCAACAATATCCTTATTTTTAACTACACTAAAAAGGGACACACACGGAACTTTGGTTCCTGAACACTTCACATTTTTTTGGCAAAACCTCCAACACGTTGAAGGATGGACTGCCAATTCTTTTGCAGAAGAACGTACACAACGATCAGACATCGAAACGCAGATCGAGATACGAGATATGAGAGAATTTGACAACATGGATCTTGAATTAAAGTGTCATATTTCCCGGGAAATCTAATCCGGTTGTAATTGGCATATGATTGACAACTGAGTTGGCGGTCTAAAAGTGGGCGGAAGGACCTTTTGTTGAGTTTGTTTACCATGTTCCCCGCATTTTTTTCGCTCGCTTTTCTTCGCGCCTTCCCCAACTATTCGCGCTTGCGCCACTATCTGAACGCCTGGAACAGGTTAAGTGTTCCCGTGATAAACTTCTTGGACACCGCGTTAATGGAGCATGAAATCGACGACAACATTCAACGTGAATTTCGCAGGATTTTTCGGATAAAATTACAACTACCAGTTGCAAGTAAGACACAAGACTGTTGAATATAATTCCTTTATTAGCTAGACAAATTTTAGTCACAAAACTGTGAAATCTTTAGTCGCAAATGCGCCCGATACAGGCGCAATTTTGAGCACTGTAAAGTTAATCTGCGTTCGCCTGGCGTGGCTGGTCAGTGAATTATTGCTACAAGACATACAGCGAATTGCACCGTACCGTAGAACATCGCGAAGAACGACGTCGGTATTTAGGTGAAAGCTTCCCAAATCAGGCAGAGAACCACAGCAAAATCAAGATAGAACATTCAAAACATACCAGAACGGTAGCGAAGAAAATCTGATAACTTCTTGCTTGATTCCAAAGAGACCCAACAACTTACTTGGTCCGGAGAAGAACCTTCGTCCAATTTTTCCACTGCGTACTTTTAGTAGGCATTGAAATATTGAGCCGTACGATTTCAAAATCGGGTAAATATTCGAAACTAAATCAAGACAAATAGATTATTCACATGTGACATTTCGGAACCCCAGCTCCCTAGGATGATGCCTGATTTCCACGCGCTGGGAATGCTGGATACTATTGTGACGTTTCAAGATGGCGCAGATTTGGTACCGACACTTTTCTCGATTCGTTCCGCCTAGACGACGCGCTAAGCCTGCTGGATACTACTGTGACGTTTCAAGATGGCGCAGATTTGGTACCGACACTTTTCTCGATTCGTTCCGCCTAGCCGACAAGATTAGGAAGCGTCTCCTTCGTCGACGCAATTACTGTTTCCGGCAGCTAGCCCTCGGTGGTGTAGTGGATAGTGTGCATGGAGCAGATCATACGCCCGGGTTCGATTCCCTATTCTACTGTTGTTTTATCTTTTATTTCTACTGAAATAAAAACTAAGTGTTTAAATACAAAATAATAAGGGATACACCAAGTACATACCAAACTTTTCTTGTTAATTCCGCTGACCTGTGCATAAGGCTTGCGCATATATTTTTCCTGTTTCAAATGCGATAGGTAATGTTCACCTGCCTTGAATTTTCACTTTTCACTACCGTTTTGTTTAGGGTTTTATGTTGTTTATACCACCTTTATTACATTTTCAGTCGTTTTCCTCTTTTGCGCGAAAACGAACCACTATTTTTAGCGGTTAAAAAACTCCCGCCGGGACCTGAAATTTGCGACATTTTGAGCGCGGCCAAAGAGGTATTTGTGACGTCATTCGTGTGTTCGATCACAACAAAATATGGCGGAGAAGGGGACAAACCCGGGGCTAAAATACGTGTCGCTTTCAGCCATATTTAATCGAAATAATCCTTTCACAAGTTGCCAAAACTCCACTGTAAAACGAGTGACGCGCTTGGTTGTAAACACGCTAATGACATCACTAGAACCCGGTCCTTGTCTAATATGCCCAACCTGTGTTGCTTGTTAAAATATGTTCCCGCCACTTCAAGTGACTTATTTTCCCATCAAAATAATTCTTAACACCTATTTTCAGATTACCGAAATCCGAAAGCTTATGTGTATCAGGCAGTGAAAAAAAATTGTAACAGTATAAATTGGCTAAACAAGACTAGCTACGCAAAAGGCAAGTCATTTTTGGGTTGAATGTCCAAGCAAATTGTAAAATTAGTCGACATTTTAGACAATGTCACACAAAAATATTCCAGCAAATCAGTAGTTCTGTTCTATTCAGAAATACTAAATATATAATTAATACACTGTTGTTCATCTGTTGGGGAGAGGGGGGGGGGGGGTTTGAAGAGGTTCAATCTCATTAAAGGGTCAATCTCATTAAATTAGTAATAACCTGGGGCTGATCTCCGGGGGGGGGGGATGAAAACAGAGTAGCACTTGAGCCTCTTACAGCGTAGGCATTGACTGAATTTTCCTGGACATAAACTTTCATTTTGCCCAAACTGTTTTTCAACTTACATACAACATTGTACATCTTAGAAATTACCGACTGAAAAAAAATATGAAGTGCTTGAAGAAATAGACCCTTGTAAACAGCCATTACTGGCTACATAGCGTAGGTCATAACTTTAGGTTCAATGCTTATAAACAAATTATTAACCAAGTATTAACCACAGATAAAAGTTTTGAGACCTCTGTGTACACTTGAGGTAATTCTGAGAACCTTGCATTGAAAAATCCATTCACTAACATTCCCTCAGCTTCCATTTGCTGTGTCATACATTGTTGTGATAAAACAATGTGATCAACTATACAAAATTGGAATGACTTTACAGCAATTAAACATGTTTCAAATATCCCTCAAAATGCTGCAAACTGAATTTTCAAAGACCAAATTTCATCATTTCCCAAGGGGGCATGCGACACCTGTAGAATTTTCCACCTTCGGCTGTCATTTATTCCAACCTCCCCCCCCCCCCCCCCCCTATATTAAATACTGGATCCATCCCTGATTACTAAAGTGACCAATTACAATATGAGTTACTAAATAAATATCATCATTAATTTTGCAGTGAGATCAAGCTTGGTCAATAAGTTCTTCATGTAAACATACATGTATTTTCACTTGCCTGGTGAAGAGGATCTGCTAACAGATCAAATTTCATTGGAAGCAGTAAGCATGCTTCTGAGTTCGTAATATTTAACGGAATGATTGCGGATTTCGTTCAATGTGGAATCTGTAAATTGTTTACACATTTAAGGATAAGTATACTTTAAGAATTCACTGAAAAACGAAAGCCAATTTTGCATTTATTTATTTATTGCAGAATTCCGAGACAGTTGATGGCGCCTCTTGTTTTGCAATTAATAGCCAAAAAACACAACAGGAATACATTTAACAAAGACTTAGGTTCATGGAATTTTGTTTACCCGTCCGCTGCTTGCAGAAAATTCATGTCTATAAAATACACTCAGCAACATACGTTCACAACGAAGCAAGAGAGGGAATCCAAAAGGGTTCAGAATAAAAACAGCTGACACAGAGTCACCAAAAACCGCGAATGATACATGTATGGCACATGTTTTGCCCTTATTACACACACTGTGAAGGATTTTGTGTAATATTAATGCAATTTCATACCTGCTGTGTGTTATTTGTTACACACAGCTGCAGGTAATTGCGTGTTACGTGCGCATCTAAAGCGTGTAAAATCCGTGTAAACTGAGTGTACTACACAAGCATTAAGTGAGTGTAATGGTGCAATGCATGCAAGCGGTACTGTATGGTCATTTGAAATAAGTAAATCAGCCATATTTTCACATAATTATGATCTAAATATTAAGATTGCTTAGTCGATCCTCAGTGAAATCAGACTCCCCATGTGAGCTAACTCATGATCTCAGTGATGTAACAAGTAAATACAGTGTAGTTTGGCTATTTCACCCACTCTCTTTGTAGGTTCACCTGTGGTGTAGTGTGATCACATTTGCCTTGTAATCAGGAGACCATATCTTCACATGGTATGTTATATCATGCTTTTCATTTATATGTTTAATTGCTTATGGTAATTTGGCCCTGTCTGGTTCGCATTTACATGTAGTTGATGTCAAGGATAATGCATTGTGCCCAGGGTTGGGCATTGGGGCGAGCGTATGTCAAAACTGTCAGGCGAGTACAAATCACGGATCACTCGCCCAGTTTGGCGAGTATGATTTTCGTATCCAGAATAATCAGGGGTTTCAATAAGAATTGAAGTAGACTGCTGGCCAAGGTATAATAGGCCGCTGTGACAGATAATGAGCCATAATTCCCCATCCCACTAGGGAGGTCTGGTAACTGGTGGGGAGAGGCAAAGTAGACGGCAGTACCCTCCCCCCCCCCCCCCCCCCCAATAAAACTGCGTTTCAGCTTTTGAAGTGTGTTCGTTTTTTTTTTATTGTGGAGTTAAGGTCTATTTTAGGCGATTTTTCATTGAAGAAATAGATTGCGGTCTGTCTCGACCACCACGGCGGCACGGTGAGTGAACTTCCATTCACTGAGTTCAAATACCAGTAGTGTCAAAATGTGGAGATATTTTCCTGTATCAAAAGTATCGGGCGAGTGAAATCTGATCTGGACAAGTGCAATTTGAAGGTGACTCGCCCAGATGGCGAGTGCTCTGAAATTTTAGTTTCCAACCCCATGTGCCTGACATGGTTTTGGACAAGTATTGCTCTGATACTATTTAATGAATTTTTCAGTTCAATGTGGTGATGGAGAGTCTGATGAAAATTTTTATATCCCCCCCATTGAATAAGACAAGGATGAGTAAATATATAAATATATAAAGATGCAAAACACATGTGTAGTAGTCTACCAAAACTGTCAGAGAGCTGCAAGGAAAATCTACATTGTTTAGGTACATAGTTTTATTTTTGGTCCATTTTTTGGCAGAACAAAGGGAATAAAAATTATTGTTCTGCCAAAACTACAATATTAATGAGCCAAGGAAAATCAAATGGAGAAATATAAACAAGACCAACAAAAGCAATGACTTGAACAGGAACATTTTACTCTGAAATCTCTACTTCAGTTTTTTGATGTGCTAAATGTCCAGCATTATTAAGAAAAATGTTGCCTGGTTACATTAATCATTAGTATATACTGAAACATTGGATAGCATTGTTGGCGCACTCTGATTGGCTACTGAAACTCGGAATAGCAAGTGCTATTCACCTCCCAGCAATTTGCGAGCGAAAATTGTAATCGTTGACAGGAATAAATGAGTTAAAAAGCATCATTTTTGTTATATTATCTCACTGTTTCAGTATATACTAAAACAACTATTCACCTCAGTGTAGGTGGGTGGTGGTGGATATTTACCTCCACTTCGGTGAATAGTTGTTAATTATTGCTTTTGTCATGGAACCACAAGTTTACTCACAGTGCTAATTCTGTTATCTTGTTCCACAGAGGATGGGAGAATGATGCCAAAATTATGACAAACATTTTTTACTTTAATTACTCATGTATTTTAGCTGCCCGAAAGCAGCGGCTACCCGAAAGTAACGGATACCCGAAAGTTGTGGCCCCTTAGGCCTACTAATTATGAAGGTGACGGTGGGGGAGGGGGGGGGAACTTTCAGAACTCTACAGTATTGTGTTTAGCTAATTCTGGATTGCTATTTATTTACTTTTTTGTATTTCATAAGTTATGGGCCACTTTGATAGGTTTCACAGTTATGGTCACCATTTTGAAACTAGGGCAAACAAGGTGCAAAATACAGTGCTTGTATGGAAACCCAAAGGCAAATATTATACCTGCCAACTTTTTCTGAGTGATAGGCATGAGAATTTTTTTAGTAGGAGTGCCAGGATTTCCGAAGGCTAGCATAACAAATCCGAAGAAAACCCGAGCTATTCCAAAGATGTCCGAAGTTGTCCGAAGATGTTCCGAAGAATTCGGAAATTTCATGGAGCTCAGACCTCTGTAATTGTAACGTTCAGAACTATAAAAACCTACAAAAAAGTGCCATATTTTCATGAACGTAACTATATTTTTCATTGGATCATACGCATGTGATCAGTTAACTAAAGGCTCATAGCTCAAATCTGCAAGTCAGGCGTGAGAAATTGCTCCATAGGCGTGAGTAGGCGTGAGATCGGAGTTTTGGACTTGCAGGCGTGAGACTCACGCCTAAGGCGTGAGACTTGGCAGGCCTAAAATATTTCTGTTATAATTAACTTTCTGACATGTTTACAACCAACAAACAACATATAAAAAGATTATATTTGTCAAATTTGAGAGATGTAGCAATTCTGGGAAGCGTGTAGTGGCATTTTTGTTTTTCCATACATTTGTTTGTAAACTTGTCGAAAATTCGTGGAAAATTTTACAGAGAAATGCATGGAAAACTCAAAAGCAAACACATGCTTCCCAGTAGAATAACAATCCTCAAATGTAATTGCTATAAAATCTTTCACGGGATATCTTTTAAGCTTAAAAGCTTACAGACAATGGATATTCCAGAAATTAAATTTTCCCGGAGTTATTTGACATTGAATTCTATACAAACACTGTATTTTGCAACACGTTTGTCTTAATTTCAAAATGGCGGCCCCGACGAAACCTCACGTGCAGTGCACGGTGTCTTGCAGTCTACTTCAGCTGCTCGAGCTTTAGCGGAGGCACTAAACACTGCCGCACCGTTTAATTCAGCAATTTAGCTAACATTGCAGGTTTAAGAACGTCTTACCTTTGCAGACGAAATCCTCAAAAGCGACGACGAATCAGGCCAAGAAACCCCGCCATTTTCAATATGCTACTACTGTTGCCCAGTCTCCCTCTCGACAAAGAGAGAATGTTGGAAGTGGAGTCGTGAAACTCGGAATAAACGTTCTCCGAACCTGACAGCTACCTTTTACCTTTTTATCACGACTTAGAAAATTCAAAAAATGAGGACAAAAATAAACTAAATAGATAACTTTTATTCAACATCGATGAACAAGTGAGATCTACTATAATAACGGCAAAACCACAGCGGCAAACCAATGAAGAGTACAGTACAGTACCGAATCTACTATAAACTCACTAAGGCCCTGTTTATACGTCGCGCAATCGTCGAATTTAATTCAGACGTTTTTAATTCAAAGCCTCCCATGCAATTAAATTCGACGATTCCCCGACGTATAAAATGAATTAAATTCGTCTGAAGAATTAAATTCGTCCAAGACGTTTTATCCGTCTTGACCAGACGGATAAAACGTCTGTAGAGCGTCTCGTTTCAGACGTCGCGCTAACGACGCATTGAATTGAATGCATACATTATGTTAATGTAAAGTAAATTATTATAACGTTCAAAATTTGAGCCGGCAGCCTTTCGTGGCACCGGTTTCCTTCAATGCGCGAGAGCACAAGTTCGCGCCATTTTGATTCTTTTCCCATGTTTAGTCGAGTAAAATTGAAAATGGCTCTCTGGAGGAAAACTTGTGTATATAAGCTGTGGAAAGAGTGTATGTGTCCGATTCGAGGGCTCGATTGCTGAAAGTAACGAAACTACGATTGGATGAGAGGAAAACAAAAGCGTAGGCTTTTAAAATTAAAAAAAGATAAAATTAGCCTCTTAAAATTAGCCTCTTAAAAAATTATTAAAAAATTAAAAAATTATCCTCGTAAAATTAGCCTCTTCAGGTGTTAGATTGGCATGAGTATAGGGTTTCATAAGCCAAATTCTAAATGAAAAAGCTGGATCACCTAAAATCAATTGTTTTTGCCATCGAAGGTATAACATTGTTTTCAGTAATCTCATGCCATAATTCAGTTGACTGCAAAATTACAGAATCATGCGAGTTTCCAGGGAAACCAACACTTGCCCAAATAAAGCGATCCTTTGCATCGACAATTGCCATCATGACAATTGAATAGAAGTTATGATACTCCTTGCAGGCATTTGGTCCCCCTGGGGGGCACTGAATAGAAATGTGGCATCCATCGATTGCCCCCCAGCTACAAGGGAACTGCCAAAGCGTTTCCATATCAACCATTTTGTCATTAAAATTCTGGATAGTAGAGGGGAAATGTTCTTGCACTGACACTTTCAACAAATTTTTGATAATTGCTTCACATACCTCTTTGACTATGTTGTGAACGGTTGTAACACCGAGATCAAACAATTCGGCAATGGTATATTAAGTAATCACCTCTACCAAGCCTGTAAAGGCAAATTGCTTAGCCTGCATTCAGGTGATACCGGGAGCTCTGTGACTGTGTTTTTCTCGATGTCAGCTCGAATCCGCTTCAAAATGAAGTGAAATGTTTTTCTTGTTACTCGAAAGGTCTTCTTGAACCTTGCTTCACTGTATGTTGCTCAGACTACTTCCCACCATCCTGAATTTCTAGACAAACGACGACAACTACGAAAACGTACACTTTCATCTTCAAATGACTGCAACAACAAACATAGCAGTAAACAAACTCGGGCAAGAAGCCTTTTCCTTATCATGACCAGTTGTTGCAACTTTTTCCGAGTGATAGGCGTGAGAATTTTTTCGTGGGAGTGCCAGGATTTCCGAAGCCGACCCGACCAAACCCGATGAGAACCCGATCTGTTCCGAAGATGTCCGAAGTTGTCCGAAGATGTTCCGAAGAATTCGGAAGTTTCCCAGAGTCCGTTTAACTGACATCCAGCTGAAATTGTAATGTTCAGAACGATAAAAACCTACAAAAAAGTGCCATATTTTCATGAACGTAACTACGTTTTTAATTGGATCATGCGATCAGTTAAGGCTGATAGCTCAAATCTGTAAGTGAAGCGTGAGAAATTGCTCCTTAGGCGTGAGTAGGCGTGAGATCGGAGATTTGGCAGGTATATTCTCCTTTGCCTTTCCCTGGATGTTATAGCCAGCAACAACGCCTTAGTAAACCTCGCCATGTTTACTTGCGGCTGCTGGTCAAAAACACTTAAGTCTCCACCTGAGCAGGCAGGATTAAATTTGTCGTCTAAATCGGACAGCACTTTACGTCGACTAAACGACGAATTTAATGTGAACAAGAGGCTACACTTAGCCTATACTCATGCGCGCGAGACTCTAAGACGCGTTGATTGAAGTTACTAATAGTTTTTCTGTGTTACTAAATCGCATGCAACCGGTGTAAAATGGTTTATTCCAGAAAAAATCCCCCCACCCCGACGGATGCAATGTTTTTTTACCCCTCCCCCGCCCGGATTTCCCGGCCAGGCCGACCAACCCTCGCACCTTGATTTTTAACCCAGATACCCCCTCCTGCCCGGATTGCCATAAACTTTTTGTTGGCTCTAAATAAACAGGAAATCGCATTCAGGAGATCCGGGATTTTTTTAAAGTTTTCAAATCTTTGGTGAGAATTGCTATGAATTGGTCAAACATTTTGTAAATAAACGTTGCGTGACGCATTCACTAAAATCTTTCCGTGATTTTAAGACCAAATCGAAATGAAATGTTTCCATAACTTAAGGCTGGTTCTTTAAAAAAATGCTTTGATTTTGTCATCTATAATAAGTTTTTTCCAGGCTTCACAGTTTCTTCAAAGTGTTGTCGCAAATACACAATTTTGCTTTATGCAAATTTTATGTCAAATGTAATTTGATAGCAAGCTGTTTTTAAATTTTTTATATGGCCACTGAATCCAAAATATATTTTCTATAAAAGGTCGAAACTTTTGAATGAAACTCATATTTCCTTGAATGAAAATGTCTTTCCTTTGATTAAAAGAGTCAAACACCTTTCAGAATTCAGTAATTTTCTGCTTCTAGAAGTCTTGGCAATTTGTTGTATCCTAATTACTGCGAGGAACCGGCTAGCGTCTGCGAAAATATAATAAACATCACAAAATAATTCAATTCAGCAACCTATTTTTATTATGCTTTCTAAAATCGCCGACTTTTCCTGTGTAATAGAATGCCAATCTTATCCGGAAAAATGATTCGCATAATGCTTTCGCTAATAAAAAAAAAACAGTTCTGAATGGTCAAAGGTACAGAAATGAAATGCTGGCGGCGTTTGAATCATGAGTTCGGATAGCTCATGGTCTGCAAACAAACACTTCGATTCAGAGCTCGATTTTTCACTAAAACCTTTTTCCAAACCACGAAAGCACCTAAAATAATCTTTGAAAACAATACTTGGCCACATTTGGTGAAAGCTGTGCTTGGTAAAGTAGTAAAAAGAACGAGAAAGCTCCGTTTACCTTTCCCACGGATCCAAATTAAGCGCGCACGTACAAACAGAACTTCCTTGACAATCGAGTCGTCTAATCCGAAGCTATCGAATGTCTCATCGTACAGCAATCGGGTGAACTTGGCACAACTTCGCGCTTCGGAAAGTCGTACTTACTTACACAGGTGACAACATAGTGGTTACTAGTAACCTAGTGACCACAAAAAGTAATAAAGTCAGTAAAAATCGACATTAATATGACACGCATTCCCCAGTCCATAATCCACAGAAGTCCAGTCCCAAAGTCCAAATTTTTTATTAAATCTGATGGACTGAGGTAACGACGCTGTTTTGCCGTGTGTTTCTATTGTTCTTTCTTGAAAAAAGTCTTGAAATTACTCACCACAGGCAGCGAGGACTGCTCCGATACAGACATTGCAAAGAATCGGCAGTAAAACGGGAAATAAATTGACAATATGCTTATCAGTGCGAGAGATCGATGTTTGGCATTTTTGCCTCGGAAGAACTCTGATTAAAAATAGCTCTTAGTTTTTTCAGAATCGCAACAAATTCGGCCTCAAGTTGTATGCTGTGTATAAAAGCAACGTTCACCTCTATGGGAGAAATACAGGACTGACTTATACACCAATAAGACCAAATGACAGAAAATGTTTGTCATGCGCATGCGTATCAAACATTTGTCTTATACTTCAATGTACCATAAGAAAAGAAGCAATTTATATTTTAATAATTTAAACAAGATATGGAGAAGAGTTACTTCTTTTATTCACTCATCGTACCTGCAAACCACGTTACTTTTGAATGTTTTATAAATGAAGGCTGTACCACAATGAAGCCAGTCATTCTTGTGAAAATAATATATACCTGACGTGAACATTACTAATTTGAGTAGGGTTGTAGGAGACGCTGTCGTGACACTTCAGTAATGATGTTTTGCCGGAAGTGAGAGTAGCCGGAAGTCACTAAACCGGAAGTGTAAAAAGCCAAGCTGTGAACCGGAAATGCACAATTTAAAATATGCGTGAATAAATTTGCATGCAAAATCGTGACACAAAAAAAAAAAGAAAAACGAAGCCCATTTTATAACTCATGCCGCTACGCGCATGAGTAATTAAATTTGTCTGAATTAAATTCGACGTATAAACTAGGCCTAATAAAAGCGTACGTTAATGTAAGGAAATCAATCAATCAGTCCTTTATTTAACGTGGTCAGTACGGTTAGCTTAAGAGTTAGTTTCCAGGTACGCCACGAAAATAATAAAGATAAAAGATACAAAATAAAACTTCATTAGAAGTGTATAAATTAAAAATGATGATGTGAAAAAATGACGAATGAAAACTCTAGCAAATCCTATAGGAGGAATTTAAGTCGATCGAAAGTTCGGAATTAATTGGCATTATATGCCTCCTGGGAGGGGGGGGGGGGGGGGAGGGGGGGGGGGGAAGCCTCCTACTGATATAATTGACGGGCGTGATCGTCGGAAATTTTGAAAGGAACCCCTAAAAGGTCCCAGAAACCCATTTTTTGGTTGTGGCACAAATTCATTTTCACTCCAAGGAGATACCAATTTTTTACCCTTAGGAGGTACCAATTCTTTACCCCTAGGAGGTACCAATTCTTTACCTCATAGGAGGTACCAATTCTTTACCCCTAAGAAGTACCAATTCTTTACCCCTGCGAGGTACCAATTCTTTACCCCTAGGAGGTACCAATTCTTTACCTCATAGGAGGTACCAATTCTTTACCCCTAAGAAGTACCAATTCTTTACCCCTGCGAGGTACCAATTCTTTACCCCTAGGAGGTACCAATTCTTTACCCCTAGGAGGTACCAATTCTTTACCCCTAGGAGATACCAATTCTTTACCTCTAGGAGGTACCAATTCTTTACCCCTAAGAGGTACCAATTCTTTACCCCTAGGAGGTACCAATTCTTTACCCCTAAGAGGTACAGGAGCCCATCACCCGGAGCCTCTATACGGACTATATCCTTGAGTCAACCTTTGCTCGTATCTTTCTATTTTTAGAACAGTCTCAAGAGAATATTTTGTAAGACGACTCGATCACTAGAGTGTGACTGCGTGTGACGTAACACAATAACTTTGTTCTGATTGGACGGCGTAATGCGTTCGCGGGAATTCGAACATCTAAAAATAAAAAGATACGGGCAAAGGTTGTCTCCTAGGGTTTATATGGGAGATGGAGGATCCGAGTGATGGGCTCCTGGAGGTACCAATTCTTTACCCCTAGGAGGTACCAATTCTTTAACCCTAAGAGGTACCAATTCTTTACCCCAAAGAGGTACCAATTCTATACTCTTTCTTTGATTTTCTTTAGCCTTTATTCATGTATTAAAATAAAATGGCTGGAGGCTAACTTGAAAACCTTTTGGTTAATTTAGCCTCCAGGCTCTAAAGTTAATCTATATTTTAGAAGTATTATATTATCTGTAGTTTTTCTTGTTTAGTGTGTTCTTGTAAAATGTATATATCTATTGTTATGAGTAAAATAAAAATTGTATTGTATTATTGTACTGTATTACCCCTAGGAGGTACCAATTCTTTACCCCTAAGCGGTACCAATTCTTTACCCCTAGGAGGTACCAATTCTTTACCCCTAGGAGGTCCCAATTCTTTACCCATAGGAGGTACCAATTCTTTACCCCTAGGAGGTACCAATTCTTTACCCATAGGAGGTACCAATTCTTTACCCCTAAGAGGTACCAATTCTTTACCCCTAGGAGGTACCAATTCTTTCTGGAAAGTTGTTCCTGTCAGCATATTTTTCTGGCTTAATACCCTAAAAGGTATCAGAATAACTCTGACAGTGGTCCCCCGGGGGGGGGGGGGGGGGTACTTCCTATAATGGGTTATGGGGGGATGCTCCGCCCGAAAGGGGTACCTTTTTGAGGCTGGAGGTATATGAAAGGGCAGGGATTTCACGAAGTATAGGGAAGGGTAGGTAAAACACGAGTTGAAATATAAAAAAAGGATAGGGAAATCTGCCATTTAAGTATTATAAAAAGTGCCTTTTAAAATATATCAAACAGACGCACGTAAAGGCTATATGAAAGGGGTACCATTTTCAATGAAAGGTATATGAAAGGGGTACCTTTTACAATAAAAGTTATATGAAAGGAGTACCTTTTCTGTCAAAAACGGTATATGAAAGAGTAAGGGTTTGGACCTTGGGGCGAAGCATCCCCGTAAAAAACTTTGTTGAGTACCTCCGCCCCGGGCAGTGGTCATTTTCAATTCACCTAAAGTGGTACCAAACCATTAATTTTACCCACTAAAAGATACTACTTAGAAATTGAGCCTGAAACTATTTTTGACTGTCAGATGCTAATCGTTTTCACGGCCAACATACATTTCGCTTGTTAAGTTCCATGTGGGATTGTCCATGCAGGGTTTAAGTTCAAAGAAATACGGAGAAGAAAACACACGGTGGTCAAAATGTGTCGTCGGACAAAAAATTGAAAAGTTTTGAATGGGAACAACACTTTTTATCCCGTCGTTACTGTTCCGGCCAAAATAGCGCATCTTTTCCACGTAGGTTCCATGTAAACCCAAATAAGAGTTACACACGTTTGATATGTTATTAAATTCGCGAGAAAACGAAGCTGGCGGATCATGGTACAGTCTTCTATCGTGAAAATATTGTTTTGTTGGAATGTGTTTCAGCCACAGGCCGACTTGCTGATCAGCGTGAGGATGACACAACATCGTGCTTTCGTTTTGTGACAAGAATTCATGGATGATATCTTGAGTGAATATCATGAAGGATTCGTCGATCCAAGTGATACCCCCATCGCAGTGGAAATTTCCCCAGACTAGAGTTTTATTTGGTCGCGTTGGAAGTTCAAATAAAAGCCTCTTTAAGCACAGAAAGTAATCATCGTCAATTCTAAGAAGGTACCGGAAGTTAAATTTAGCCATGGCCCATTTGATGTGGTAGAGGAAGCGAAGCCCAAATTCCCGTCCTCCTTGCAGCGGCTGAAATTCCAGGTCTCTGTATGTGTTTCTTTCTTGCTGCATAAGGGTACGTTGAGCTTCATCCTCAGTTAGACCATCAGTGATAAAAACGCATTGGACCTATCAAAACAGACACAGACAATCCAATGAACCAATCACAACAGACACAGACAATCCAATGAACCAATCAGCACCGAAAGCAAATACATGAAGCCGGCGCCAAGCGCGGGAAAATGCGTGAAGTTCTAGACAACATCTATTGTGGGATAAAAGGAGGACAGCGAGACTATTCTTCTTGCCTTAGGCGTACATTTTAGGTCATTTCCATCAGTTTGGTTTTAATGATTTAAGTAATGGTCCTATTAAGAAGTAGGCAATCTAACCGCAGGGAATGCAAAAAGGTGGTAATTGTGACATTGTTGAAACCGTCCACCTCATTGGCTAAAACGTGAAAATCTACCTTAACTTAACCAGGTAGTAAATTTATTTCTCTCTAGTTTACTAATTGATTCCCTTTTAGTTAAAACTATTCTGAGTTTTAATGCAACCAAAATTCTATGTGGGAAACATGTAAAATTTGAAGCCTTTCTTGGCCATTGTTTTGGAGTTTCACGATTGGATGAAATCTTGTAGCACAAAAGAATCATCACTTTAAAATAAAGTTCCAGTACATTTTATTTCAAAAACATGTTGTCCATAGTAAAAAAAACCTAAACAATCTTATGTGATGTGGGGAAAGCGAAATGCCGCGGAACAATAGAGCATTGCCTAGTTCTTACACGCATTGTTACTTAAATTTGTTCAAAATGTCAATCAAGGGGCGAATTTTTTCTGTCTGGAAATTTGGCTATATAATTAGTATAGACCAAGTAAGAGGGGCTCGCCTACCTGACTCTCTGCGCAGTGTTTCCACCACGTTTCTCTTATCGCTTGCCTTCGGTCAAATCTTTGTGGTGCAGTGCTAACAATAATTAATAGCAAGACGTTCTTCTTGTTGCTTCCCAAATCTTTGAAATCAATCAAAGAGCTTGCGTTGTTAAAGCTAGCTGAAACGTCCAAGTCGAGTCTGTCAGTGGAACCATTATTAGTTTTATCAAGAAATTTTGGCAGTGATTTCTTAATATCTCCTGGTAAAAACGAGAAATCGATGTACAGCATCAAAAACACTGTGCAGGCGAATGCAGAAATAAACAGCAAATACGCAAGAATTACTGCCACCCGTTTGAAATTCATGGCGAAAGTGTTCCTTAGATTGTAACTTATATTGATCATTGAAGGTGGACACTGTTTAGACTGGTTTGATCTAGCTGTCCATAGTCACTGTTCCTCGCAGAATAATTCTAGGAACTGCAGACACTCTGAAAACAGAAAATAATGTCTTGATTAGACTTACGTTTCAATTATATTAATACAGAATGGAAGCTGCGCACGCTTTCAATTGGCTAAAACAAATGATTTACCGTTATAAATAAGCCATAGTAAAACGTGTTTTATCAAGAAAAGATTAAACTTAAGCGCGAAAAAAAAAAACGTTTTTGACGTTAACTCTTTTTTCTATGAGAGCCCTTTTTATAAAAACTCGGAGGCCGGTGAGATTGGCGAATTTTTCTTCACGCTTTGAACAAACCCAAACTGAGATTTATTCAGGACGTCGTTATTTTGTCCACTTGTTTTTACAATAAGCTAAAAAAATAAGATCAAATATAAGGAGAAATGTAACAATTTCAAATGAGCGCGCGAGGATCGCCGCTTCGCTCAATTGTTTTGCAGTCAAACGTCAGCTTTCACAAGTTAGAAACAGACTGACATTTCTAAACAACAAGCTGTACACAGCTTGAACTCATGGCGTCTTTAAGGCGGGTGAAGTCACAAAGGCTTTTACTCGCGAACTACCCGGTCATATTTTAATTCAACAAACCGAAGACGGGTTACTTCAACTAAGTGCGTGCGATAACTGAAAGGAAATTAACAAATACAGAAATAAACAAAAGATAACTTAAGCAACTGGCAAGGAAAGCACAGAAAAACAGCAAAATAGGAATAAACTAGAAACTTACAAGACGATTGTGACAAGCAAACGAAAAGCGATGAACCGACGAAGCAACAAACTAACAGGACAGAAACTCGAGATCTTGACAAACCCACACTGACCAGAAATTTACATGCTAGCGGTATATATACAATATGCAAAATAATCATAGCAAGTAAAACAAAGGGCAAATAACAATGAAACTAATGAACAAGAAAAACTAAACGTAGAAGCGTGAAAAACTAGAAAAAATACATTCCTGGCGCTAACAGCGGGACTTAACCTGAACGCCATTTTCCCGCCACTGAACATGGCTTTAACAGAAATATCTCGTTCACGTTTCAAGCAATCCAAAAACCTAATGCTCATCTCATGAATCTATGTTATGGGGTGTTTTGTAAATTTTGGGGTGATTTGGAGTGTTTTGAGTGCTTTTACGGAGAAACCGTTTCTTTAGACATAATTTTAACTTTATGGTATAAAGTTAAAGTTATGTCTAAAAAGTACGACAACACTACATTCACTGCATTCAGTAACCGACACTTGAAACCACGACCGCTAACTGAAATGACAAGTTATATAAAATACAAAACTTCCCGGAACAAAAATCCCGCAACAATAAGCGGCGAACACAATATCAATAGTGCACTCAGGCTGTTATGCTTCCTTCTACTTCTCAAGTCAACACACGAGGTGATTTTGCCGCCATCTTGAAATCAAGAGCGAGATCGCGAGGTCGCGTGTCAACCAATCAGACCAGTGCAACTAAAATATGCGTGCATAAATTTGCATGCGCTAATGTAACACGATAAAAAAACTCGGAGCCGAATCTATAACTCGTCGTCTGTGCCACGAGTAATAAACTGCGTTCATGAACAGTTTTCCCACACTAACTTCAGCGAAAATGTTAACTTTCATAGAGATTGATCCTCTAAAAACATAAAATATAAAAATTATAAAATATAAAAATTTTGAAATTTACTATTTTTACATGAAAAAAAAAAAAGACAGGTAGGCATAGAATGACTGCCTGTCATACATCACAATCACAATCTTTGAATTTTTGTGAAGCGGAAGAACTCTAAGGAACTCCAAGGCGAATATTTTCATGGATCATGTTTTTTAGTTCAAAGATTTTGAAAGGATTAAAAAAGTTCATTAGGAAATTGTTTTTAAGCTACCGGCAACTTTAAAAACTTCTTTTATAAGATATCGGTAGTTTACATAGGCGAAGTGAAAACGAATTCATATAAATCGCCACTAAAGTCGCATTAAAAATATCGCATAATATAAAATATCGTAACAGCGGTGTAAAGTTCGTCAACATATTTAGCCCTGAGTTGTGCCTTAAGAATTCACATAACTTTCGGTCGATCAGGGACGTCAAGACTGGAGTTGATTATTTGACAAAAACCTAATTCATTTTCTATTTTAAATGAAATAAATTAAAACTGAAAGAAATTTCTTTCAGGCAGAAGAAAAAAACAAAAAGTAAACAACGATTATTCATAAGTGACAATAATTTTCATATTTTTTTAATTGTCCTTAGTATGTCCTTTTAATTTGCCTATGTATTATTATAATGTGCCTGTCTCGTTATAATGGTCGGTAACTAAAGAGAATATTCCACATGTGCTGTATGTGCATTAGGATTTTGCAAGTAAATCATGTAGATGTAAGTAGATGTGCTTTTGTATGTATAAAAAGATGTTTAATTATATCGTTATTCACAGTTTAATCCAAATTGGATTGTTTTGCGCTTGAAACCAGGTAAAGTAGTTGAATCTTTTTACGGTACCAACTCGGTTGATTAAAAAAAAAACTTTCATGTAGTCGTTTTAATTGTTTAGCTCTCAAAAATTGACAAGTCATGTTTTCGAACATCGTTAACAACCAATTACTTGTATTCAAAGATGGTCACCTAGGAGAGGCCGTTATCGCTTCTCTACGAGCGGTCCCTGTGACAGCAGGAACTCATAAAACAGCTCTATAATCGGGTATACCTTGATCGCAGTGATTTAACTTTGAAAGAAAAAGGACGAAGACAAAGGATATTTTAAAATTAGTAATATTTATTTTAGAGCTGACTTTAAAACTATGAATTTGACACGGTAACTAACAACTTCATTTTCCACGTGTGCCAGCGCTCTGCTCAGTTCATAATGATTTCCAAAACAAACTGTAAAATACGTATTGGCAAGAAAGAAAGGCCAAAAGAGACTAATGCAAATTTCGATATAGAACTATCGCATTTTAATTCTTACTAGTTTTTAAAGCTTCCTGTGTTTGTATTCACTCATAAAGCGTATATAACTTGCCATCCAGTCGCTAGCGGCCGGGAGCGGTAAAAGCGGTTGTCAGTTTGGCAGGCTATAGTTTGCTCACTTTTGTTCAGTCTGCGTAAAAATGAACAAACGTTTTCTTGAACTTAACGAAAGAAGCTTATGCATTTTCCCCGTGAATTCACATGGAATGATCTTGTACATGTTAATATTATATAACTGTTTTATATGATCGTGTGTATATATTCGTACTAAAATGTCAGTTTTAAAACCATGCCGCTATAAGATGTTCGGACCATCAGATAAAAATTCCACAAACCGAAAGAATATTGAACGACGAACAAAATGCCTTGTTCCTAAAAAGTTAGCTTGAGTTTAATTTGAAATATTTTTTTAAGGGAATTATTTGCCTCCCGACATCAGGACTTTCTAAGAACCAAAAATAGCATTTTTCATCCCCTCGAAAACATCAGGCGTAGTTCAGTTTTATTCGGTCCGAAAACGTGAGTCAGTTTGGATGCCCCTGGATAAATAAATAAATAAAAAATAAAATAAATTAAAAAAAAATTTCCGATTTGAGAACCTTAACTGTTCGGCATATATATGTTTGTAATCGTAAAATCTGATAGTGTTGTGAACATCCCAAACAGCTGTTTGGCGAAACAATTCGTTGGGTGCGATTGATCACTATATTCCTGACAACCTCTTTTAGTCCGTAATGCACTTTTACCTCGCATTTTGGATGATTTTTCTTACGAACGTTTCAACTGTACTTTTATAAAATCACTCACCGTTTAACTTGATCACTAATTCCACTACCAGTATCACATTGACTAGCCCGGGTTCGAACTTAACTAGATGTAAACTAAAGGTTGAATTAATGAAGTATGGCTCTTTGAGCACGCCGGTTTCAAAATCGGTTTTCAATTAACAGTTGAGTGACGTCACCATAGATATTTGACCGCCTTCCGAGACATCCTTTAAAAATCACAGGTAAACAGAAATTGAAATAAAAATAAATAATTGCAAGCTGTCATCGCTTTATTGCTTGACTGTTTGGAAAGAGATCGATTATAATTGTATTATTTTGAAATGGATTAAATTAACAAGATCTAATCTTTGACGTGGTTTGTGCTGATAAAAAGTTACCGTTGGCCCCCTAACGATTTCACGATTTCATAAGACTGAACGCGTTACGCATAGACGATAAACTGCAGAAAGTGAAACATAAGAAATGGCAAACTGATCCTTACGGCAGTGCAACAGAAGCAGAAGCAAATAAAATATAATAAAATACAAGTGGAATAAAATAGTGCGCAATATTTTGCTTTGCAAAACAAAGCTTCTTCAGGGGCTAGCACTATAAATGATTACAACTGTAAAAACGTTATACAAGTGGTTTTGAAAAAAAGGAAAAAATAACAAAAACAATTGATATGATTGGTGAAGGGTTTGGCGGGCGATAAACTAAACTGACCTAGTGATGAGAAAGTTAATGAAGTTCGTCGCGTCTGTTGATTATATTCCAAGTGGTTCTATTAAAAGTCTTTGCTTTGCCTATGAGATATGCTTCACGCGCTTTTCGTAGAGTCTCCAACTGTTACGCCACAAAATGTAATAATTGACGCAAAATGTAATAGTAACCCAAAATGTAATAACTTTTGACGCAAAATGTAATAGTAACCCAAAATGTAATAACTTTTGACGCAAAATGTAATAAACTCGGTAACCCAAAATGTAATAACTTTAATTTTGACGCAAAATGTAATAAACTAAAGTAACGCAAAATGTAATAAATTTGACGCTTTTATTCTGTTTCTCTGCCGTAAGGATCAGTTTGCCGTTTCTTATGTTTCACTTCAAGTATTAATACTGATCTAGGTCTGGAGACCCAGATCCGGCCATTCTCAGTCAACGGTTTGATTCAGTGATCGTGCATTTTATGTTTCTTTTTATACGATACACAGAGTAGGGGTTGACATATCATGCTCCTAAAATTGACTATTATAACCTTTGACGTTATATGATCTAAGTTATGCTCGACTGTAGCTGATAATGCCAGTAATTATGAAGGTCGAAATGGGGGTACCTCGATTACACTTAACACTTAATTTTTGGGCCCTGTAACATAAAACAGTCCAAATTTAGGCATTTTAACACTAACAGTAAAAATTCACTGTAACAGTAAATTTCATCCAGATAGAAACAAAATCGGCTCCGGAAAATAACTTTCCCCTAGTTTCTCGAGGCTAACGAATTTCCATTTACCTTTGTTTGCAGGTTCAAGGTGTTTCCTTATCCAGCTGGCTTTTAACGGCCTATTAAAGGCTTGTAAATCAATCATTCTTCGTTGATCATTACTTGTCTTTGAATTTAATCGCCCTTTCCATCCCATAAGAAGTCAAAGAGCAGATTGTTTACCTTTTTAACAAATCAGTATGTATGAGTGGGAAGTGGCGTTAAAGGGGCTATGTCGCAAGGTGAGTCTGCGCAATGAGTTCCTGTCATGTGACGTCACCTGACGTCACACACGCCAAATTTCTATTGTTCCCTCCCGGATCGCGGCAAGTTTTATCGCGCTTGCACTCGTGTCGAACCACGCGAGGTAAACAAACACACGATCGATTTCGCTTTTTAATTTCTCCCCAACTTCCACCACTACTGGAATACATCGAATTTTTCGAAGGTACGACTAACAAATCGCAGAAATAATTTAACAAAAATCTAGCCAAGTAAATACTCTAACTAATTTGTAAACTTGAGATCTATCCTTCCACGCAATACGACGGGATGTAACGGATTGCAGCGAATTCGACTGTAATGGCCGCCAACTTGATAAAAAGCCACCGGACGTTTTTCAAGTTGTTAGTACCCAGTACTCACCCGCCATCCTCGCGACATAGCCCTTCAAAATGTATAACATAAGTTAAGACACACATTTTTTACTGCTGTTATCTTCCCACTGAAGTAGGGTAAGTTTTCTACATTGCCAGTTTTCCATCACTTTTGTAATTTTATCGATCCTTTCTTGATAGCCTTAGCAAGAGTATATCGGCTCTTTTTGGTTGAAAACCAGATACCTAAGGCAAAAACCTTGTTTCTTTCCCAAGTAAAATCGTCCCTCCCCGCCTGCAAAAGGCCGTCTATTCTTTGAGGAACCAATAAAAAAAGCCTTTGTTTTTTATGGTGCCAAAAAGGTCTAGGATGTCAATAGAATTCTAGAAAGACTTCTCTGATCCGTCTAGAAACGGCATCGTATCATCCGAAATTGGCTGATTTTATGCCCCTCTTCATAGGTTACAACGCCCTCAGTACTCTCATCGGCTCTGATAGAGTTTGCTAATATTTTAGCGGCGTTAATGAAAGGTAGTGAGAAGCGGGCAACCTTGTCTTACCCCTCTATTTAGCTGAAAGTGGTGCGAGACCCAACCGTTATATTCTATAAACTTCCACTCCAAGGTGTCGAACGCCTTTTCAAAATCTATCAACAACTAAAGTCCGGGTGTTCCGTTGAATTCATTGCATTGTGCTCAGCAAAATTTATGACTCCGTCAATTAGTAGAATGTTCTCTGCAATAGAGCAGCCCTTTAGGAAACCACTTTGGTCATAATTAATTATATTGGGTAATACTCGTTTTATTCTGTTAGCTATTGCCTTAGACGCAATTTTGTAGTCGCAGTTAAAAAGCTCCCGGATTATATCACTGAATTGTTTTGTGGTAATACACTCGTAGATATGGCATGCTGGTTGAATGAAGAAAAATACCCAGTTTTGACAAATTAATCAGATCTTCATTCAGCCTTCATGACCATAAAACATAAAATCATTCATTATTTTACATTCTAAATAGCTTACCTTCTATGTCTACCTCTTCGATAAGTGATGACCGATAAGCTTGACTGATACCTTTTTCACGAATCTAGAACGTTAAGTTACACAAACCAATTTACAACAAGTGAAACCTCTGTAGCAGAAACCCATAAGTGGGTTGAAACTTGCAACTGTCTCTTGTACGCTTCAAAACAAGCTTCCGATTATTCAATTTGCTAAAAAGTTGTTACAGCCATATTTGGAAAACCAGGTAAAAATATTAACCAATCAATTCGCCAGAACAACTTGCTTCCAATCTCCCTGGACCGAGGGGTTTCCAAATATGGTACTAAGCAAAAAATGAATATTCAGAAGCTGTGAATGCACGTTACACGTTTCAACCCACTTATGGGTTTCTGTCTGTAGTTATATATGACCACCTAATCAATAAGCGGTACCTTCAAATGGAAAGTGGATGTTTTTGCCACGGACCAATTAGTTTCTCTTTTGCATTGTGCTATTCATAGCCTCCTATTTTTCCGAATTTGTTAATATTATTGCCATAACAGGCGAGTGGAATCGTCATAAATGTTGATAATGTTTCCTCTTGGTCTTGACATTCGAAGACATGGCAGCCCAGTTCCCGGGCCGGGGGGGTACTCCCTATAATGGGCTATACGGGGATGCTCCGCCCGAAAGGGGTACCTTTTTTAGGCTGGAGATATATGAAAGGGTCGGATTTCACGAGTTGAAGTATGTGAAAGAGTAGGGATTTCACGAAGAATAGGAAATGGTAGCGAAAACACGACTTGAAGCATAAAAAAGGTAGGGAAAACTGCAATTTAAGTATTATAAAAAGGGCCTTTCAAAATATATCGACCAGACGCACGCAAAGGCTATATGAAAGGGATACCATTTTCAACAAAAGGTATATGAAAGGGGTACCATTTTCAATGAAAGTATATGAAAGGGGTACCTTTTCTGTCAAAAACGGTATATGAAAGGGTAAGGGTTTGGACCACGGGGCGGAGCATCCCCGTACAAAACTTTGTTGAGTACCCCCCCCCCCCCCCCCCCCCGGGGGCCCAGTTACCTAACGATGAAAGTACCCTTTTGACAGAGTCTCAATCAGATCTTCTTTGACTCTTCGATTTTTCGAATTTTATTACCCAATCACGAAAAAAAAAAATTAAATCATTTAAAATTATCTTTATTCCGTTTTTCCTTGAAATGGCTCAACAATAGACCAATTTCGATATATTAAGCATACTTGGCTCCTAGGCTTGGGGGAATAAAACAAAAAGACCACATTGAGGTTCAGCGTTGAATTACTCATTTCTTTTGTTTTATTCCCCCAAGCCTCGGAGCCAAGTATGAATTTTAATATATCGAAATTGGTCTATAGAGCGTTTTCGCTCACGTGACCTTCAGTCCCGTGGGACTCAAGTGACAAAGGCCATGGCAGCCATGTTGGTGTTCCTAACAAAAGAAGTTAATTAAAATTCTTTTGTACGGGAACACCAATATGGCGGCTATGACGTCAAGTGAAAACGCTCTATTAGTGGTTTGCAGTCGGCCATGTTAGTGGTCAAAAAACAACACAAATCATTTGCATAAAAATAGAGTTTCATTCCTAAAGGATGACAATTTCATTGTTCTGATCATGACCCCCAACATGGCCGACGCTCAAGTTTTAGTATCGTAGTAACACAGTAGAACACTCGGACCGACAATGCATAATGATTGCTTACTGATAAGAAAGTGTTCATCGCGAAAGCTTTCACTAGAACTAAATTCTATTTTAACTTATAACTACTTTCCTCCACTTTTACGTCCAACAATTTGTCATTAATTTGTTTAGAATCCGACGGCCACAACAATACAAAATCAATGATTAGTGGCTTTCACAAAGTCTTATGCAGTCCCATTTTATTTTTCTACTATTCCTGTTTCCTTTTAACGACATTAACGACAAGACAACGACAAGTTAACGACAATAGAGCAGTTTTCAATTGAGTGTCGTAAAACCAAAACCAAAGTAATTACTCTGACCAATCACAGCAGTCGTAAACAATCCAATGAACCAATCAGAGCTCGAAGCAATTACATGTCGCGGGCGCCAAGCGCGGGAAAACGCGTGCGAGCAAGTCACGATTGGTTTTGGTTTTACTTCTGATTGGTCGAGAAAGTGGCGCGAGATTTTTTAGCCAATCACAAAGCGTAGCAATGCAAAACCAAAGCAATTGTGTAATTACTTTCGACAGTCAATTGAAAACTGCTCTAATAGTAGCTTTTACTTACTTAATGCACTTATAGTTGTGGTCATAAGACAAAACACTGGGTACAAACTGTTTATTTAAAACGCGAAAATTCTGAACAAGACGACATTTATCTGCAACAAATTTCTAAACACTTTTGCATCCTTTAACCTTGTCACCACTTCCAAATTCTGTGCTGTTATCAGGCTAAGAATTGAATCGATCATCACAAATCTTCGCGAACAAAATTGTACTGCGGGGTTTAAAAGCACATTTACCCTATTTTTCCGATTTTGCTGGCACATTGTCAAAACAGGTGCCATGAAATCGTTATAAATGCTGACAATGCTCCCGGGGAGGGGGGGGGGGGGGGGGGGGGGGGACTCCCATATAAAAATGACGGGGGTGCTCGTCGGAAATTTTCGAAAAACACCCTAAAAGGTACCAGAATCTCGTTTGATGGGCGTGGCTCAAAATAATTTTTTCCCCTAAGAGGGACCAATTCTGTCATATTTTTTCGGCTCATACCCTAAAAGGTACCGCGATAATTCTAATGGTGGTCATTTTAGATTTTAGCACCCTAAGCGGTACCAATCTTCAAATTTTGACCCCTAAAAGGTACGACGAGCACCCCCGTCATTTTTATATGGGAGTCCCCCCCCCCCCCCCCCCCCCGGGACAATGCTCTGTCTTGTCCAGCTGAAACACTCGTAGACATGGCAGTCCAGTTGTCTATTGTTGTCCAATGATAAAAATACACGTTTGACAGAATAAATCAGATAATGATTTAAGTCCAGAAAAATCGTCCAGTTTTAGGATAGAGTTGCCTCAAGTACGCGCCTGAGATATTTTTTTCCTTTTAGATCAAAATTAACATACAACAGGCCTGTTGTTCTCAATGTTGTCGATTCTTTGATCTTAGCAAAGTCTCTAGCTGTGATATTGACAGGAAGAATATACGAGATTGGTCCCCAGGTTTCCCAGAATAATGTTGCGCATGGGTAGAAAAAAGAGACTGCTGCCGCTTTGAGCACAGGCTCAAAAGTTCAGGCATGGTGTTTGAGTGATTTTAATATAGCCATTTCCGCGGAGCAGATGTATTTACAATGCTAAAAGACTATGTGTTTTTTACAAACCCTCCAAACACTTAATAGTATTTTCTTCGGAAACAGTAAACATTAAAAAGTAGGCCAATTTAACAGCACACGCTAAGCATTATGGGTAAATAACACTAAACCCCATTCAGACCCTCAATTATGCCTGAAAAAAAATCCCCTTACCCCTCTACACTGAATAACAAATTTATAACATATTGTTTAGTCCAAAGAATGTGCAGCAAAATTTTTAACATGAAATGAAATTTAAGCTGATTAAACAATAAAATAGCTTAAGAGTTTACAGTTTTGACTCAAAAGAAGACAATAGTTTGTTTCAAAATAGCACTTTTAAGCCGTCAAAATAGCACTATTATGCCAGCATTATAGCCAGCATTATAGTGTTATGCTCGAAATTATGCCCACCCAAGAGCCAAGAGCGCATTTTATCGCGGCAATAAGAAAGGCCGAGAAGATCTGGGACGAGGCCTCCACTCTCGAGTTTATCAACCCTTCGCGGCTCCCCTTTAGAGGAAAAAAACGTTGAAGGCCTTAAAGCTAAACAGTTATGCGCCGAACAATTCGAAACTTAAACACCCCCCTCCCCTCCGGGCAGTCGAACTTTTGAATATTATCTACCATTATTATCTTATCTACTGATAAATTTGCTGGCCCGGTTTACCTGAAGTTTCGTTTCGTCCGTTATTGGACTTATTGTTCGACTTGTACTTTGGACTTGGAATTGGACTGTAACACATAATTCAATTTGCGTCTGTAATAACATCGAAAGTATCGGCGAGTGGTTGCTTGCCAGAAGCCCGGGGGGGACTCCCATATAAAAATGACGGAGGTGCTCGTCGTACCTTTTAGGGGTCAAAATTTGTAGATCGGTACCGCTTAGGGTACTAAAATGTAAAACGACCACCGCGGTACCTTTTAGGATATTGAGCCGAAAAATATGACAGAATATGACATGTGTTGTTTTAGAATTGCTATCTCTTAGGGGTAAACATTATTTTGAGCCACGCCCATCAAGCAGTTTTTAGTTCTACCTTTAGTGTGTTTTTTTGAAAATTTCTGACGAGCACTCCCGTCATTTTTATATGTGAGCTCCCCCCACCCCCCCCCCCCCCCCCCCCCCGGGAACAGAGGTTAAATAAAAACGATAGAAAAATCCAATCAGCAGCGTTGAAAGTGGTCGTGGTCGCTTACGGAAGCTAGACCCGGGGGGGGGGGGGGGGGGGTACTCAATTAAGTTTTGTACGGGGATGCTCCGCCCCGAGGTCCAAACCCTTACCCTTTCATATACCGTTTTTGACAGAAAAGGTACCCCTTTGAAAATGGTACCCCTTTCATATAGCGTTTAAGTGCGTCTGTTTGATACATTTTAAAAGGCATTTTTATAATACTTAAATGGCAGTTTTTCCTACCTTTTTTAAGCTTCAACTCGTGTTTTCGCTACCATTTCCTATTCTTCGTGAAATCCCTGCCCTTTCACATACTTTAACTTGTGAAATCCCGACCCTTTCATATACCTCCAGCCTCAAAAAGGTACCCCTTTTCGGGCGGAGCAACCCCGTACAGCCCATTATAGGGAGTACCCCCCCCCCCCCCCCCCGGGGGAGCTAGATGGTCGTTGACAACAGGTTTCGACTATAGCTAGTTGTTTGACCTGAAGAAATTTGGTAGTTTTGGTAGAAGTGGTCGCTTAGAAGAGGTGGTCGCTTACGAGTAGCCTGCAGTGCAGGCGTATTTTGTGGCGATCGAGTGCTCAGTAATTTCTTCGCATCATGTCTGGGCGCCATCTTAGAATATGAAATTAGAGGAGGATAGGGGAGAGTATAAATAGCGGTCAACGGGATGGGTGTCAGGCACAAACGAAGGAAGGGGGCAGGGGGAGGGGAAAGCCGCGCCCCGCCCCCTCTCCCGCCCCCTTCCCGCTTCCTTTGACTCTTCCCAACTCCCTACGTTTTGGGAATGCAAGATGGCGGACGAGCTTACAAACGAATTCAAAAGAGCATTCGCTCGCCATAAAACGCCTGCACTGCGGGCTACTTACGACAGGTTTCGACTATAGCTAGTTCTCGTAGAGCCAGCTTTGCATTCAGAGTTTGTCTTTGGCTCGAGCATCTCTACATAGAGATCCGACAAAACCGAACAAGTGCATTTTACTTACGTGTTGTGTGGACCTCTGCATTCAAACGTTTCTGATCCTTACGGCAAGGAGAAGAGATAGAGACAGAAGTGAGATAAAAAAAAAACAAACAGCTGAATATATCTGCCCTATATTTCGATTTGCAAAACAAACCTTCCACCCTGAGGCTAGAATAGAAAATGAATAGAATGATGATCATAGAAATGATACTGATGGGGAAGCCTAAAGTTCATAAGGGAAGTGGTCATAACAAGTATACTCGACGAGGACCCACCCTGTGTAGGGGTAGGGGAACTACGCAAGATATCGCCTATCTGATCAGTGTTATGGACACAATTTTATGGCCTTAAAATTGGAGATGAGACTTTAATAGTGTGTGCATGAAGCTTGCATTGCTAGTAAAATGGCACAGGAAGATTTGAATCTTTCCTTAAGTTTCTACTCCTGATAGAATGGGGGCTATACCATCTTTTTAGGTGGGGGAGAGGGGGTACATAAGGAGACCACCAGTCTTTTTGTAGAATGGTGGGTCCTGTCCGAGTACAATAGTTTTGACCATTTCTATAAGCTTTGTAGTTTCTTTTAGACTCCCTCACCACTTTGAATTTTTTAACAAAATACTTTCTATTGCTCTCCTCAGTTTTTCCTGTATAAATTTGTATTTGTGTGGCAAATAAATGATAAACAAAAAAAAAATTGAAATATGGCATAACAGAAAAAAATTGGTAAGAAACTGAAGCTAAATGTCACCTATTAACATCACGTCTATTTATACCACTTCTGTTTCAATAACTTATCCTTGCCGTAAGGATCGGTTTAAAGTTGTATAAGCCCAGGGCTTATAAGCGGCATTTTACGGTATATCCCTAGCTTATTAACGTGTTAAGTGCGCGAAGCATGTAAAACAGGCGCTTGTAACTGAAGTGTCAAGCGCCCTCAGGGTCCTCGCGATCGAACGGTAGCGGGAACGGAAACATGGTTAGTCATTTTCGGCCAGGAGCCTTTCCCTTTCCAATTTTCCAACATAATTTTTTAAATTCGAAAAAACATGATTGTCGGTCTATTTTAAGGTCCAATTCAGTTTCTGTCAGTTCTCTTTCAGCGGTTTCACAACCCCGGGAGAGGGGGGTGCTCTTCTGTGTGCGCGGTCCGCTTTTTAATTTGAAACTATAATAATCCATTTTCAAACCCAAATATATGATTTTCCCTATTTTAAATTCCACCTTTTTGTTTAAGCTGAATGGGCAAAAATCTTCAGCCATTCTCTCCGCCCCCATTTTCTGACCAAAATGGCTCAAAACCATTTCCTTTGGCTCCCCCGCCCCCCTCCCCCCTCCCCCTTCCCGCTCCCCTCCCCCTCACCCCGGCTGGGTTTAATTTGCAACGGAGTGTGACGTCAGTTAGGCAGATTCAATCAGCCGTATCAAATTGCAATAATCTGGTGAGTCATTTATAGGGGACTGTGTTTTCCTCCATCTTTATCGATGCTATTCTTTAATAGAGGGGCGGCTGTAAAGGAATTGTAGACGCTGAGGAACTTCAGAAAAAAAAGCGTGAGTATGTAAATATTGTTTACGCGATTCAGCCAAACGGGAATTCAAAATTGCAAATCATGGTTAAGGTTTGTGAGTGACAAAAATTGTGAAAACCTCTGTTGTTACAAAATTTGAAATTTCCTATTTTGATTTCGCGCATTAGCCTTAATCGAGAATTAATCTGTCTAAAGTCAGTAAAGAAATATGACAATTACAGTCCACGCAAATAGCATTTATTAAAGAGATGGCCCGTGCGTTTTAGATACTGGAGCGTGTATATATATAAACTGTGTTTATTTTAAAGTTCGCACAAGAGCCGGCTCGAGGTAAGTCGTGCTGCTCGACATGACGAGATATACAAAGCAGCTTTGATACTCTATCATTATGTGATTTGTATAAAAAGTTTTTCTCGTGCTTCTTGTATCTGCTCCAATCATTTTGATCATGGAAAATCGAGGGCATCATTATTGGAACACATGATTACTGTTTTACTCGCACAATGAATTATTTATCTTGACTTGAGCAAAATTTACATGACATTGACGATTTTCAACTGGAATAAAATGGCTGTACGTGAGTTCATTTTTTTTTTCTTCGCTAACTAGGATTTAATATTTAAAGAGTTTGTTCATGCTAATTCCTTTCTCGGTGGATGAAACAAGAGGGTCTGAAAAAAACATCTGCTCTCGCCCGGCTTTACCGGAGTCGGCATGCAAAAAACTATTGCCCAACAGTCCGTCACGTCATTTTTAAAAATACATCATTTTCTTGGTCACGCAATCTCATACAACCGTTTTCCAGCTCTAACCGGGCGTGCGATTCTCAAAACTTCCGAAGACTTTTCGGACCCGAAAAGCTATTTAATGCGCAGGCTATTTACCAACAGAGATTCAATTTGCGTTCGTTTTGAAAGCTAAGCAATAAAATCTTAAGTCAACGAGAAACTTTGCACTGGTATCGGGCTTTAAATTGAAAGAGATCGAATTTCACTAATCGCTTCGCCCCCCGAAAAGTCTTTGGGTGTTTTGCGAAACGCACGCCAGCAGTGTCCATGCCCCCCCCCCCCCCCCCCCCCCCCCCCCCCCCCTCCTCCCGGCAACCCCTGGCATTAGCATTTGTGAAAAAAAATTGGATAAAAAAGCTGTGCAAATGCCCCGGGTATGATCAAAAAAGAAGGGAGTACCTTATTGGTACTAATTTTCGCGTCGCTTTAATTTCGCGATTTTCGCGATTTAAAAAAAATCGCGAACTTAAAGCGACGCGAAAAAAAATTCCCGCGAACTTTAATGTCGCGAAATTTAATACCCTCCTATATTTTTTGTTTTCTCAATTTAATGAAGAAACACATGTCTACGTACATGTATTGTGTATAACGTGTAAAAGCTCTATGGCATGCCTACAGATGATAAACAACAGTTTAACAGTCAAATTTCACTATCTGTGTTACTTTGAACCTCTTCATCTGTATCGCTATCGTCATATAGTTTGGTTTTGTTATGAGTTGATGATTTTCAGCAATAAGAAGTGTAAAATAATAAAATTCTCGAAATAAAATGTGGTTTTTTTTTCATTTTCGCGAAAATTAATTCGCTAAGAAAATAATTTTGCACCCAAATCGCGAAAATAAAGACCCGCGAAATATGCCGACCTTTTTTTCGCGAAATTAAGTGCCCGCGAAAATTAGTACCAATAAGGTATATTCGAATCTAGACTCATCCAAAAGTTATTTTTAAATGTTGTTTAGTTTACAACAGGTTTAGAAAATACCTCCTAACCTCCCGTAATATTTGAAGTGAAAGATTTACTAAAAGAAACTTTCGTGACTTTTATGACCATTCCAGGTAGTCTGGTCACATTTAAAAAACGTCCAAGATAGAGGCTAAAAACGTAGTTTAACTAAACAACATTTAAACATTTAAACATGTTACATGTTATGTTTAACCATTGGTGTGAATGGAGCGTAAGTATTTTCCCTTCGTTTTCCTCCTGCAACTGATTAGAGCAAGTTCTCAACAAACTTCTCTTCAAAAGTGGAGCTAGGATTCTTTGAGGTCGAAACAAGAGCTCCTGGTCGAAAACATGAGGATGTCAAATGCCCCGGGCTACATTGAGGGTAGGCTAATGCCCGACTCCCGGGATTCGAACGTGAGCAAATGCGGGTCTTTCTGCGTGTACCGGTACTTATTGTCTTCTATTGTTTGTGAGTATTGTATTTTTGGTCTTGTTTTGCATTTGTATTATTGTCGTTCTTTGTTCCTTTTGTTTTACGTCATCTGTGCTCCGGTATACACAGAAAGAACCGCAAATGCCCGACTAATACCCTGGGGATCTCTTTCCGCTTTTTACTCTTAATTAGTCGTGTGTTCTTTTTCAGTTTCAAAGGAAACAGTTAAGAGTTCAAGAAACTGAAAGACGTCTCAGTTCAAGACAGCGAAAAAAAAACAGTCGAAAAAAAACACTCTTGAGACCTAACGTCGTTTATTTGCGAGCTACCTTTATTGAAAGAATGCCTACTTCACCAAGTGAGCGCGATGTTCTGCACATGACGTGTGACACGGCCAAACTTATTGCCAGAATTTCAGAAGGGTTGGTCTTCTCTCTTATTGTCCTCGGAATTGCTATTAACGCAACAGTTTGCGGAATTATGTTACGCAACAAGTGCGTCTTAAAGAACTTGTCCAACTTCTTCGTATTTCACCTTTCAGTCGTGGATCTGATATTCCGTCTGATGACCGTTGGACCGTTAATATACTTAAGCACCGTCTATACCACAGAACAGGCAGCGATTCCGTGCAAGCTATTTCATTTTTTCTCTGCTGCTTGTGGTGCAGCGTTTTTTGTCACGCTTGTTGTTATTTCTGTTGATGTGTACCGTGACGCAGCCTCTCCCTTGAAAGGGCTCATGTCACGCCGCACGCCATTCCTAGTCGTCTTCGGTTTGTGGTTATACTCAGGTATCTGTTCCGGACCCGTGATGTACAGCGCACAGAGTGTCCTCTATACAGAAATCCCTGAAGTGAACTCCCCAAACGTTACGGACGAGCTGAAAAACTGCAGCGTTCCAAAACTGTGCGACTTTTTAAGAAACTGGGGCGGACAGCTCTCCACGACGCTCTACTTTGTAATGGCGTTTCTTGCACCTCTGGTTGTCCTAGTGGTCCTGTTCATCATCACGTATTTTTATCTCAACAGAGATAACAATAACGGCCGCATCAGCAATGAGACAGCCAACGCAAAGCGGAAGGTCATGCGAATGTTAAGTGCCCTGTCCTTGGGCGTGGTCATTTGCTGGGGCCCTACAGTTTTCGTCTCCATGCTGCGCTCGTATGACGTCATGAGTGATGTCCCATCTTATATTGTACTGATCTTAACGATAGCCTCGGAGCTGATAAAGTTCTTGAACTCGCTGTTCAATCCCCTGATTTTTGCTTACTACATCCCCAACTTCAGGAAGGACTGGTTTGGGCTTTGCTCGTGCCGCAAGTGTTGTCGGTCAGAAGAAGTAGAGCAGCCGAGCCTTCGGCCCAAGAACCTGCACATGATTCAATCCACGGAGTTTCGTGACAGTCAAACGATGATGTGAACAAGGTCACTTTCCATAGTCGAACCTCCATAGCTGTCAAGAGCGGTAAAAATCAAATTTCATTTTGTAAAAAGCCGAAAAACAACAATAATGAAAAGTACTGCCAAGAGCTTTGGTCACACGGTACGATTTCATGCACAGACTCAAAAGTTAGAATCACCTTGAATGAAAACCCGTTGAGATTCTGACCTTAAGCCCTGGCACAACGAAGAACTTTTTGGCTGCTTTTTGCGAAGGCTAGGCGAAGGAGTTGTCTTGTGCAGCCAAATGGAAAGAGACATCTTGAAGCTATTTTCAGCTGTACTGCTTTCGCATTACTGAGCAATATTTCTGAAGACTTTGTTTTTATTTCAGTTTTGGTACTAATATTTTCACGTTCGAAGAACGCATTTCTAATTTCGTGTTGGTTGTCCTGTGGTTTATGTGCAGTAAAATTTGAGATTTTTTTGGTAGACGGTCTTCCAAATGGCCGCCCCCTATTGGTTTTTTTCAGGGGCTCATTTCCGCCGGAAATTCCTTCGAACGCGTCTCCATAATCTGTGATTACTGCTAGTTTAATAGTTAATCTGAATACCCTGCAAACATTCTTTGTTATGCATATCGTGCCGTTTGCAAACAATGTATTTTATCTTTGCAGGCCCTGAAAACATTTTTTTTTTCAATATTTCTCATCCCCACCTCCAGAAAAATAATTGTCCGTCCCTAATTTCCAGAAGGCTGATTAACGTTTTTCTAGTCTACAAATTAGTTTGAAACCGTATCCAGTCGAACCTCGACGGACGCACACATCTCGTAGGTAGACACTCGGTCGTGGTGTTAACCAGATAAAAACACTGCATTATTAGACAGCTTGAGTTGTGTAATAAGGTTCTAACTTTTAAGTCTGCGTGACCGTTCAAATGAAAGCTATTGAGCAGTACTTTCCTGTGGTACTGTTTATTGTGCTGTACAAGGTGGTTCTAACTTTTGAGTCTGTGGGTGAAATGCTAATTACATGTAAAGTGTGACCATTCAAATGAAAGCTATTGAGCAGTACTTTACAGAATATGAACATTTAAGTTGGAATAATATTATTTTAATAATTGTTTATCGAATGACTGTTCAAGTGTATAAGATATATAAAAAAACCTATTTGGAGACACTGAAATAAAACACTCGTTTAATCTAAATCACAGCTAAATAGCCTGCGTGGCACTGAGGTGCAAACGGGACAAGAAGGGGGAGATGGCAGAAAAACCTCTTCTCATCCCTCCCTCCCCTTTTATGCCGGTTACGCAGTCGTTGCTTCTTTGCAAAATATGGCCATGTGCGCATTGCGCACCATGTTTTCTCGTCGTCGAGAGAAATATACAAAAAATGACCTTTTGTGCCCTCTTCCCTTCTTTTTTTTTAACAGGATATAACGAGCATAACGTCTCACTAAGGAAATTACAGAAATGGGATCAATTGTAGACATTGTAATAATCTTCTCTTGTCGGTAAATTGAAAGTAAACTTAAATCTTTCAATACTTTTCAATTTACCGACAAAAGAAGAATATTGCAATTGATCCTATTTCTGTAATTTCCTTAGTCATATGTTATGTTATTATCTTGTTTAAAAAAGAAGAATGGACAGAAAAAGGTCGTTATTTAGAGAAGGATAGGGTTTATTCGTGAGCAATTAATCCCCGTACGTTTTTCGTAAAATGTGAGTGAAATTTTTCTTTTGTTTCGATAAACGTGATCCCCTAAATTGCCCACTTATTTCCAGAAATGCAGGCAAGTATTGTTTAACGAATACTTCATATTTGACAAAGTTATTTGTCGTTTCCATATTACTTCATATAATTAAATTATTAGAGGCATATATAGCGCACATACCACACATGTCTCATGGCGCTTTACGTACACCGACTTATGAGAATGAGATAGGACGTCAGCTTATGAAGGCGCCTCAGGCAGCCGCTGGGGAAGATGAGATCAACAATGGACCGATACCCCACCCATGAACAATGTATGGCACTGAGGGTGGTCACAGCCAGAGTTTTGTTACGTCCTCAGTGGTTCTTTTACGTCCCCATGGGAGACGGGACTGCCATTTTTACGTCCGAGCCACGTGAAGGTCTAACCATTTGCAGATGTCATTGCAAAGGCAGCACCTTCGTCCTCAGTTATTTTAAGACCCTGAGTGTTGGTGACAAAATTTCAAAAAAAAAAATTGATGCTCCTTGATGCTTTACATCATGGTGATAGTTATATGGATGTTACTCATTTGATAAGATATTTCACGAAGTTAGCTTAATAATTTGTTGTGAATACCTCAGGTAGTAATTTTAAAGCATAGATTTATAGTGTAATAAATTATCGTACTTAAAATTTATTTGTAACTATAGCGAAATGTCTTAGACAGTGTTTTTTTCTGCTTGTAATTTTCTTAGTTTTCTTTTTGTAAGATGTGTTTTTGCTTTTGCCTTGCCCCGCCTAGATTAGCTTCGTAGCTATTTGCGGGACAATCAATATTAGCTAATATTGTTCTATTTTGATTGTTGTCAATAAATTGTTGTTGTTTGTTTGTTGTTGTTTTAGAGATGAGGACACTTTGTGATGCCAGTTTCTTTGAAACTTGACCTGGATCCGGGGGAGGGGACTCTCATATGAAAGGCATCCGGGGGGACTTCCATATGAAAGGCAAATGGGACGCTCGTTGTTCAGTAAGGAACGTCGATATTTTTAGCCATCGAGGTATTGTTTAGAATCGCACGTGCACGCGAAGAATAACTAAGGATTAATTTATGACAATGCTTTTAAAATCTATTAAGAGATAAAGGCATTCGATGAAGATGTCTTGATCATCATCGTTTAAGTCACTGTAACTCTTGTTTGTCTGCCTCTTTTAGAATGGTATCCTTTAATTTATTTATGGGTGAAATAAATTTTGAGCCACGCATAGATTCGTCTCCTTTTAGGGATTGAATTCAAAATGTTCGTCGAGCATCCCCCGCATCTTTAAGGGGATCCCCCCCCCCCCCCCCCCCCCCCCGGGATCTGGATGAAATTTATTTACCACCTTATCTTATATTTACAGAATTTACAATAGCAAATAAATGATTTACTTTTCACATATCGCACGCGATTGCTTGCTAGATCTGTCAACAAAACGAACAGTTTATGAAATGATCTTGGTAATGAGAGATGATTAAGAAGATAACCGATCGAGATGACCCTAAAACAAATCCCTGTGTGGTTACAATCAAAACCGTCAACTGATTAACATGCCATGAAACGAAAAAGATAAGACACTAACGAAGCATGATGGCTACCTTTAAGAGCTTGTTCGTCCTTTGTTGGTTTTCAAGCGTTTTTACAATGCCTACTGAGAGACGCAATTCACCTAAACTGCTCACAAGGATCCTACACAAGAGAGAGAGTCACGTAACTGCGCACCCTTGGCATGTGTCTGTAAGCTCCTTAAATTGTAGCGGTGTGTTTGTACATGAGCGATGGATTCTATCATCAGCATTTTGCGTGAAGGCTGTAAAAACGAAACTCGCTTCGGATGGTTTATTTCCATCAGAAGGCGCTCTCAAGCGCGATCAAAACACTGTTTACATCAGAATAGGAAATGACAACATCGCCTTGGAAACTCCTGATGTAGATTCAGTACCAGTGTTGGACGCCTTTGTTTACCCTAAATACAACGCAAACACATCGAGCGGCAATCTCGGTTTGTTATATCTAGCACGAGATGTAATGCTTCCCGATGATCGACCTGCACAGCGAATAAAACTCCCAGACGTGAGGCGTCGCCCAACAGATCGTTCAGCAAAGGTGACCGGATGGGGTCATTTATCCGGGCGTGAGCAGCCGTTTAGAACGTTACACGAAGATGATGTGTCACTCGCTCAAGTTTGCCTTCAGATGGACAACCAGAATCATCGCGAATTGTTGGATGAATCGTGGTGCGTCGTTGCCGGAACTCGAGGAATGTGTTCAATCGACCAAGGAAGTCCCCTCATTATTCAACGGAACCGCTCGTGGGTAGTACTTGGTGTTTACTCCCGCGGCGAGACATGTGCTACTGGAAATCACATCGCTTTGTTTTCGCGCATTGACGCTGAGGCGCTTAAATGGATGCAAAAACTCTTCATAGTTGGAGGTCAGTGAGAGATAAATCCATTTTTGTTCTCATCAGATCCCGGGGGGGGGGGGGGGGGATCATTGAAAGTTTTGAAAGGAACCCGTTAAAGGTACCAGAAACGTTTTTCCTGTCTGCATATTTTTCTGGCTTAATATCCTCATTTAAACACCTTTATATTTTGTAGCGGTACCAAACCACGATCTTTTTACCCCTAAAAGACATGTTGATCACCTTCTCTTTTCCACCCCCCGGCATCAGGTATCATCAGATTATTTTGTCCCGCGGGTGTAAGATGGTTATATTTTTATCTTCTGTCGAGTCTGAGAAATGCGTATACATTGAAAAAGGGTAAAACATTAAAGATTGGGTCTGAAAACGGGTGGTGTAAAAAGGGTTTCAATTTTGCTGAAAAGAATTAAGATAAAAGTGGGGCCAACACATAACACATAACACTTGGCACATGTATAGTGTGACTGTATTAAACTCTTTTTCAGCCGAAAGACTGCAAGAAGGTGTCAATGAACTATCACTATCACTATCAATACTAAACTAAAGAAGCATTAATGAATTTAAGAGAGCTGAGCTTTCTTAAATTCATTAATGCTACTTAAACGCCTAATTTTGGAATCCAAACTTTTCCAAGCGCCTGTGCATTGGAAGGCTCAGTGTGATATTTTTAGTAGAAACAGATAATCAAAATAATGTACCACTTTCTCTGTTTACAGAAGGTCTAATCTCTTACAAAGGGTTGTAAAGAAACTTGATCTTGTTATAAGAGAGCACGGACGCAAACTAGTCAAAACTAATTTCGTTATTGTCCGCGTTAACAAGGTGTCCCTATTGAAGTGGGAAAGTCACCTATTTTTAGCATGAATTTGAAAGGTCAAAAAGCATATTTGTGTAAGTTTTGTAAAAGTAATGCTCTATTTTTGTTAATAATTAACAAGAGATTCCATTTGGCCGTGTGTCTGTTCAGTTATAGATCACAAATGACGTCAAAATGTTGTAAGAACAAAAAAGTGGCACATGAGCCGCAGGCGAGTGTGTCACTGATGTTCTTACCACATTTTGACGTCTTCTGTAATCTATAACTGAACATGCACACGGCCAAATATAATTTATTTGTTTTATACAATGAACAGAAAAGTAAAAAAAGTTAAAATTACGAACTTGCCTCGTAGCGCACGACTGTTCGAAGATTTGTTCCAGTTTAGGTATTTTTCAAGTCGCCAAGAACACTTTTCGTCTTGGTTTCTTCTTTTTCTTGCTCGTAAACAGCTCCTATTAAACATTTTTCGAGGCTTTCACTTGCCCAATCCAGAATAATCTCGCAAACATTTTCAAAACTGTGCGCCATGTTGGACAAAACAAAGCAAACAATGTTTCTATGACGTCAGCCGTGTGTCTGTACTCTGATAGATCATAGGCAACGACCAATCACAGAGCGCGTAGCATTCAGTTCATTGTATAATTGCTAACTGAAACTATCAATAATTGATTTTGGCTGCGGATGGCCCGGATATAAATAGATTGCAACTTGAAAAGAGATCGTAAAGAGATTGTGAAGAGATTGAAAAGAGATTGGTAACGAGATCGTAAAGAGATCGTAAAGAGACTGTAAAGAGATCGTAAAGAGATCGTAAAGAGATTGAAAAGCGATCGTAAAGAGATCGTAAAGAGATCGTAAAGAGACTGTAAAGAGATCGTAAAGAGACTGTAAAGAGATCGTAAATTAAAAATATCGAAAAGAGATCGTAAAGAGATCGTAAAGAGATCGAAAAGCGATCGTAAAGAGATCGTAAAGAGACTGTAAAGAGATTGTATATTAAAGAGATCGAAAAGAGATCGTAAAGAGATAGTAAAGAGATCGTAAAGTGAATGTAAAGAAATCGTAAAGAGATCGTAAAGAGATCGTAAAGAGATCGTAAAGTGATCGTAAAGTGATCGTAAAGAGATCGTAAAGAGATCGTAAAGTGATCGTAAAGAGATCGTAAAGTGATCGTAAAGTGATCGTAAAGAGATCGTAAACAGATCGAAAAGCGATCGTAAACATCAGTTTTAAACAGGACATAAAAGGATAATGAAAAGATAGTAAAGAGATCATAAAGAGATCGTAAAAATATCGTAATGGATAAAAGGATCGTAAAAAATGCGAAACAAAGAAAACAAAAAGAGATTAAAAAGAGGTCGTAATATAAAGAGCATCTCGCTTGAAAAGAAATCGTAAAGAGACCGTAAACAGAGTTTAAAGAAACGTAAAGACCGTACAGAGATTGTAATAAGAGACCGTTTAGATAGTGCAAGGTAGACGATAAGGAAATGCTTGGGGTAGAGACATTTCATGGAGACTAACATGGAGTACTAACAGTGACTTTTCCATTTCAGACAAACCACAGTGCAAGACATCAGGGTACAAAGTATTGGACACTCCTGCGCGTGCGCTGTCTAGCAAAGTGAAATTTGCCGCTCCATTATGTGACAGCAATTTAGAGGAAGCTTGGTACAAATTGGAGATTAATGGGTTTCCCGCAGAAATTCCCACGAGTTGCCCTGGGATTGGCTCGTGTGGAACGCATGCGCAGATCTGGATGTTACCAGACGATCATCCGGGGTTTGGAGAAGAGAAAAATGGCAGCGCATGCGTGGCGTGGGAGGGACAGGAGAGGATTTGCTGCATGTGGCAGTTGCCTCTTTACGTGACACACTGTGGTGACTTTGTGGTTTATCGGTTGACAAAGACAGAAGAATGCTCCATGGCTTACTGCGCGCAAGAAGGTGACTGAAACGTTTTTAAAACTGTCTTCTTACATTCAACAATCGCCCAGAGAGTCTGTTTCTTTTCAAAGAGGTTAATGGGCAAGTTTATTCTAGAGGGCATTGTAGTTTCATAAGGGGTAGACTACGAGCAGTATCTCTTTCCCAGCTTAGTCCGTCGAGCGAGAAACGAAAAAACATGAGCGAGCGGATAATGGCCACGCGAAACTGGGGGCGAGGCAGGGGCTATGTCGTCATTTTCAGTGTTACTTTTAAAAGTCAAAAGACATTTATATAAGTGGAAACCCAAAAATAATGGTCCAGTTTTATTTAAAATTATTCAACTGGTGCTCTAAGAGTACAAGTACGTGTCTTGGGCTGCGGATGGCCAGGATGGAAATGGATTGAAATTTAAAAAAATTGGACCAATGTTTTTCAAGTTTATCGCCTTTTCTTTTGATAAACTTGCTAAAACCTGATTATGGTTTATTCTCTCTTGGAAAATTTACTTGATATCTTCCTCTTAGTGTTCTTTACTGAAGTATTTCGCGTTTGACAAAGGTACTTAGCTGACCCTTGGCTGTAATTTGGGACAGTTTCGACCCCAAAACTTCAAATTTTTTTATGGTTTGATTCCGGGGGGACTTCCATATAAAAATGGCGGGAGTGCTCGTCGTACCTTTTAGGGGTCAAAATTTGTAGATTAGTACCGCTTAGGTACGAAAATCTAAAATGACCACCGTTAGAATTATCGCGGTATTTTTTAGGGTATTGAGCCAAAAAAATATGACAGAAATATGACATGTGTTGTTTTGAATTGGTACCTCTTAGGGGTAAAACTTCTTTTGAGCCACACCCATCAAACAAGATACTGGTACCTTTTAGCGTGTTTTTCGAAAATTTCCGACGAGCACTCCCGTCATTTTTATATGGGAGTCCCCCTACTAGGGGTTTGATACATCTTTACAACATTGGGCCCATCTTACAACCATCTTTTTCGTCAAACGTCTTGAAAAAGAGAGAATCATTTTTCTTTTCATTTCATGCGCGATGTTTTGTTTTCTTAGCTGCTAGGGTTCCCTGTGGACCTGGAAAGATAGGATATGTACCAAGATGTAAAGGTAGGGATAACTGTGGTTCGCTAAAACTGACTTGGTTTAACACATGAAAAATTTACGATTTAAAATTAACGCGCATCTTTAATATCGCAATTCTTTAATTTTATTTAGTTAGATTTCAACTGTCGCGTATACGTGCGCGTTTTACGTGCATACTGACATAATTTTAGTTGGCTTTGAGTTAGTAAAAAAGGAGAGGTGACATTTGAACTTCATCAATTGTGTCGTCAATCGATTAATTTTAATGACTTGTTATAACCCCATCACCCCAAGGCAAAATTACAAGGGTTTGTACGGAGTCATCAGAGCATAACGGAGCCAATATCTCACCCCCAAATTGCAATAAGATGCTGATTTTTGGCAAGCGGGCATTTTTCGTCATGCCTTTTCCGAATATCTAATCAAATTCCATAATTTTACAAATTTAAGTTTTTGTGACGTCACACGTCAATACTCTATTTGTCTATTCACAGAGCACCGTCCTTACCCCTCCCTGGATGGTCAACCACATATAACACCTGTAGTCTCCCCGGACAACATTGTTGCAAGTCGCTCGGTCCACCTTCTCTGTACCTACGACATAAGGGACTCAGGACCATTCCAAGTCGGTTACAAAGTCACGTTGTTTAGAGCCATGCAATTCTTGGGCGGGAAAACTGGGAAACTGGTACTGCTGTCCAAGACGACTGAGGAGAAGGCGGTTGTTATTAGCTTTGAGTCAGCGGATTTTTACCTTGGTGACACCGTGAGTGGGCCTGTCCCGATTGTGCTCGTAAAATGATGAAAAGTTGCTCCCTGGAATGCCAAAAAGGGGCTAAAAAATTGGCAAAAATCCGAAACGTTGCAACCTAAATTTCATAATATTTTTATAGAAACGTTAATAAAAGCTTTATTTTATTTTTCATCCTTCTTCATAATCAAAGTATCGGTTAACCCTATTTTGCCTGGGCTTTTTTTGAGTTCCTGAGCCTGGGGGGGGGAGACCACATTGTGCCCCCCCCCCCCCCCCCCCCCCTCAAGAATATTTAGGCCATGACAATGAAACCAAGAGGGTACATAGTACGTCTAAAAAAACTGTCTCCCTTGCGGTCCGCATAATGGAACGTTGACGTCATATAACGTAGTGACTAGGTAATTAGTTATACGGCCGACATCTTGGATCCGCAATCTTGGATTTCTGAAATTTTTCAAAACCTCTTAAATACCGTCCAAATTGACTCAAAATTAATCAAAACCAATAAATAAACGCTAAATGACGTAAAAATGTAAAAGTTATACCAATAAACATTGTTTTTCTTCATTCAAAGGTAAAAATAAATTTTAGGAAAAGTCACAAAGTTTGATGGAAGGAAGTTATGAATGTAATGAATGTTGAAAGTTAGCGCGGGCAAAATAGGGTTAGAAATAGCTAGAAACTTTGAAACTTTGTTCAAAAGTTGTCCAGAAAGGCGAAAGTTGCTCGACGTTGCTAGAACTGCCAAAAGTTGCTCTAAACGCCAAAAATTGCTCAAAAATTGCCGAGCACAATCGGGACAAGCCTAACCGTGAGTACAAGAGATTCTGACGTTATTGTTTACATATTTGCAGAAACAAATTCACGCTGGAAAAAAGGAAACTCAGGATTATACACAAAAGCCTTACAATTATACATAACATTATAATTTGTTTATTCCTAGATTGTGTGTGAAGTAACAACGTTTTACTTACAGAGCCCTGATCGGATAAGTCCTGGTTCTCTGAGCAGAGAGTTTTATGTCGGCATCAAAGTAAGTTAAACCAAAACCAAAGTAATCAATCAATCACAACACTGGCCAATCACAACAGACGGTTCACTGGCCAATCACAACAGACGGTTCACTGGCCAATCACAACAGATGGTTCACTAGCCAATCACAACAGACGCAGACAATCGAATGAACCAATCAGGATTCTAAACAAGCCAGTGTCAAGCGCGGGAAAACGCGTATGAGCAAGTCACGATTGGATTACTACATTACAAACCTTTCTTATGCGAAACTTAACACTCGTTTGGAAACTGCACTATATGTTAGGAAAGCACTTGTTGGTTGTTGTGTCACACAAAGACATATAATGCCTTTATTGAAAAACCTTGTTGAACTAATTGGATAATCATTACCTTGTTGTAGGTAGAGCCTTCATCTCTTGAGATCTCAGAGGATCAAAAAACAAAAGAGATCACCTTAAGCCTCACAGTTCCCCTTGTATGCCCAGTAGACCATCCCAACTGCACAATACAGATACCAATGCACTTAGCGCCTGCATGTGAGTAGAGTGTGGTCGCTTAATACTGATTCGTTTAAAGTGCATATGAAGTAAAAAAGGAATTTCCATGGTTTGATAGTGCTTTACTTTCTTCATCTAAATTTGTGGGTTTCATCGAAAAGATCCTTCCCATTGTGAAATTATTCGGCTTGAAAGTTTTGAATTTTCCGCCAGAAAGTGTCTCTATTGAGCGCGCGGCCAAAGCTATTGTATTACAAGGCTGTGACGTAGAAAATACTTCAACTCACGAGTATCATGGCGGCAAAGAGAAGTCTTCGACCTCGGCGACTTTCTGTCTGTCTGACAGAGACTCTGTAGAAGACATAATTTCATCACAGTCTGACATTCTTTTGAAAAAATGGAACGAAACACAATGTGTGCATACAAAAGAACGAATCTCAAGTATTTTCTACGTCATCAACACAATGGATATCGACAACTCGTTCCCAGTCTCCGGGACACTGATTTCTACAAATTGTGCTACTTTGGACGGCAAAAAAGAGGCCTTAAATTTTTTTCTGACAAATTTATTTTATCATTTCGAAGTAAAGACATAATAGCCTCCAAAAAAAAGACAAAATAAAAAATTACTTCATATGCACTTTGATAAAGATTTGACCGTTTCACTAATTTTACGTGATGATAATTATGGAACTTTACAGTAGCTGAATATACACCACTTTCATAATGGCGGCCGATTTATTTATTCTTTTATATGTATGTTAATTAGCCTCACTGGCCTCTTTTTAGAGTAAAAATTCTTTTGAATTTTGCACACGCCAACGAGGCCAGAAAGGCTAATTAACATACATATAAAAGAATAAATAAATCGGCCGCCATTATGAAAGTGGTGTATATTTTTGTTGCCTTTTTTTGTCCCTCAGTTAATACCCCTAGGGTATTATCAGCACCAGATTTAGCTCTGTCTACTTGCGTGGCGACACTGAAACCGCAGTCATGTTCGCGCCGTGACTGTGGGCGCACGGTTGTGAGACTTGTTGCTGTGTCAGACTTTATTGATGATGGGGACCGCTGGACACGAATAATTACTGAGCCTGCACGGACTCAATCGCTTCTTTGGAAGTCACATGATCCAGCTGATGTTTTTGTAAGTAACCTTTTCATAAGGGATTTCGCCATTACAACTTTTCACGTTATTATATACCTTATTCCAAAATGGCGGCCAATTTATTATTCTTTTATATGCATGTTAATTAGCCCCCTTGGCCTCATTTTCGCTTGAAAATTCTTTTGTATTTTACACATGTTGACGAGGCCAAGAGGGCTTATGTACATGGATATAAAAGAATAATAAAATGGCCGCCATTTTGAAATAAGGTGTATACACCAATTTTATTCGATAATTATAAAATATTTAAGCAATAGATGGTTTTCACTCACGTGATCTTCAGTCCTATGGGACTCAAATGACAAAGGCCATGCTGGTGCCATAACAAAAGAAGTTCATTAAAATTCTTATGTACGTGTGCACCAACATGGCCGCCGTGACGTAATGTGAAAAACACCAATAGACCACACATATAAACTCTTAGGCCATCGTAACTTGATTAAAAATGCAACACAAACAGCGGTGACAAACATGGTAAACCAACGCATTTTTTCAAAAGTAACCGTTAAGTAAACAGATTTCAAACACTGTGACGGTTACTTTTGAAAATGTATGTTGCTTAGCATACGAAACGTCAAGTTTATTATAAAAATGCGTTAGTTTACCATGTTTATCACCGCTGTTGGTGTTTAATTTTAATCAAGCTAGACCACACATATCTTAGGTTTATCCGGCCTCAAACCACGGCGAGTGATTTACAAGCTTTTCGAATATTATTCCATCATCACAAGTGGTTTATTGCACCGATAACTGTCTTTTTATTCCCCGCGAAGCGAGGGCTGAAGGCCCGAGCGTAGCGAGGTTAATAAATTTGTTGTGCCTCGGGAGATAAGCCGCACGAATTCGAGCGAAAAAGCTTAAACGACGTCAGACAAACGAAAGAAGATGATGGGACAAGTGGTACTACCTCATGGTAAACAAAGATGGCGGACAGCAAACGCTACGCGACCCATCGAAAGGACCTTTTACCAACGTTTTTTATTACAAAGAAGACGAAGTGGAATGGCGAAAATCGAGACGCCACCAAAATTTCGACCCGCGGTGCACCCTCCCCCGAGCTTCGTGAGGTTCTGCGAGACACATATTTCTAGTATATGTATAATAACTACATTTTCCAAGTGGTTTATTGGTATAATAGTCAATAGGTATTGACCAATCAGAGCGCGCGCATTATCTTCAGTTATTTAATGATAACAAAGCACAGTTTGAAGAAAAAATATCGAGGCCGGTCCATCATTTTTGCATTCTCTTGTCAAAATGCGAAATTTACCTCCATCGTTGGATATACGTCACGTATATCGATAACTTTTTGACCATATTTGGGCAGTGTATCATTGTGTTGAATTATAATGTAAATTGTCTGCTAGTTTCTTTTTCAAATAATAAATACTTGGAAAATAGACTAGCAGACCATGTCTTTACATTCTTTTCTTCTTTGTCTCTCGTAGGTGCAAAGTAAAGACATCAAGACTTCTCGATGTTATCTCTTTTCGGAATCTTACATCAAGACACTATCCGGCAGGTCCGAGTTTAAGGACGTTCGCGCGAAAATCTTCTAACATTGATTTTTTTATAAAACTTTTGCTACAGCTAGGTTATGGGTTACTCGTGTCAGAAATGCAAAAAAATGAGGGGGTCACCGACTTCGTTTCTGAGATAAGCTATCTGAAAGGCAACCCTAATTTTGAAAAATTGGTCTTCCTTACGGGATGTGATCCGAATGTCTGTTAGTCTAAAAATATTGCAAATGAATCTCTAAAATGCAACTTTCTTTCCCAAATTTTATGCTAGTAGGTCTGTTCAGCTAATTTATTCAACTGGTGACGTTTCTTGAAGTAAATTTCATCTTTAAACGACAGCATTTGCAAACTCTGACAGCCACAAGTTGGCAGGATTCGATGGCGCGCGGGTAGAAAAATGGAAAAAATTTAAACTTCCTACATTGATTTTTTGTTCATTTTCTCACAATCTGTCGAGAATTGGCAAAGAAAATTATCTATGAAAAAAAAATTGGGGGTCACCGACCATCGAAGCGAGTTAAATCTAAGCAAAGTTAACGCAACCGCTATCAGCCCTTTATGTCCTAGATTTTCTTCTCTTGCGCGCGCGCTCGTGCATGACGAAGCATGGCGTTGCGACATGAATTGCGTGCGCAGTAAGGATGCGCATAAACAATTAGCGCGAACGTCCTTAAACATAACTTACTAGACGGGGGTTAAGGAGACCGTCAGGCCGAACCCACCGTGCAATATCTCACACGCAACTTTTGCGATCGAGGTAGTCACACTATCTAATGTAACGTGCAAAATTGCTGACCGGAGACTTTTTACTGAAACAAAGAGTATTTGAGGATCTACATTGAACAATTTCGCAGGTCGCAGATCGATGGCGGACACAGGATGACTTTCTTGCGCACAATGCTGCAGGACAAACCGATTCTTCTTCGGACTTTTCTTGCGCTCGATTTTTCACGCAACAAATTCGGGGGTGGACGCGCGGCGCAATTTTGAAGTTGTCTTCACGCGCGATATTGCATTGTGTGTCCGGGCCTTTAGATTTTGCGGCTTCAATGAGACAAATTTACAGTTGAATTTTACGAAGAACAAAAGAAAATAATGTTTGCCATAATTGAAAAAAACCGGTCATTTATTGTTTAAATTCTTCTCTTTTTGCAGATATTACCGGATTTCGTCAGGGGAGATAACTTTTGTGTCTTACAAAAGTACAGTAAGACCGTTTGAGGTAAAGTTGGTAAATAAATTTCTAATAATGCAATGCTATAAACCGAATGGGTAGTCTATGGTGCTATGAATGTTTGGATTTCTAAGAGCCCTTGAATTCGTTCCAGGTTCACACTCAGTTTTGGAAATGTAGCAAGTCGGCAAATCCAAGCTTTTGCGCATGTGGAGTAGCGGCCAGAGATGGTGATGATGTCATTGTAATTGACATGTGTGACGGGAGATTCCTGGAGACTAGTGTCCAGATCTCTATCAGGTCCAGACTGCCCTTGGCAAAAGGAATTCGAATTACAGAAGCTATAAGTGGAAAACGATATACGGTAAGGCAGCATTAACGCAAAGTGACTATTGAATGATGGTTTATCATGTACCAGAATCTCAGATATTCAAAAGCATAACAACGAAATAAAAGTAGTAAATTAATTGGCGGTGTACGTTAAACCTTTAATGACTGTTTCCCGAGAATCTCGATGATTCGAGGGAAACAAAATTCACTGTTTCCCGAGGGATCAGTCATTAAATGATTTGTCATATAGCAACACAAAAAAGCACAACACAACACACTTTGAAAAACTCGTCGAGCACTCGAGGTAAACATCAATCGCATGACAATCATGCCACCGTTTGTCACGGTCCGATCACGTGCGCTAGCGGGCAACAGTGCAATGTTACCCCCTGACGTCAAAATTGTTGCCCGCTTTCGCAAATGTTGCTCGCTTAGGACAATTGGCGGGAAACAATTTGTTTGTTAGATGCCATGTGACCATGAATCAACCAATGAACGCGCGCGTTGTATTGAGAAAAACTCCAGCTGGAAACAATCCCTTTTATTGTAAATATTTTTATTGATTTCATGTTTACGATGGTTGGATGCCTACCAACATAAAAACCTGTAACACTCCTTAAAAACTTTTAGCACTCATAGCAAGTCTGAGATATTGCATAGACCATAAACGCTAGGTCTAAATACGGATATGGAAAATTAAATATTTAATTTTGGCAAAATATGGTCAGTAATTAAAAAAGGGCGTCATACTATAACCCAATAAAGTGCCACTACGACGAAAATTTTTGTATTTCTTTTCCGCTTTTTTTAACGCAAATGTATCTAATAGGTTTAGACAAATGCGAATTGCTATAAATTAGATTGATATATTCTTACACAGCCCAGAAATAGCTGGCCGAAAACCCACGAAAATCACGTAAAATCCGTCCGCCATTACTCCGTTCATAAATCCGAGCCCACGTTCTACTGGTTTGCGATCTGGTACACTTGACTTGATTTGTGACGTCAATGACTCAACGCGGTTCCCTCCGGGTCACAGACAACAAAGCCAAAAGGCACGTGTTGAGTCATTGACGTCACAAAATCTTTAGGCCAACTCGATCCAACTCTCAGGGTTTGGTCCCGGTCATTTTTTAATTGAGTAATGGCGGCAAGCCGAATTCGAAATGTAAAGTTAAAATAATGGCACTTCCCGTACGAGTTTTGACTTGAAACTTCGCAAGGTAGGTAACGAGTACTTATATTTTCAAAATATGAAGAGAGCAGAAAATGCGTATTTTTGATCATAGTGGCACTTTAAAAAAATTCCAGTTGTACTCTTACACCTTATCGGAAAACCTGAGAATGACCAATAATTTCTGTCACTGTAACTTTATTTCGGACTGTTGAGATAAAGAAAAAGGTTTGTCATTGTAATTTTTTTAGGTGTATTTTCCGTCAGGAGTGAACATGCGCACAGATGTGTTTCAATGGGGTCTCAACGTACAGGTTCAGTCTTCTGGACGGGACCTTAATCACGTGACTGGTTTGTGTGGCATGGGAGAGGTCAGCGGTTCTAGCAAAGTAGTGAATGAAGGTTTGCCGGATGAGATAAACGGAACTGGGCGGTGGAGGTAATGAAAGTTCATGGATTGTTCACTCACTCAAACCCTGATAAAACATTCTGACGTACTGACTACTTGACTGACGGAACGACTGACTGTCTGGATGACTAACTGATGTACTGACTGGCTGATTGACTGAATGACTGAATGACTGACTGACTGGCTGATTGACTGAATGACTGTCTGACTGGCTGACTGACTGACTGGCTGGATGACTGACTGACTGGCTGGATGACAGACTCGCTGACTGACTGGCTGTCTGTCTGTCTGACTAACTAACTAACTGACTGGCTGACTGGCTGGCTGGCTGATTGACTGTCTGACTGTCTGACTGTCTGACTGACTGACTGACTGACTGACCGACTGGCTGGATGACTGACTCATCATCATCTTTATTTAAAAACACGGGACTGACTGACTGGCTGACTGACTGACTGACTGACTGACTGACTGGCTGGATGACTGACTCACTGACTGACTATGACTGGCTGGCATTCTCGACCCCAGAGCTCTTCTCTTGTCGCGCGGCCCAAAAAAAAAAAGAGACCGAGAGCTCTGGGGTCGAGAATGGACTGGCTGGTTGATTGACTGACTGACTGACTGACTGACTGACTGACTGACTGGCTGGCTGGCTGACGGACTGACTGACTGACTGACTGGCTGGATGACTGACTGACTGACTGGTTGACTGACTGACTGACTGGCTGACTGACTGGCTGGATGACTGACTGACTGACTGACTGACTGGCTGGATGACTGACTCACTGACTGACTATGACTGACTGACTGACTGGCTGGATGACTGACTGACTGACTGGCTGGCTGGATGACTGACTCACTGACTGACTGACTGACTGACTGGCTAACTGACGGACTGACTGACTGACTGACTGACTAACTGGTTAATTGACTGACTGACTGACTGACTGGCTGGCTGGCTGACTAACTGGCTGGATGACTGACTCACTGACTCACTGACTCACTGACTCACTGACTCACTGACTCACTGACTCACTGACTCACTAACTGACTAACCGAGTTATTTAGGTTTCCTAAGTCGCAATATGACAGGCTTCAACTCAAAATGTGATTTACCGAACTTTCTTATTAACAGGTTGTCAGACAGAGAGAGTTTGTTCCGTTATAAATCTCTAGCAGAGCGCCAGCGCAAAACAGAAAACATTTTCTGCTCCTGCACTTTTGAAAACAACAATGAGAAGAAAAAGAAATGCAACAGCTGTGAATCAAAGTGCAGGAGACAACAGCATATTGCTTGGCCAGCGCTATTCCGTGAAAGAGATATAACAAGCAGAGTTAAGTCGTTGCAGACCCGTCGAGAACTTGAACATCGACGTAATGTCTCAAACGAGTTAAACAAGTTTCACCTGCTTGAAGAAAACACATCAGACCAGTTTAACCCGTCTGGTGAAGGTAGTTCTGACTCCTTACTTACCGTTTTGGCCGTGGTCAGCCATTGTAAGAGGCTTTTAACCTACTTGCCGCTCGCACGAGCCTGCCGTTCATTTATTGGTCAGCGGAATGTCGATCAATTGCTGAGGATATGCATACGGGATGTGAGGGTAAATTTATAATGCTCCCAAATTTTTTAGGATTTTATTTTTCTATTCTTTTTCGTGTCTTATAACCCCTACAGTATATTTCATAAAAATCAGTACTTCCTTGTGGTGCTGAATATTACCGTATTTTCTCGATTAAACGCCGGACCCCGATTAAACGCCGGCCTCGTATAAACGCCGGGTCTCCGAGGCCAAGTTTGAAATAAACGCCGGGGGCGTTTGTTTGAGGTCCCGGCGTTTATTTGCGTCGAGCCAACAAGTAAAGATATTCACTAGAAAAGCACTGCTATGATACGTACTAGTATACGGTATACTGCTTTTGTAATTTTAATAAATGTTTAACGAACAAGTCTGGCCTAACATTAACTGCGATGTATGTTGTACAACAACACAAAATTGAAAACATATGGCAATGTTCACGTTCCTGTTGTTATGACTGACGCACTCTCTTTCTTTTGTTGTAGTGCTCGCTGTCGTTAAAATCGCGAGGATCCCTCCAGCGTTTGTTTATTAGTTGTTTTAGTCTTGTCAAAAATTGTGCTTTCTGGGTGGCATAAATCGCGCATTGAACAGTAAAAGGGACTTCAAGGCCGCCTTGTTCCAAGTTTCTAGCTCTGTAGGTTTCCTGTCTCACTTTAGCCGAAACATTCCCTCCATGTTTTACGAAGAAGCAAAGAGTGGATGAGAGCTCGATAGGGATGTGTCCGACATTTATCTTGTCGTTATCAGGTCCATGCTCACGGTACACAGCCATCGCACAAGGATCGTACTTGTTGTTTTCTTGATAGAAAATTTTACTTCATTAATAAACGCCGGACCCCGATTAAACGCCGGCTTCAAATAAACGCCGGGTCCCCGAGACCAAGTTTGAAATAAACGCCGGGGGCGTTTAATCGAGAAAATACGGTATGCTTTACAAAGTAATTATTACTGTGAAGTCTGAGGATGAAATACTTAAGTATGTAAATTCAATGAGAAAAACTTGCTGTAATCTATCGCTGTCCTGTTCATTTTACATTTTTGTAGTGAAAGCTTTAACAAAATTTGTAAGAGTTTAACGATCATCAAAGTGGCACAGGATCAGTAAACACGTTCAAAATCAGTGAAACGTAATAGATATCGAATGTTGTGGAGGTGGTTTTAAGTACACAGCCGTGTACTTTCAACTGGTTCACTCAGGGACTAAAAAAATAGGTTTAAAAGTAACATTTGTCCTTTATATTGTGAAACGAAAAATCTTAGTGCATGGGAATACATTATGATTACTGTGGGGCGGAATCATAATTCTTTTCAGGAAACCATTTTACAGGAATGAGAAAGACCACTCAGAAAAACAAACGCTAGATTGAAAATGGTCTTACGAACACGCTGCGTATCTATGTTTTAGTACACAGACGTGTTCTCCATGGCATGGGGAGCCGCTGCAATGTTTCAAGACTTGTGCGAAGATGTGGTTTTAAGAAACACGTCAACATGGGAGGCATCCGGTGATAAATTGGCTCCACCAAAGAGCATTGTTAATACAATGTGTCCTAAACTGTGTCATGATCAAGGAAGGTGCATCAATGGGACCTGCAAATGTCGACGAGGTATACAAATTTTTAACCTTTACATTTTCAGAGCACACATTTCAAAATAACGACAAGAGTACAATACTTTTGTGGTTCCAACCTTTTTAAGGAGTTAAAACTCCGTGGATGATTCAATTCTCAATGTCACTAATAGAGCAATTTTCAATTCAGTGTCGAAAGTAATCACACAATTGCTTTGGTTTTGCATTGCTACGCTTTGTGATTGGTTAAAAAATCTCGCGCCACTTCCTCGACCAATCAGAAGTAAAACCAAAACCAATCGTGACTTGCTCGCACGCGTTTTCCCGCGCTTGGCGCCAGCGACATGTAATAGGCCATTTCCGAGTTGCCTTTAGCCTCTCTATCAAAGCGAGGCTAGGTGCGAAACCTTTCATATGAAAATGAGTTTCCATTCACATGCAAATAAAACTTATTTGCATGTGAATGGAAACTCATTTTCGTATGAAAGGTTTCGCACCTAGCCTCGCTTTGATAAAGAGGCTAAAGGCAACTCGGAAATGGCCTATTGCTTCAAGCTTTGATTGGTTCATCGGATTGTTTACGACTGCTGTGATTGGTCAATACGGTCTTAATTAGCATAGATTTTGGCAATTTTATTCCTTCGTTTTCTATGTATTTGATGATAATTACTCGTGACGCAGCACACGAGTTGTAAATCCGGCCCTGAGTTTTCTTTTTTTTTTCGTGTCACATTAGCGCATACAAATTTATGCACGCATATTTAGTTAATGCCGGCGACTATATGGCTTTTAGCCATGAAATACATTCCGCAAAATATCTCCGTGTGTTGACTTCAGAAGCAGAAGGATGAATATAACAGCGTACATTTGCAAGTTTTCAAGACAATGCAAGGCGTTCATGGATGGATAGGACCGTTTGTTAATGTGTTCGCTGGTTATTGCTGTGGGATTTTTATTCCGGCAAGTTTTGTGTTTTATATAACTTGCAATTTGATTAGCGAACGAGTTTTGAAGTGTCGGCTATTGAATGTAGTGAATGTGTAGTCTTAACTTTTTAGACATATTTTAAGCTTATTGTTCTCCGTAAGAGCACTCCAAACACTCGGGAATCAATACTGCAATGAGGTAAAGACGCCACGAGTTTAAGCTGTGTACAGCTTCTTGTTTTGTATTAGTTTGTATCGAACACTCGAAAGAGTGCTTCGTCAGATTTCCAAACAACTCGAAGTCGGTTGAAAAAACTTGGCTGCGCCTCGTTTTTTTTCGACCCATTTCTCGGTGTTTGGATATCCTGATGAAACACTCTTCCTCGTGTTTGATATATAACATAAGCGCTTTTGATCTGTAATTACGTGTTTTTAAGTTTGTGTCATTCGTTATAGTCTACAGCTTATGGGTTTCACCGTTGTCATGCGTTTTCGAGGTACACTGTAATCTTCTACTCACTTTGTCGCAGTGCCGACTTCTGTCGCCGTGACGGGAGAAAGAAACAAGACATACGTCCCAATTGATATCAATCCCCCCATGGATACCAGACCACAACACCAGGGACTACGTCCCCTACACTTTTTCGAACAGTGATGTGGGTTCTTTTACGCCCCTTACTATTTAATGTAAGAAGGTGTAGGAGACAAGGCCAACGGCTTAACGTCACCGCCCAATGACGCAATCATCTGAACTGAGACAAGGTGTTTGAGCACAGACAGCATGATTTACCTGTAACGCTTAAAGGGGCTATGTCACCATATTTGTTGTTACTTCAAAAAGCCAAAAGACATATTTATATCAGCGAAAACCCAAAAATAATGATCCTGTTTTGTTTAAAATTATTCTATGAGTGCAAGCAGTACAAATAAGTGTCTTTGGCTGCAGATAGCCAGGATGGAAATGGATTGCATCTTGAAAAAATTGGGCTAATATTTTCAAGTTCATCGTTTCGTGTCTTGGAAAACTCGCTAAAACTCTGAGTATAGTTTATTTTCTCTGCGAAAATTCACTTGATATCTTCCTCTTAGTGTTCTGTGAGCATTCTGCGTAGGACAAAGATATGTAGTTTAACTTTGGGGTAGTTTTGACCCAAAAACCTCAAAATCACCATGTGTGAAAATTAAATATACACATCAGAACCTACCAATCCTTACAGGGCATGATTATTAAAAATGGATCAGCTCAATTATTGCTTTTGTTTAGGATACAAAGGCGATGACTGCTCTGTACCTTACAGACGTCCACCACAACTCGTCAGTATTCATAATGCCGGACAGTGTGATATGAGAACCTTCCATTGCAAACAAGTTAGAGTCGTTGGCGAAGGATTTCACAATTCAAGAAATCTGAAGTGTTCTGTGGTAGAAAAACAGGTGTTTAGTGCATTATTTTCTATCGGGTTCCTTTCAAATAACATTTCAAAGGAAAGAGGTTGTATGCATTGCATTGCACATCCTCCTGTGTACCCTTGAGTTGTTGTCAGCGTGTCATGTTAGTCAAATGGTTAATGCATAAATGTCGATCGCGAGAACCAAAGGCCAAGTGTTGTGTTGTTTGGTGTAGTATAAGACACTTAACTCTCATGCACCGTAACTCTCCCCACTAAGATGTATAGATGTGCTGGGTATTTTTAAACAAGACACTTTACCCTTACAGTACCTCTATTCTTGCGGGCGGTAAATTGTGTTGTCTTGAGAAAGATTGCAATTGCATGCTTCAAGCCTGATAACAGTAATACTGGTAGTAGCGTCGTGCCACAGAGCTAGCTACAGTTGCCTGAATTTAAAAAATATATATCTTTTGAAATACATTTGTCAGTATTGATTTTATTAAAATAGATGTGACCCTATGATAATGCCTCTGTTAACATTTCTTCGTGTTCCGTTTTTATCTCAAAAAACAAGCAAGCCTCGGTTGGCAGCCCTATCTTCTTTTCGGAGGCGACATACGAAAGTTACAGAGGTGTAACGTGTGAGGTACCAAGGTCACATGACACAGACGTGGCATTGAGTAGCTATCATGTGCGCGTGAGTAATGATGGGCATTTGTGGAGCCAACCCCTTCCTTTCCTGATCCTTGATGGACTTTGTCTGACGTGTACCGCCCGAGACATGCGCTGTGAAATTAAGGTTGGTAAGTACAGACCGCAATTTTGTTCAATTTGTTTCCGACTTAAGTGTAGCTTAATTCAACTACTGAGAGTGGCATGGGTTTGCCAAATTTTATCGACCTTCATAAGTACATGTGATTATATATTTTTTTCTATTTCAGCATGATTTTAGGTGGTTTGGTCTAGTGTTAGGGCGTAGGACTTGGTAGTCCGAGCGTCGCAGGTTGAAAAACCATACTTTAAACCATACTTTTAGAAAAGGAGGATGACTATATTCAAATTCCCATGATTATTGATAAAGTAGGTACATAGATACACTTGCTATAGTCAGAGACTTCTTGTCTTAACGCATTGTACGTCAGTAAGCGCTGTGTTAATTAGACCACTTAACTTCTGTATTTTATTTATTTTTAGTGCAATCTGCAAGGCTTTGTAATAGTATAAGGTTTTTGATTTTATTAGATAATTTGTGTTATTCATGTACTTGTTTTGCCCCGCCACGATTAGCTTTCCAGCTATTTGCAGGGCAAACCAAACCACCCAACTCTTGTATTGTTGAACAAAGAATAAATTGCTGTTGTTAAGTTCAAAACTACTTTAGACTATTTAGGCGATACTCACCGTTTTTTTGGTCATTTTTCTGTTCTTTTAATGGCCAATTGCTTTCGACAAGAATATTTTTTCATAATTCAGTCATAACAGCGAGTACATATTTTAAAACCGTAACTTTGTTAATTGTGATGTCAAATAACGCGGGAATGACGTCATTATTTTCGAAATCCGCCATCTTGGATTTTCGAAATATCTCTATGACGTCACGAAATCGTCGAACGTCACAGGTCCTGAAAGAGAACCTCTCAATCAAAATGTTTCCGGATAAAGTTCAGGTAAAATCACTAAGCTAGTTTGGTGATTACTAGTTAATTTACTATAAAGTTAAAAACGTTTTAAAAAGCTACCAAATGAAATTTACAAAAATCAAAAGCTAATCAGTTAGAAAATTGAAAAGATAGATACTCGCACCCGTAACCCACGCCAACTGGTGTATAATAGTCTGATCATCTATTTAGAATGGTACTTGTCGCATTGATGGGCGTTGTCGCAGAAGTGGACAATTAAACCCTGGAGACCCCTGCAAATGGTGCTCGCCAAAAGAGAGTCAACAGGACTGGACCAACACTTGTGTGCATGGTGTATGCCTGGATACAATCGACGGAAGGTACTTCTGCTTCTGTGATGAAGGATTTACAGGTACAGATTATGTTCGAATTGCTTATAACATGCTGAATTTTACAGACAGAGTAAATAACCGAGGGGAATATGAACTCCTTCGTTACCATGAAGGCCGCCCCAGCTTTTCAGACTGTTGATAATTAACAGGAAATAATTCAATATAATCTCTCTGAAGATGAAAGGTACACAAGCCATGTGGAAGCTCTACTAGTCTGACCAAATATTTTTGAAAATATTGACAGGTTTAGGTTCAAGTTTATTATTCGATAAACTGATGTTAATGAGACCTGAGACAATTGTACAAAGCCACTCACTGTCGGCGTGTAACATTTCTTTCCCTAGTCCACTTGTTAAGTGTATGGCTTATTGTTATGCTAATCTCAGAGGGTACTACAATTTCTGTACTTCTCTGTACCCTTGCAAGGCCAAAGTCCAAGCCTTGCTTTCTGTATTTTCTTAAGGTCTAGGTCAAACCTGACATTGATATAGTTGCCTTATTTACAATGTATCTTGAAGTTTCAAAGCAAAGTCCAAAGTAAGCCAATCTCAGCAAGATGTTTTCAAACAAAGGTCCCAGTCAGTTCTGTCTTATGTTGCCCTCGTGCTCTTACCTATAATGTAATAGCGCGTGTCCCACCCAGTTCATTCTTCCATAGCTTCGCACCGAGCATCAATAACGATTCCCCCCCCCCCCCCCCCCCCCCCCCCCTCCCATGACTGAAACCTTTGTCATTTTAAGTTTATCTACTGGAATGTTTTTTCGTAGTAGAATTGTTTATTAATAAATATGGCGGCAGGGAAGTGCAACCCTTGGCTGCACTTTACCCCACAGTAAGGCTTAGCCCTTGGAGACAGGTCCGGAGAAATATCCATTCCAGGGTGGGTACCCACGGTCCCACCTGATCTGTACTCCCCCCAGGAGGGCACCCCTCTCCTGGTTCCCTAGTTCCCCGTGACTAGGGATATGGGCCTCACCCCACTGGAGACAGATCCGGACCACGTCCAGGGTGGCTACCCCCGGTACTACCTGATCTGCTCTCCCCCCAGGAGGGCACTCCTCTCCTGGTCCCTAGGGGGTTCCCTAGCGTCACTTCTCTGCCACCCTGATTTTACCCATCACCTATGCGTTGTTGTCCTAAATTAACGTACACATCAACCAGCCTGCCTCGAAAGAGGATCATCAAGGTGCTATATATTTTTAAAGTGATTAATGCCGCTAAAGTTATTTTAACATATCCCTAAGAATATATTCGGCTAGTTTCGCCACAAATGAGTAGTTGTCATCGAAATATTTTTAGAAACTCATACATTCATGCTAACTTATCTCAAATAACAAGAACGCTTGTTACATTATAGCATTATGCTTCCTAGAGTCTTAAGTAAGCACTATTATGCCGCTATGCATTGAATATTTCTATACGTTATGACTAATTATGCTCACATTCATAACAGCAACACTCTTTTGACAGGTCCAAATTGCGACGTTCCTGAAAATCCTTGTAGCTCGAACCCATGTGGAAGAGGAACTTGCGTTCAACTTGGAAATGGTTTTTATTGCAAATGTCCTCTGGGATTCACAGGTATACGATGCTCGATGGCGGTAAACCCTTGTGATTCAAATCCTTGTAAAAATGGAAGTTGTCTCAATATTAATGGAACACATTTCCAATGCTTTTGCGATGAAAGTTTCACTGGTAAATATTGTGAAACGAGCGTTAGGGGATTCTCATGTCCAGATGGTCGATGCTTCCCGCAGCAAGGTAACTCTGTTTGCATCTGCCCAATGGGATTTTCAGTGAATTTGAGTGAATTGTGTTCCTCGTTATTATGTAGACATGATTCCCGCGTTGTGAACAATAAAAATGCAAAATGTTTGTGTGACTGTGAACACACTGGAATCCTGTCAGATGAAAGGACAGGTCCTTGCCTTAACGCACTCTACGTAAATGGCAGTTGCTCTTCAAGTCCATTTCTACATAAAAATAGCTTCGACGATAAGTACCATTTCACTTGTGCCTGCGAGTTCGGGTTTACTGGGATTATTTCGGGAAAAGAAATCAATGCCAATAAATCCTTCACTAATATCATGGTTGAATTTTATCGTAATGAATCGTCAAATAACACATGTTACCACGTAAAAATATCGTTTAATGGCCCTGAAAATCCTACTAGAGACGATCCCAGACTGGCATTCCATAAACTTAGTACTGTAAGTAGTATCAGTGAAGGAATTTCTTTATGTCAACTGGGCAATTGCAGTATCAAAGAACGCATGTATTTTTGGATGTTGGATGCCATAAATAGAACTGGTGATTTTGTTTCACACTTTGGGTTACATCACGGTGAAAGTCTTAACAGCAGTATAGCAATAATGTCAAGTAAAGGATTCGTTGAAGAATGCTCTGGTGGGCGAACGTGCAATGAAGTAAAAGATCCTTGCTATCCAAATCCTTGTGTATACGGAAACTGTACATTCTCTGATGAAGGAATACTATGTGTATGTGAAACTGGGTATAAAGGACACACTTGCAACAAAACAATGAACGATTTCTGCCAGTCCAGTCCGTGCATTCGCGGAGAGTGCAGAAGTACAAGAAACGGAATTCAGTGCCTATGTCCCAAAGGATTTGCTGGTGCAACGTGCGATCAAGTAAAAACGCCTTGTAACATAAACATTTGTAAACACGGAGATTGCTTTACAGAATCAAGCGGTGAACTTTCCTGTGAGTGTTTCAAAGGTTACCAGGGCACTCTGTGTGAAAATCCCATACACGTCTGTGAACTTGGCGTTTGTGGCAATGGTCGGTGCGTTAATAAAAGTAGTGGATTTCAATGCCTTTGTCTTGCGGGATTTTCTGGAAAACGGTGCAACATTAGAGATTTTTGCGTGTTGAAACCTTGTTTAAATGGAAATTGCACTAGCAAATCGAATGGATACCATTGTGTATGTCACGAAGGCTATACTGGAAAAACGTGCAACTTTACCATAGATCACTGTCAAGCTAATCCATGTGTACGTGGTCATTGCCTTAATACTCAAGGCACATATGTATGCAGCTGTCCACAAGGCTTTTTTGGTAGGACTTGTAATGAAACCGTGAACCTCTGCCAATCAAATCCTTGCCTTAACGGTAACTGCATTAACTTGGAAGCTTCATTTAAATGTGACTGTCATGACGGCTTTGAAGGGGTTTTCTGCGATAAACGAGTCTTCAACGACCCATGTCATGGGAAACCTTGCAGCAATGGCCGATGCACACATGTTCAAGCTGCGATGAGAAGCGCCTCTAAGTTTCATTGCTTGTGTGACAAGGGATTTACTGGAACGTTTTGCGAATCAAAAATTGATCCATGTTTAAATAATCCTTGTAAGCATGGGTTGTGTGTAGATCCGGACTCTTTGTTTCCCTGCTTGTGCGATGAAAGATACACTGGAACGTATTGTGAAGCGAAAATCGATCCATGCAGTACCAATCCTTGTAAAAATGGAGTTTGTGTGGTAACCGAAGACGCTAACAGCTTTCGTTGCAATTGCTTTAAAGGTTACCGAGGAAATGCATGCGATACTGAGATAAACCATTGCATTCCAAGTCCATGCAACAATGGTTCATGCATTTCCAAAAATGATTCCTTTGAATGCTTGTGCAACCCAGGGAACAGCGGACAATTTTGTGAATCTAAATTTGAGCCATGCATTAACAATCCTTGTAAGTATGGCTTGTGTGTAGCAACCGACGCCATAAACTTTCGATGTGCATGCTTCAAAGGTTTTCAGGGGCACACATGTGATACTGAGATAAATCACTGTATTTCAAGTCCCTGTCAAAGTGGTTCGTGCATTCCTGCGAATTCTTCATTTGATTGCTTGTGCAATCCAGGATATCATGGAAGGTTGTGTGAACAATCCGTTAACATGTGTAAGTCAAATCCTTGTAAACATGGACGTTGCCAACTCCAGGGACCGTCATCGTTTGAATGTTTATGTTATTCAGGATATACTGGGACGTATTGTCAAACAGTGATTGACAGCTGTCAATCAAATCCTTGCAAGCACGGAGTTTGCATGACAAGGAAGGCTTCCTTCAAATGTTATTGTAAAAGAGGCTATTCGGGAGAATTCTGTCAACATAAGATCAACCCCTGCAACCCAAACCCGTGTCAACATGGCTCATGTTTACACCGATATACTTCCTGGTTTACCTGTCGATGTGTTTTAGGTTACACTGGTAAACTGTGCGACAAGGAAATCAACATGTGTCAGCCAGACCCGTGTAAACACGGAACGTGCATCAAACTTGGGATGTCGTTTCGATGCCGCTGTACTCCAGGTTTTCATGGACGACTTTGCGATAAAATTGTCAGTTGTCAATCACGGCCTTGTAGACATGGGAAATGCATTACCACTGCTAGATCGTTTACTTGTAGATGCCCGAATACCTACACAGGTCGATACTGTGATATTAAGATTGATCCATGTCAATCGAGCCCCTGTCAAAATGGAAACTGTACTCAAGTTAATCAGTTTTTTAGATGTATCTGTAGCAAAGGATACACTGGTAGACATTGCCAAGTGCGGATGGACCCTTGCTCTTCAAGACCTTGTAAAAATGGAACGTGTATATCTACTGCCAGTTCGTCTTCCAGATGTATCTGTGATAAAGGATATACTGGTGAACACTGTGAAGTATCAATAAATCCTTGTTTTTCCCATGCCTGTGTAAATGGAACGTGCATTGCCGAAGGCAATCAATATTCCTGCAAATGTCTTCAAGGATACACTGGAAAACACTGCGACGAGGACATCAATGAGTGTTTAGAACCACCATGTTTTGATGGCGTCGAGTGCACAAATTACTTGGGAAGCTTTGCGTGCGGCCCTTGCCCAGATGGATTTACAGGCAATGGATCAAGTTGTGAGGAACTACCAACAGATCACTGTGAAACATTGAAGTGTTTTAAAGAAGTGCCTTGTATCCTGAAGGGTACTCAGTATGAATGTGGAAATTGTCCCAGAGGATTTACTGGAAATGGTGTTCAATGTACTGGTGAGTAACGATGCTCCTAACTTGAAATGGTGTATTATCTTTACTGACTAGTCAAGGTAGTCCTAACCATTCCATGGTGAGTTCGTTGCCATCGCATAGTAACTATGCCTATAGTCAGCTGTTATTTGAAGGACAAAGACAACAATACATTTTGTTTTCGATTATTACTTTCCTGATACAAACATCCAATGTCTGTTTTCAATGCAGAAAAGTTTTCACTAAAATTTTCTAATTGCTTTATTTTTTAAAAAAGTCGCTGTTCATCATGCGTTTAAATGAATTTCTTTTCAAGTATATTTTATTGCGAAATTGCAGGGTACTTTTCCATGTATCAAAGTATGAGTTAATGAAGGCAAGGTGTGTTTTTAGATATACGCCATTAAAGGATGAATAAGTATAGCGAAGCAATAAGGTTGATAATCATTGAAACGTTATATTTCATTTTGGATTGATTAACTTGTCCATGAAAGTCTTTTTTCCTAGAAGCCAGCTTGAGTTTTTTAATGCAATCCTAAAATGAAGCCTTCTATAGAGCGTTTTCACTCACGTGACCTTCAGTCCCGTGGGACTCAAATGACAAAGGCCATGGCAGCCATGTTGGTGTTCCTAACAAAAGAAGTTAATTAAAATTCTTTTGTACGGGAACACCAATATGGCGGCTATGACGTCAAGTGAAAACGCTCTATTTTGGTAAGTAGATAAAAGGTTAACTTTTCTTGCTTTTTCCATTTCTCGTGTCTCATACAGAGATAGATGCCTGTTCACCCAATCCATGCCATGCCTTAGTTCAGTGCTTCACAGTGAAAGACTCTCAACTTGGATTTCGTTGTGGGCATTGTCCAGAAGGGTACACGGGCAATGGAATTAAATGTACCTCCTTATGTCCTCTCCCGTGTCCTTACGGAATGAAGTGCGTAGACTACCACACTTGCAGGTAAGACTGCTTCCTGGGGTGCGTGGACGTGAGCTCCGTAGGTCGGTGGTTCAAGCTCTGGTCGTGGTCTTATATTGTGTTTGTGACTTTCCTCCAAGTTGTCTAAATGGGTGTTGTTAACGTGCGTAGGCTAACGAAAAATAGTCATAATCACTTCACGTTAGGAGCACCGACGATTTCCGTAAAAGCCGGCACTAAGCTTCCCGAATTATAAGCTACGGTAATGTAATTTGCTATAGTTGAAAATGTGTTTCTTCGTCGGTTTAAAGACACTGTTACGCTTCATTTGAAAACATATGGTAAGATTCATTCGTATACAAGAGATTTGTGAACTTCAGGGATGGCGTAAGAAGTCAACTCCTAACCACACAGTTATATTCAGTTGTGTAGTGAAACGCTTTGTAGGTCTAAGGTTGTGCAATCCAGTTTAAATTGTCTTTAACAAGACTCTTTTGATGTTAAAATATAAAATATTCTACTTGCAGGTGTCCTGAAGGCTTTCAAGGCGTTGGCTGCAAGACACCATTTTGTCAAGCTGGTTGTTACAATGGAGGCACATGTGTGAAACCCAACGTGTGCAAGTGTACAGAGGGGTATGAGGGATCATCATGCCTTTCACCTGTTTGTCGGCCTCCTTGCAGGTACAGCACATGCATGCTTTGTAAACTAATGTAGTGAACTTCCATCTGTTTAGCTCAGTTGATAGGACGTCATGCAGTTCTGTAGTTCTAACTTTGAGTCTGTCGATGAAATCCTATGGTGTGACCATTCAAATGAAACCTCTTCGGCAATACTTTTGCATGGTACCACTTGTTTTTCAATATTTTACAAAACGAAATTTGGGATTTTCGCTGAATTTTGATATTTGGCACTCTTGGGAGTGAAAGGGTTAAATAACTAATGGGATCATACTGGCTGTTCCCAACACCATATTTCAATTCTTTAAACACGAAGACGCGCTATAAAAGGAGCGCACCTTAGGTACGTTGGTATCATTTGTAAATCAACCGTCGTCGCGGTACGGACCTCCGTGAAAATTTGTGGAAATAAAGACAGCTTTTGAGCAATCTGTCTGTGTGGTTTACTTGACTTTGTTTTTACTAGTTGCTTTTAGCAAACCCCATAACATTTTCAATACAATGCAAGAATTTGTTGAGGTTTGTATCCTTGGAATTCCTTTGAGAATTCCGAACTTTTTTGGCGCTAATTTTGAAATTTAGACTACTTGTTTTTCTTATATGCTGATTTCCTCTTTGTACAAAAACGCATTTGTTTAATCTCCGTAGGGACACGCTTTTTGTGGAATGTTTTCGAAGTCGTCCAAAAAACTCACAGCACGTGTTTTATCAGGACGCCTTCTCATTAGCATCATCATCAGCTCACTCGAGCTGAAACAAGGGCGCGGAGCTATCCCTTTTATAGCGCATCTTCGTGTTTAAGATTTTCGAGTCATCGGATAGTGACGTTAAAGGGAACCTCCATTGTTATAACAAACTGACGTTAAATTGTTGGAAATAAAGCTAAACTAAAAATTTTTAAAAAGCAGGTGCAAATATAATTTTAGTGTACAAAAAAATGGATATGAATATCGCCTATTTTCGCTTTTAAATTTCCCGCGCGCCGCCATTTTGAATATTTATGACGTGTAACGGTTGCCTTATTGTTGCATACAAAAGAACTTCGATTCTTAACAAAAGCGGCAACCGTTACACGTCATAAATATTCAAAATGGCGGCGCGCGGGAAATTTGAAAGCGAAAATAGGCGATATTTATATCCATTTTATTTGTACACTAAAATTATATTTGCACCTGCTTTTTAAAAATTTTAAATTTCGACTTTATTTCCAACAATTAATCGTCAATTTGTTCTGACAATGGAGGTTCCCTTTAAGCTGTTGATCTTTCACTTAAAACTAGCTTACTCAGTAAAGCCTTGTAGGTTCGGCGGGAAATGCATCGGACCAGGAAATTGCCGCTGCCCCCACGGATTTGTGGGATCC